>JACTOM010000278.1:2190032-2247552 GCA_015832385.1 Elymnias hypermnestra
TATATATATGTATATATATATAATACGCTATATTGTCTACAAAAATCTGCAGATATAAAACTGCACTAAACACTGTACTTAAATATAAAAAGACAAGAAACGTGTGCAGAACTTCCATATAATATATCATTGAATCATATATCAAATATATCTTGCTCGAATATTGAAATATGGCCCTAATGCCATTAACTGTAGCTGGGTATATTATTTATATCAAAATTCGACGATATGGCAATATTGAGAGGTGAATATTTCATTCCGACATTAAGGCTTCGATATGGCTTACATAGGAATTTAGTAGCCTAGACGTTGACTCTCTAGCTAGATTTTAAAATAACTTCCCTCTCAAGCGTGAATCCCACATTCCTATTACAATATAATATTATCCCGGTCTTACGAATGAACCTTCAGGAAGAAATAGGCACAAATCTGGTTTTTAGATAACCGATAATTAAAGGATTAAAGGAAGTTTTAAAACTGCCGTGTCTCTTGATGAGTAATATATTAATAAGTAGATAAAACTATATTTATTCGGAACATTTCTGCTTACCATAGGCTCAAAAGATATCAAGCCCGCAGAATTAAGTAAAACTTATAGTTCATTAAGAATTGTTTAAACAAATCTGTACCTAAATTAAAAACTATGTACTTAGATTCTATGTAATATAGATCTGTTTATAAATCTCAGTGATATATTCGTAAAATATTAATATACCGTTATCATTTTATTTAGTTTTAATTGTGTATTTAATATTACATATTTATGTGGACTATGAAATTATTTAGTTTTGATTAAGCTATATAATGAATGCCAAGGTAACTTAATTTATCTGCTTAATTCTTCAAATATGTGTTCATATTTAAATTCATGTCTTATAAATTATGCTGAAGCTTTCAACTGAAGCTGTACCGAAATGCAAATGATTGCTATAAAACGGATTAGTCTACAAATCTTGAGTCAACGACGTTGTAAAGTACATTGTAGCTTGACCTCTAAATGTCTCTTGGTTTTAATTTAAAGCTCTGTAAAGTCTTTGACACCCAATGGGTTTAACTAGTTTCATTAGATAGGTCATATCAAGGGTGTGATATCTTATTGAATCTTATATTGACTCTTTTCTTTTTAAATTGCTGCTTATTTGTATAATAAGCGTATTAAGAAGACCACAGAAATCAATTTGAGTATGGCATTTTGATTTACATGGATTAAACATTATTTTTCTTGTTTGTTTCTACGAAAAACTGTTCGCAAAAACCAGACACAGCCTATGTTCGATATAGACTTTGAAACCATCCAAATGGTTTGCTCTGAACAAGTTTCATTAGAGAAATAGGCATTAGACAAATAGAGAAGGAAAAATGAGATGTTTTAGGATAACTAAACTCAGTCATTGACACGAGATTTGGAAAACTATTCGCGACTGACTTGAAACTTATCAAAAATTCTCCTTTTGCAGAGCAGACTACCACTAGGAACTAATTTTTCTATATTGTCATGGGATTGCGAATAAAGCGGTCAACAACACGAGGGTTAATTAGTATGAAATATATCTACATAATATTATATGGCTCTATAGTTTAATTTTTTAATTTTGTTGGTTATATTTTAACCAAGTTCCTGGTTTTTTAATTGTATACAAGTTAGAGATTTATAGTAAATGGTACGATGTGTATCCATTACAATATTTTAAAAGATCATAAAACTTTGTCATTATGGCGTTAAATTATGGTGTAAATTTTTCATATTAGTATCAGCGTCTTCCTGTTGAAATCTCGGAGCGTCTTTTAAAGATTCATGCAATCCCCTTGAAACTGCAAGCGACCTGAAAACCACAGTCAGACACATAGCCTTAGCGTTTATTAAAACTATATTCGTATTAAGTAATATCCGTTTTTTTTTTAAATATTAATCAATATTTATCAACTGAAGATATTTAAAGCGTCTTTATGTAACTTCTAAGTATTTTTTTCGCACCTATGGCAATTTACTCTTTCAAAATAAAAAAAAGGTTAATAAGAGCATATTAATATTTCACTACTGGCGAAAGGTATTCACCCATAGGAGAGTGGATTACTAGAGCTTTGATCCATTTATTTTAAATTGTTTTTAATAGTGATTAAAATTTTTCTTGTATTTGTAACATCGACATTTGTTCTACAGTTTATCAAAGCTTTTTTTCAAGGTACAAAACAAAATGATGCAAATTTTTAGCTAGTGTTTTAAATAGACCTAATACTTTTTTGTAATTATAATTCCAACGCAGAAGACATCAGATACTTTAACTGGTAACAAAAGCATTTAGTAATGATAATGGTCTACAGATATTATCCGTATGGTGGGGTACAAACGAAAGTTTCATAAAAAATACATTACTTTACTAGAAAAAGAAACCAACAATGAAACACAAAATCACCTTGGGTTGGGTCACCGAACGAACGCGGTCGGCGCCGGAGTGCGGGTAAAAGGAACGACTAAATTGAGTGAAACTGCGAAAAACCGTCGCACCACGGCCGCGCATTCGTTGACTATTTTTTGTCACTTGTCGCAATTCATGCACTAACCTGACCAGTCATTAGTGTGGGACTTGATGGTGGGCGGTCTCGCAATATCCACCAAAACACAGCGTATCCCTCTTCGTCCATTAGTGATGCACCAGTTGTTCAGCTTTCGTATTCTGCCCTGGTTCTCACTGGAGAGCATCGCGCCTACAATGCTCCCCAAGGAGAGATCGCTGCCGATCAACCTCACCAGGAAGTGTTGCTGAGGTCCCCCGGCCGCACAATTTGCCACAGTGTGATGCGCTGAATCGAGCATTCCTTGACCCGAGCATCAGCTGATTTTTTAGATCGGTCCATTTAGCTGTACTAACATGACGATAAATAATGCTAATAAAACGTTTTAAAAATAGGTTTTTTTTTTTAATCAAATCGATTTTTTTTCTTCCCATCTTCAAAAGTATCATTAGTCGTCTACGTTTTCGGAAACTGTCTCCTAACACCTTGTATATAAATAAATCCACTCGCAATAATGAATTGATGGAAATGTTTTTAATTTTAGTAATTAAACATCAAAACAGTGTGTCGCGGAAGTAATTTAAATATTTCGAGGCTGTTGAAAATAAAAATCGTATATTCAAGTAAGGTAAAATTTTAATGTCAACGTAAACTTCTAATAAAACGTTATGTGGTCAAGATACTTGGGTGATTTTTGATTTTGTTATTATTTATCGTGTTTACTTGATATGAAGAGGCAAATAAAATACCTACTTATGTATTTATAATGAAAGTTCTATTGTTTGAGTTCCGTCCTTTTTAGCATAAGTATAAGCAATTTAAGAGTATAAATGACTGCGGAAGCAACGCGTACATAACAAAGAGAATCCCCGGCAGACATCTTTAAGCTGAATTGAGATTCACGCACTTTTTCTGATGCTGTATGCTACAACACACTAAAAAGTCTATTTGTCGGTTCTTATTTGATTCTCTTCACGTTCGGGATGACAAACATTCCCAAGGTTTCCTTGGTCTTATCTTAGCAATAATTATTATTACCTTAGTTATCGTCAGACATAAAAATCTTGCCAAGGAAATAATAGGAACCTTCAAAATGGTCCAGGTGGTGAAACTTTAACATTTTTTACTACCAATTGAAAATAGACTTTAGAAATACAAGAATCATTTAATGGTTGATAAAAATATAAAGACGTCCAACTAATTTACATGGAAACAACTAGGTGAAGTTATAATTTTAATTCAAAAATATAACCAATATTTTATTCGGCCAGCAAGTTGATAATATATTTACTTTTTGTAACTCTTCTTATTTTACCAAAAATATATAAGACATTCCGTTTTTTATTTAGGAATATTCTGGTATAATGACTTTTATTATAAACTTTAATACCCTCAATAAGCTTAAATGACCTTTATGTGTATTCTTAGCTGTTTGTCTCAAGCTACATTTAATAAAAGTAACAACTTAACTTAGTAAATACTTAATTCAGTAATCAAATTCCATCACGAACAGTTTTGTGTAATAGTGTTTTTTTTTAATTTTAATCATTTTGATTTAAAAAATATAAGTTTTATTAATGAAAACGTTTGTACAATGCCCAAGTACCTTCATACATATTACATACTTACTGATGTGACTTAAATGCTTTCATGAAATGTACACTGGCTGGCATAAGAAGCGAACTTAGAATTCACAAGTCTCAGAAAATTGTTTTCATTCAAATATATGCTTAAATGAACTTTAATTATATGGGCTGAGGGTTAATATTTGTTCGACTTTTATTTAAATAAAGACTTAAAAGCCTTAAGGGGAGTGCTAATCCTTGAACAAGAGACAGTGCAATACGACCACCAGTTATTGTATACATTTCACTTTGAAAGTTATATTTTTGAATTCATTCGTAAGTTTTTCATTTAAATAATAATTAAATCTTAGAAACTTTTCTACTCATCTGCCAGTCCTATAAACGAATACCTTCTTTAAATAAGACGACTGTTTGATTAAACTTTATATTCTTAGTTCAAGTTTATCTCAAAATTATGTTGAAATTATATTACCTGTGTCAGAATTTCAGTCAGATATAATTCAGACATTATTTCATATTTTTTGAAGTAAGACATGGAATAAATATGAACCAGTTGACCTTTGGGTATTTCGAGCTTTGAATTTAGGTCGTACATAAATTCACCATTACGTCAGGACTACGTCAATTTATGATCTACGTCTAACATCATTTTAAGGTCACTTGTTAACTAAGGTTTTACATGATTTCCAAAACAATAATACTGCTAACCTATTGGTGTTATATACTTACTTAAATATCTATTGCGTGGTGGGTCTATGCTCTGAAAGCTTTCTTCCCTATAAGCGAGGAGGCCTATATCCAAGGGTAGTATGGTAAAAAGCTCAATTACTTACCTTGCCATTTTTTATATAAAACCTTAATCGACAATTTCTTGAAACTCAATTTACAACATTCAAAGCCGTTATTATTTCAAAGTGGGTTTACTATTATAATAAAAAAAGTTAATTCATTATCATGAGCAACTGTAGAATATAAAGTAAGGAATTTGTTAATAAATAATTCTCGCACAATCTCTGTAATTTAACACAACTGTTACAGCAATTAGCATAAAGGCGATGTAAATCTACTCAAGCATCAGATGAACATACGATACTAATGACCTAGTGTTTGTGTATTGCATACGTAGGACCTTTTATTATGGACAATCAAAACCCGGTCACGGTTTGCTGTTACCCATTTTGTTATGAAACCAAAACATAAAATGATTTGTTCAAGTAGGCTCAAAAAGGTCTTTTGAATTCAATTCGGATAGATAATTCTATTGAGAAGAAACCAGTAAGAAATTCAGCAGTAACTCAATGAAACATATTATCAAATTATTTTAACACAGTGAAAGTCCACGGAAAAGGTTTATATTTTTGTAACCACTTAAAATAGTTCGAGCAAGATGGTGCTAGTAATTACAAACCATTTAAATAAACTAGTAGTGTTTAAACCGAATATTCCACTCGTACAAAACCAAAGCTAACATGCGATTGTTAATTCAATTGAACTTTCATATAACCCAAAAACATTAACGTACCAAGTAAACTTTTATCAGATTACACTGTTAATAGAATAATATGATTTCTGGAAATCAGGGAATCAAATAAGCTGTGAAACAAACAAGATAAAGCAAATATCGCTGTCGGAAGGCGACTGTCCCTTGTCAACACTTCTTAGCTTTATTGTCTTTCTTCGTGGTATTTGTCACTTAGAAATATAAGTTAAAGCTAGAATAGTAAACTATTTTTAAATAAGTTTTCGCTATTAAGCCATAATAATTAAATCATACTCATTAAAACCCATTTGTAAAATGGTATAAAAGAAGACGTAGTGACTAAAATTGAGAAAGGTATGCTTAGATGGTTTTGGCATGTAGAGCGAATGAATGAAAGGAGACTGACAAAAAGGATTTATGAATCAAGAGTGAATGCGAAAGTTGGAAGGGGAAGACCAAGGCAAACGTTCCTGGACCAACTCCAGGACATTTTAAATAACGGACAGGCCAAGAGTACTCTAAGCCGACGAACTTGTATTAAAGGTTTAATGAGAACGAAAGAAGCGAAGGAGATATGCAAGGATCGTGGCAAGTGGAAGGACGTTGTCTCTGCCTACCCCTTTGGAAATGAGGCGTGATACTATGTATTTATGTCAAAGGGCATTTTTCGCACTTAATGGATAATATGCATACATTTACTACTACGCTTGGTGTTAATTTATTAAAATTTATAGAAACAGAAGAGTTAACTAAACGCCATGTACCACTTTGGAATTCCAAAAAAAAAAAAAAACTAATTTTATTCATAATTAAATGACAAAATGTGATTGCAACGGCGTTAAATTAACAGATTTGTAAATTACTTTTTAAATTAAGAAATTACAGACTATTTTGGATTATACTGAGTAATTCAATTGTGTGATAATTCATCTAAAGGAGAACTTATATATTTCTATAACAACAGAAATAAAACAAAATTGTACTCTTTTATACTAACTATTACTATAAAGATTTCAATCTTACTGGTTAATGGGGTAACATGATTACTACCTATCACTTCCAGTTCCATTGAAAAAGATTATTTTCGCCTTAAAATAACTGAAGGTGAACACTTCCACATCTTTCTTTACCTATGATATATCTGTGAAATTGTTATTCTTCAAGAAGCTATAAACAGGTTCTCTATTATTTAATCTTAGGTCTTTAATCAATTTGCTTTAATATAATATTTAACAAATTTTTCTCAGTAAAATATCTCTTATCGTTCGTATTTTATACAAAATCAAAACATTAAAATGAAAACTTCAAACATGCAATCTTTGGACACTTTTCTAATAGAAACGATAGTTTGTTTTAAATTTTCCTGTTACTTTAAAACAATTTGCTCTTGAAAGTGACAAGTTGAAATTAAAAACACCTTCTGTACGTGAACATTCCTGTCCAACGAGGAAAAATCGAGCTGATAGGTTAAAATGTTTGTATTAGGAAATATGTGATTTCCAAACTTTATGGCGAAAGGATTTACGTAGATATTTAAAATTAAAAATATTTAGGCTTATATGTAATTCCATTGCTTTGCGGAAAAATTTGTTTTAATGTACAAAATATTTGTATTATTAAAGAAATCATTGTGGGTATATCACATAATTTCGTATGATAACGTGAGAGGTAATCGTCTTATTCTAATGGTTTAATTTAAGATAATAAATAGAAACTTCCCAGTAATTGAGCACTTCCCAGTAACTGAGATACAGTGTTCATCGCACATGGAAAGTCGATGGACGTTATCGGTTATATTGCGTACTATATTTTTTGAAATTTTAAGTGGCTCTTATGGTCCAAAGGTAAAACAATCTAATTTTAATATAAAGGTCATTGCTATAACGAACTTTTCAAATTCTGTAGCACTGCTCATAATAGCTGATGCAAATTTAAGCTTTATATTACAAATACTTTTATTAAAATCTTCTTTATAAAGAATTGTTAAATATATTGATAAAAAGGATTTCATCTCTATATTTAACGAATATATGGTTAAACGTAACGTATCTTCCTACTTAATTTTATAATTTTATTGCACAATTCAATAGCAATTTACGTCTAATTTGCGCTCGTTTGAGGACTACATCATTTGAGACGAACTGGTTCCAAGAAATCTTAAACATTTTCCTTAGAGCCCACATCTCAAATGCTTGGAGCCGCTTACTTCTTTGCTTCTTAACGATCCATGTCTCGCAGCCATATAAAAGTGTGGACCAGACATAACATTTAGAACGCGAAGTCTTGTTATGAATGGGATTTTGGGGTCACAGAAAACTTTACTCATTTTATAGAAGGCGGCTTTTGCCTGCCCTATTCGACACTTAATTGTTAGGTGTTCTAAATCTGTGGTGCAATACCGACCTAGGTATTTAAACTTTCTGACTGCTGCAATATAGGTACCGCGAAGTTTTATTTGAGGGAGTTGGGTCTGGGATTTGGATATACACATAGCTTTAGTTTTATTGATGTTAATGTTCAACCCCATCGCATCTCCTGCGGCTGCCACTTCTTCCAGTAGCTTTTGCAGTCCACTTTCAGAATTTGTTATAAGCGCTGTGTCATCAGCGTATCTTATATTATTGAGTCGTAGTCCATTGACAGCTATGCCTTCCTGATGGGTTTGTAAAACGTCGGTTAAAATTGCTTCTGAATATAAATTAAAGAGCAAAGCAGACAGTAACTGGACAGAAAGGAGACTTCAAAATATGTTGAATGTATTGAGAAAATATTTGAGCTGAATATTGCATGGTCTAATTACGTTAACAATAAATTAAAGAAATGTTCAGAAAGTAACAATCAAAGAATAATATTAGAAATTTGAAATGCATTTTACTATCCAGTGGGTTTTATAGCCCGAAAACTATTGTTGCTTTGTATATGTACTGTACAAGAACCAATCCCGTGTTTAAATTTAAATTCACTTATTTCTCTGTGTTCTACTATGAAAAGTTCAATCATTCAATGTCTCGTATACATCATAATTATTTAAAATCTACCTAGATAGATAGAATAGTCCTATTTATACAATTCAAATATAAAACAGGGAATAAAAAGACAAAAGGTTCAATTGGCCGGCCTTATGACATATTAGTGATTTCTACCAGACGACCTAAGGGTTTAAGAGATTATATGAAGTAAAAAGTACAATTGGTATCCACTACTACATGTTTACATATACAAAGAAATTCCTACATACAAATCCTTAAATTTATATTACATTTTGACACATACTTATAATATACTTAATAAATAAAACCTAGTACAAAGAGACATCGTATTAAAAATATTAAGAATGGTAGTGGTTCTCTACCAGTCTCTTGAATAGATCCAATGATTTTAACAAAGTCAATGAAATTTGTCAATGATATAAGCTCAATCAAATGAGATTGAAAGCTTTTATTTTATTGGCAACTGACCGTTGAACTTAGTCGAGTATAATACGCTGGATAAGAAGATTTCGGCAGACGTGGCTGTTACATTTAATTGGGTCCACCCATTTCCATCAGATGCTAAATTACGGCGCGATAATTCAATTTGTTCTTTTGACATCTGCCTCCGGAGATATTCGTGGAGATTGTACGTGACAATTACATTTTGTCAGCCATTATTTTAAAATCTACTTTTTATTTTGTATGCTGTGTTAGATAAAAAGAGACTCAGTTTAAAAGTAAACTGACTTGTGCAATTTACAATCAACTATAATTATATTTGACTGCCTAATTGGACTAGTGGTTAGCATGTTCGACTACAGACATGAGGTCCTGGGTTCGAGTCCCGGGTCGGGCCAGTTCGAAATCGATATCGAGTTTTCTATTAAGATTTTCTCAATATTTACCCGAAGTTGGGAAAAATTTGGCGGTGTAATCCACCCCCTTGCCTCGGAGAGCACGATAAGCCGTCGGTCCTGCCCCTGATCTCTCTCTCCGTTCGTGTCGGATTGCCGTCACTTTGGACTATGAGAGTGAAGGAATAGAGAGTATACTTGTGTACTATGCCTGTCAATCCGCAGTGGAGCAGCGTTTTGGGTCTATGCTCTAAAAACCCTCCCTCATATGAGCGAGGAGGCCTATGCCCAGCAGTGGGACGTTAATGGGCTACTTACTACTTACTATAATTATATATATATAAAATAAGAAAATGCCAATGTCAGAGAAGCGACATATGTTCAACACTTGCATATTGCCTTGTTTAACAAATATTTGCCAAACTTGGGTCCTAATCGAGCAACAACAAAATAAAATAAATAACTGTGAGAATGGTATAGAGGAAATTGTATTGGGAGAAAGGCGAATAGATAAAATAAATTTAAAATAGAATAAAAGAAAAGTACAATCGGTTTGCAAAAAATTAAAATGGTAATGGACCGGACACATGATAAGAGACAAAAAGGAAAAATGAATGAAAATTATAACTGAATCGTACACCAGGGAAAGCAGAAGAAGTAAAGGAAGACCAGTAAAGCGATGGAAAGACGACTTGTAGTAGTAGCAGGAGCAAAATGACTATATAGAGCAAAGGATAGGTACTTATATATTATAAACCAAAATCTGCCTGTAATAGAAACCATGAGAGGTAAATTACCTTTTCGTCGGAAAATCCTCATGAATGCTCCTCTCTACGTTGAAAGAATGTGATCAAATCTTCCTTCCATCTTAGACTGTATTATCACTTACAATCCGTTAAGGTTACAGTCAAGCGCTATCCTGTTAACAATAAAAGACGAGGAAAATAGTTTAATTTTCGAGTATTTTTCTAATAAAAGAAAGTCCAAGATTATGTTCATTTTTAGTCACATTGCAACCCTGCATATATCAGGAGCTATTTTGGACATGTATAGATTGCCAAATCGCTTTGGAACAGTATGGTGGGTTTCTCTAAGAGCCTTTAACCTCTAGGCGTGAGGTAGTTTATACCCAGCACTAGAACTTTAATAAGCTGTTACGTACTTTAAAAACAGTTTTATTTATATGTCTATAAGTTCCATTTTAACCATATCATTAAATAATCAGAATAACAAATGTACGGTGATTATATTATTGCAGTAAAATGCGGTTACGCAAATTAACAGTTCATTGTTACAGAGATAAACTAGTTCCCCAGTGTATTTGCTTAATTTATTCGCAATACAGCTTCATTATTACGTTCAATATCATTGTTATAATATTAACTTAGCTATTTCTAGATTAACTAAGCTATGAATTGTTAATACTCCAAACAATCTTTTCAATATTTCAAAAGTAAAGCATAACTATTTAGTCCCAGAATTAATATAAGTTAAACTCAAGAAAAAAAATTATTAAAAAAAAAAGTATATTTTGCAGAAGAAAAAACACCAAAATGTACTTACTCCATTGTCATTTACCAAAAAGTTGAATCGGTGTAAAAACAAACTTGCATTTGCATCATAGCTGGTATAATATTTGACGGCGCACAGATTGTTAATCGATTTACAATCGAATCGGACTTGACATTTTTGAGGTTGACAGCTGACATAACACCGAGCGCTGGGGTAGCCGCCATTACTGGTTCAGATTTCACAGAATGCGCACGCGCCCACCTGTTGTGGTGGAAGGTTTTAAATCTAGTTATACTTTGTCAATTATCTAAAATTAGAAGTTTTGGTTTATTATAGTGAAATTAAGAAATAAGGAACTAATTGTATCGTGGAATATTTTATTGATAAACCCGACGTTGATCTCCTTGGCCGACTACCAACTTTATGGCAGACAAAACCCAAGATTGCAAAGCCACATCCTACCGACTGCGGTTTTAAAAATAAGGTAAATACACAACATAACAATAGATCACGAAACCGCAAATGAAATCGGATACAAATCCATGTTCAAATTTCGCTTTTTGTTGTAACTGAGTACTTAACATTTACTATAAAATGAAATTGATAATGAAAAGTTTGACTAAGTTTGAGGATTATATAAAGAATTAAAAGGTTGATGTTAGAAATTGTAAAACTATGCTTCACGTATTGTTTTAAACTTAAATTTTCGTGGTTTATTAACATATTGCCTATTTGAACTGGTACATACCACGATGTCGTTTTTTTAATCGAACCGAAGGATCGTTTACCGTATCAATGTCCGTGCGTTTACAAAATTGACTGCAGCTGTGGAAGCTCTTATATTGGGCAAACGAAGCGTTCCATAGCAACTCGTGTGTCAGAACACATAAATGCCGTCAAGCACATCGGCATACAAAAATCTGCGATCGCGGAGCACATTTTGCAGCAGGGAACTCAACACTGGATAGAACTTCATAGCCCGAAAGTTCTTTCCACGGACCGCCATTATATGCCGAAATTAGTTCGCGAGGCCATTGAAATTAAAAAATATCCTAATTTCATTTGCGAAGATGGTTTTAAGCTGGCTGATACGTGGAATCCAGTGGTGAAGCTATGCCAAATGCACAAACGACGCAATTTTTCAAAATTAAAACGTGACGTTGTGAGTGTAGTATGACGACCTCTTGCCTGTGGCCGAACATGTTAACTACTAGACCAATTAGGCAGTTCATATACTTATTGCTTTATTGTAATGTTGACATATATTTATATAAATTCCTACTTCAGTTAAATGTAGAAAGAAAACAATGGTGGATGACATGTTCACTGGTTATGAAAAGACTTGAATTTAAACAAAGAATTAAATGTCCCTGCTGCTACGGTAGACGTGAAATTAATTTTTCGTTTAAACGTTTATTACGCTTTTATGATATCAAATGTTAATCAAGTTATGACTTTTTTTAATGTCGAAGTAATAAAGACTGTTATGATACAGGTGTATGAGCTAGCAATCGTTTTATTAAAAAATATTTCATTTAATGATGAATGGGAGCTTTGTTGTTGTATACTTGTCATTATATTCAATATAGTGAGAGGCAGGAGATTTTTAAGGCAGAAATATACACAAATAAAATTATTTAAAATATTTCCGTCACGGCAGACAGGAAATATCGATTTTTTGTAAGTCACACACAGTGTACGTGTACCATAGTATATAAAACACTGTATGTACCACTGGCGTTAATAGAACAAAACTCTTGTACCAATATATTCTGTGATTCGAGATCAGTCTTAGACATAATAAGTCGTCAAGATTCCTTTCACCCCCTAGTCTTGGAGATAAGGGAAACCTTAATAAGGTTGCACGAAAAGGGTGAATCCGTCCGTTTCTTCTGGATCAAAGCTCACGTAGGAGTGGTAGGAAACGAACGTGCATATGAGCTCGCAAAACAAGGCGCACTGTTAAATGATGCTTCACCGGACTATAGAAGATGCCCAATTTCACATATCAAGCGGTTATTAAGACAAGAAAGCATTAAAAAATGGAAGACGCGCTATCAAACGGGTGAAACTGCTGCAGTCACAAAAATGTATTTCCCCGATTTAGAGAAAGCATATAAAACAATAGGCAAGATAAACCTTACCCCACACTTAGTCCAAGCCTTTACCGGACACGGTGGCTTCTCCAGCTATTTACACCGTTTTAAATGCAAAAACACACACGAATGTATTTGTGACCCCAATGAACACGAAACCATAGAACATCTGTTGCTTAACTGCCCAAAATATGAAGCACAAAGGACAATGTTAGAAATAGAATTAGATATTAAAATAAATAAGAATAACGTAACACATATACTAGAAAGTAATAGGGAAAGAGAGATATTTTTAGCATATTGTGTTAAAATAGTTTTAGATGTAAATAGTCGAAATAGAACCAAGTAATTTAACATAAGACGATATATAGTGATGATATAATTAGAATAATACTAGACATACTTTATTTTACTTATTTCTTACAAATTCTTCTTGAAAATAGGTTACAGTTTTTGTTATGCTTGGGTAATAATATATAAATGTAGAAACGTTGTTGAGACCCAATATGGTCACACAGCATAACATTGTTCAACGATCAAGATATAGTTTTATTTTAAGTATTAGTACAAAATAAGCCCTAGTATATAATAAGCGTTAGTTATTAATTTGTGTTATACGTATTAGTTTAGCAGTGCTAGCTTATTTGTATTACTGATATATATCTTAATTTTAATTATATTAATCACAAAGTTTAATAGACTTATAGCTGAGATAGAATCTCAGTTTTCTATAATAAGCTTATATAGCGTAAGTAAGGGTAATAAAAAAGTTTCTGTGTACTTATATCATTGGATGGAACAATATTTAATGCCTTATTGAAATACAAGCTTGATTGCATAAAAAATGCAAAATAATATATAATCAACAGTTAGTATCTTCAAAAAATTAACCATAAATCCACGCCGTAGGTTTTTGTTGCTTATCAAATCAAATCAAACGAATCATGGATGTACCATCATTCGTTTACTCAATGCATGGCAAAGGCCAAAGATTTGAAAATAATAAACGTAAACTAACTTTCATTCGATATATATAGTTTTTAATCTGCTTGCTATAGTTGAGTCTGAGAGTTATAATTTTAATAAGAATGTCATGTTGATATTTTCTATGTCACAATATATCTAACAAGTTATATAATAAAATGATTAAGGCATTAATTAAGTCATAATTATAAAATATAAGAAAAATCTAAAATGTTGACTATAGCTAACTTCAAGGTGTCGGTTTCTTGTGATGGTGTGCGCGCGCATCGTAACAAATTACAACTTCAAAAAGTATAACTTCAATAAAAACAGATGTAGTTTTAATTAACATGCATAGACTAAAGATATAACGGCATCATCACCTGCCGTTGCTTTCAATTATAAATGATACAAAATATAAACAATAAAAACAAAACGATGCCCTATTTATGCGTGACTAACAAAAAAATGTCTGCTTTCTTTTATTCAAATCCATAGTAAAGCTGATATTTAAGAAGGATTTTCTTTCTCAAAGCGTATTCCCGGTGATGTCAGTTCTTTATACATCTTTATTTGAAAACGTGTAAACTTCTACTAAACATATACATGGTTTAATAAGCGATATACGATATTACCTTTATACCAATTTAATGTTATTTTTTTAAGTTATATTAACTAAGTTATATTGTATAAACCTCAAATAGTTGGCGAAGTTACAAATGTAGACTAGTAAACTTATAAATATAATGTAATTCTTATACACATTATATATGTCAGTAATACTGATTTTTAAATATTGTATCGTCAACTCGAAAATTGTTGTGGTAGTTTCTCAGAATAGGATTTTTTTTATTGCTGACAGTTTAGCGCTTGACTGTGATCTCACCTGATAGTAAGTGATGATATAGTCTAAGATGGAAGCGCGCTAATCTGGGTAAGAGGCGATATACCCCTTATGGTTTCTGCACAGCATTTTCGACATCGTTTTCGATGATAGTTCCAAAAAAACTTCATTTCTTTCAACAGTTTTGAAAAATTATCGTTATATTTCAACCAATTCAGATAAAACCTTTTAAAGAAACGCTCCATCTATTGGTCACAATGGTATTAAAATCTGTTCAGTGATTTTGAGTTTTTTGCGGACAGACAGATGTTGGTTTATAATATATAAGAAAGGATAATAAAAAAGTTTGTGCGTACATGCGTTAGAAGTTATACTTCTTGGCGTAAGCATCGTACCGGTACACAAATCTCTCTGCTTTGGTGGTACGTCTTATTGATGGTAGGGTGGTAACTAGCCACGGTTGCCTTTCACCAGACCAGACTCAGACAAATTAGAAAATACAATTTTGTAATTTCAATTTAGAAAATAGTATTTTCTAAATTCACGCTACTGGGGATCGAACCCGGGGCCTCTGCCATCAAGATGAGTACTCGCACACCTGCGCCATCGAAGCCGTCATGCAGGATACGAAAAAGTTCTGATATGTTTGTCATTGTCTCATACATAGTAAGTGGTAAGTGAAATTAACGTTCAAAAACTCGCTTGAATAACTAATTTTGATTCGATGTAACATGCAAAGTATATTCACTTATGACGAAGTTAAATAAAAGTGGCAGTTAACATTTATGACGTAAAAAAGGCAAGAATGGAATACAAAAGGGTGAAAGTAATCGTGAAAGAAGCTGTAAGAAAGAAAAAAGAAGAATACAGTGATATGTATGATAGGAGACTTTCTGATGATTTTCAGTCAAACAAAAAGTTTTTCTGGAAATCAATACAATTTGCCCGAGGGAGATCTACTTCCTCGGAGCTTTGTAAAATCAGAAGTTTAGATGGAAGTTTAATAAAAGGAGAAGAATGGATATTGAAGAGATGGAAGGATCATTTTGAAAGTTTGTTTGAAAGAAATGAAGCAGAGGTAAATATGGCCTCTGCGGATAGCAATGAATGTAAGACAAGTGATAGCGAGATTAGTATGGATGACATCATGAAAGCGATAAAAGGTATGAAATCAGGTAAGGCTGCTGGGTATGACAGAGTGTCAGTCGAGATGCTGAAGGCTGGCCGCGGGATTGTGGTAGCTCAGCTGTACTGCCTTTTCAATATATGCTGGGAGAAAGGTCAAGTCCCAAGAGATTGGAGCAAGGCCGTAATTGTCCCTCTATATAAAGGAAAAGGGTCACAGCAGGAGTGCAAAAATTACCGCGGTATCAGCCTTCTTAGTGTCGTCGGCAAATTGTATGCAAAGATATTAATTGAAAGGGTGATTAATGAAACTGATGGGAAAATATGGGACGTGCAAGCGGGATTTAGAAGAGGAATGGGATGTACGGATCAGGTCTTTTCTTTACGGTGCATAACTGAAAAATGTTTGGCTAAACACCAAAAAGTTTATTGCGCGTTCGTAGATTTAGAAAAGGCCTATGATCGAGTGGTGAGGAATGAGCTGTGGTCAACGTTATCTACGTATGGGGTGAGCGGTTGTCTGATCCAAGCATTGAAGTCTCTCTATGAGGGTTCTAGTGCCTGTGTCAGAATAAACGGAGCGTACACGGAGTGGTTTCCTGTCGAAAGAGGTGTTCGACAGGGATGTGTTGCGTCACCATGGCTGTTCAACCTTTTCATGGATAAATGTTTGACAGATTTAAAAGAAAGTATGTATGGGTTAAGAATGAATGAATTACTCATCAAATGTTTACTCTACGCTGATGATCAAGTAATACTTGCGTCATCCGCTAACGAGCTTCAGGAGATGCTAAATATTATGAATGAAGCTTTGAAAGGGAAAGGAATGAAAGTGAATGTAAACAAAACGAAAGTTATGCTTTTTGAACGAGATGAATCTATGATGAATGGCAATATTTTGATAGATGGGGAACAAGTGGAAGAGGTGAAAGAATTTGTATACTTGGGATCTAAATTTACAAAAGATGGAACATGTGAAAGTGATATCGAAAGGAGAGTGAATGCAGGGAATATGGTAAATGGTGCTCTGCATGCTTTTATGAATAGCCAGATGGTGTCTCAAAGGGCTAGACTGGCAGTGCATGCTGGAGTGTTGGTGCCAACACTTATGTATGGTAGTGAAAGTTGGGTATGGCAGAAGAATCACAAAAGTAAAATAAATGCGGTAGAGATGAGAGCGTTGAGAAGCATGAGTGGATTAAAACTGAGTGACAGAGTAAGAAATAGTGTGATAAGAGAACGTTGTGGTATAAAAGAAGACGTAGTGACTAAAATTGAGAAAGGTATGCTTAGATGGTTTGGGCATGTAGAGAGAATGAATGAAAGGAGACTGACAAAAAGGATTTATGAGTCAAGAGTGAATGCGAAAGTTGGAAGGGGAAGACCGAGGCGAACGTTCCTGGACCAAATCCAGGACATTTTAAATAACGGCCAGGTCAAGAGTACTCTAAACCGACGAACTTGTATGAAAGATTTAATGAGATTGAAAGAAGCGAAGGAGATATGCAAGGATCGTGGCAAGTGGAAGGATGTTGTCTCTGCCTACCCCTATGGGAATGAGGCGTGATGCTATGTATGTATGTAGTTAACATTTATTTCAAAGACCATAATGGAAATAGGGTTGATTATTTGTAAATTCAAAGCAGGATTTAAGGAAAGCGGACGTCTACCTTCAAAACGACTGTTAATAAATTTTTAGAATTCATTTTACTACGCAGTATGAATAACTAATGAGTACATGAAAATATTTACATTTTTGTTTATTTATTACTAGCTAAAACTAAACATGATTTACTGCAACTTATCGAGAAATTAAATGAACAGTTGAATTTTAAAAATATTGGTATTTAGAATTCAATCTTAATTGAACCTTTCGGTTATTTCACTTTTAAATTATGTAAATTTATTTATTTATTTATATCTCTATTTCATTATATAGTTTAGTTGTTGAGTGACAGTTTATAAGTCTACGGATGGAGTTGGCGTGTATAATTTAAATGTATTCCCCTTACTCTTATCATTCTCATATTGGAATATTTTGATGAAAAGATGTTTAAATATATTAATTTATATAATAAAAAATAATATTTTTTGGTAAGTAAGAGTTTATTAGATATCTTACAAATGTTTCACTGTGATTAAGTTTATAATTAACAGCTTTCCGTCTAATAATTTTTTGACGGCCTCGCTGGCGCAGTTGTGCGAGTATTCGCTTTGTTAGCGGATAAAAGTCCCGGGTACGATCCCCGGTAGGATGAATTTAGGAAAATTGTCTTTTCTAATTTATCTGAGTTTGGACTGGTGGGAGGCTTCGACCGTGGCTAGTTACCACCCTACCTAGCAAAAACGTTCCGCCAAACAAAGAGATTTGTGTGACGATGCTGTGTAGAAATCGTAAGGGGTATATAGCCTCTTAACAGATTAGCGCACTTCCATCTTAGACTGTATCATCACTTATCATTCGGTGAGATCACAGTCAAACGCTTATCTGTTAGCAAAAAAAAAATTATTCAAATACCTTTTTTTATACACATGACTATATATTTAACTAGTTATTAAAAGTATTGTCAAAATAAGATTTTTTTACAAAAAACAAGTCATTTCAATTTCTTTTTATGTCGACAAATTGGTTATTACGAATAAAGCTAGTTTAAATAAAATAAAATTTAACTCTTATATTGAAAAAGAAGTAAGAGAGAAATAGGAAGGATAATGTTTAAGTTTTTGTTAATATATCCACGTTGTATCCCGTGGGTATATGTGCAAATTTATAAGATCGAATTGTTAACTAAACACAATTAAAATTCATCAAAATTCACCAAGTTACATACAGAAAAAAAATAGATATTTAAAACATTATCCTTCCTATTTCTCTCTTTTTTCTCGTTCAATATAATAGTTAAATTTCATTTTATTTAAGCTACCTTTATTCGTAACTCGCGCTAAATGCATATACTATAGTTAAATAAATATTTCGCATTGTGGCCATTATTATTTGCAAACAAGAACGCAAAGCATTTGGTATACTGTTGGGGAATGTCAATTATATAGTCCACAAACCTTTACGATGCTAGGCGGTTGAACAGGAAAATATTCGAGGGGAACTGTTTACGGATTGCGAAATGAAGCAGTTATATATTGAAAAGGTATTTTTATTTACATATTAGAACTAATATCTCACTTGGTATTAATAAATAATGATAATGTCAACGATGATAACGCCTTAATCCTTCTTCTTCCTTACCAGTTACATTTTTTTTCTAAGTGTCTGCGATCATTCCCTGGTGGTACCCGTTGGTGGTTAAATCCCATGTTTTTATAATGTAGATAATAAATATAATATTATACTAGAAGCCATACCCTGCCATTTCAACCACATTCTTCTCGAGCCCGTGACAATATAGGGAAATTCTGATCGAATTAATGATTTAAATTACTCTTAAACAAAAACTCAATGTTATCAAAAACAACCCAGCTGTTTAGGAATTGAGACCCATACATATAGAAGAGCTATAAGTATAAAGATCATTATTAAGATATATAAGTCTGAGAAAGTGCTTTATAAAGTTTATAGAAATAGATATAAAATTTAAGAAACAGTCAATTAAAACAGCGTTAATTTTAAACTAACCCTTTAAATTCGCATTAAAACTTCGAGCTTTGCAGATAAACTTGAAGGAGCTGATAATGTTAAAGTTTAATAAAATGAAAACAAACTGAAGCTTGAGATTAAAAGACTTAATAGATATAATCTAAATTTGCTTAGAAGAATTTACTGAAGCATGCTTACGCATAATTCTACATAAATTAAATATTCGTTAATCTGCATTGATAACAACACTAATGCTAACAAACTGTTTCTTAAGATATTTTTCAACAGTGGCTTAGTAATTCACACTGGGCGTTATTCAAACTTTCGCTAGTTTATTGAACTTTGGCTCCGATTTCGAGTTCGTAAGCTTTTCATCAGAAGATATTATGGTACAACAACAATATAAACTGTAAAAGAAGGCCCGTCTAGCACGATATCTTTATACTTGTTACGAAGTAAAAAGACTTTTTACCTTTTAAACAAAAATAAATACATGAAATAAAAATAGTTTATTTCGCCAACTACAGTGCTATAAAATGTGGAAAGGTGAGAATCTTCTTTTACGAGTTCTTGTAAAACCTGTAGCAGAAGAATCCGCTCTTCCTGAACAATAAAGGAAGATTGGATTTAAATAGGCTTTTCCGCAAATACAGTTATTAATTAATTTAGAAGAAATTTACCTGTTCTGATCACTGACATAAAATAATCCTAGTAAAGCTTGTCCAAAACATTATTCGTAAAACAACCCTTAAATATTTTCTATTTAAAATAACGACCTCAGTTTGAGAAAATACTCTTTCTTGAAAACGTCAGGCAGATTATTCAACTTTATTGATAAGTACAGATGTGTAGAAAGCAAATGTATGGTTCAGTGCAAATAGCCGTTTCGACGAGTGGCTTACTTTGAAGCCAAACGTAAACTACCCTCCAACTTACGTAGATGTTCCTTTGAAAATACATATAAATTAACGTTACATTTCTTACAAAACTTTGACATAAACTGAACATTGTAGATGATTTTGTGAGAAATATAAAGCTATGTAAAGCTCTAGATAGAATCTTTACATATCATCTAATAATCAACAATATAGCTATTACTAGACGTATAGTAATTTTGCCATGTAATGTCAAAGTAACTATTGCAATTATATAATCTAGTACGAAGTTCTTAAATCCATTACAAAAAGAAAAACCTTTAGGCTTTTTACGTGAGCTTTATAAATTTTCACATAATAAATTTAGTTGGTATTTTATTAACGATTAAATTTTTTTACAAAATAAACATGAAAACAGTGTGAACTAAATCCTGGTAAAAGTTGAATAATTCGTGTAGCGAATGTTTTAAAATTTATTGTAACTGAAGATGACCACTTAAAGATAAATAAATAACAGCAACGTTATTATAAATGTAAATTTAAAAATCGTTCATAAGAATATTCCCGCAAACATAAACAAGACTGTACTTGTTGACTTTATTGGTATATTACCATTCCTTACAGGGACTTCCAAAGTATAAATTCACCGCTAAGTTTGTAAAGAACTCGCGTACAGGTATTCTTCGGGTTTACTTGTAGCTACAGGATTTAAACTTTGGGAGTTTCACAAGAAGTCCGATAGATAGATATCTTGAAAGAGTCGAATGCGTCGAAATCGCTGAGCCAGTAAAAGGATTGGTAATATTGGAGAAGAGTTTTGTTTTTTTACCTAGATTTACAAAACATTTAGGTATATTTTGAAATAAATGAAGTGAACATAGTAGACATTGTATAATATATAAAAAAATGCATTTTATTATATTTCTTTATTGGACACTTTAAACAGAGAGCAGTGATCTCTTAAGCAAAGTAATTAATAAACAGAAACTTACGTACTTGAAGGTTCTTTCCAATCTATCATTGGGCTTTCCAGTGAAGGGTTTTAGAAAACCCTCTCTCCTTTGAGTGACGTCTCTCTCCAGTAATAAAGGAGCAGCGCAATAATGTCCCACTGCTGGGCACAGGCTTCCTTGCTCATATGAGAGAGGGTTTTTAGAGCATAGACCCACCATGCTGCTCCACTGGGGATTGGCAGGCATAGTATACAAAATGTACTCTCTATTTCTTCACGTCCATAGTCCGACGTGACGGTAATCCGACACGACCGGAGGGAGAGATTAGGCGCAAGACCGACGGCTTAACGTGCCCTCCGAGGCACGAGGGCGGAACACACCGCCAACTTCGGGCAAATATTTAGAAAATCTTAATAGAAAACTCAATATCGACTTCGAACCGGCCCGACCCGGTACTCGAACTCAGGACCTCATGTCTGTAGTCGAACATGCTAACCACGAGATCAATGAGGCTGTCTCCAGTATTGGGACCTTAATAGGCTTCTATTTACCTTATGTTTGCCACTCGTCATTGATTAATTTAATAAAATATTTTCAAATATGAATATAAAATAAAACAAAAACAAAATTTATTAGTCATTTCTAGTGTTGACTAAAAATACGTGGCATTTCTATTTATAATTATTCATTTGAAATCTCACATTTTCGCAACGTACGCTCATCAGCGAACATAATCTGGGCACCGCGAAATACATCGTTTTACGAGCAAACGGCAGTTTTCTTTATCGACTCTTACAATCAGCGCCCGTCTTCTGAACACCGAGAAGACATAACATTCATTAAATTGCTGACATATTTTCCTTTACCCCTCTCTCTAAGTCTGAGCAATCTAAAGTTTGAGATTGTGACGCACGAACATTTAAATTCATTTTTTTGTGCCCAATGAAATTTCATTTATGCATTTCCCCATTCTAAATTACTGATTTTGTTTACCACTATATGAAAATGCAAAAAAAAGTGCATAGCAAAACGGGTAGAAGCAAAATACAAGCCGACAGGAATGCATCTACGCCAGCGTTCACGTTCCTGTGCGGCTTGCCGTTCACCATGCAAACATTACACATAAAATGCAAAATTTCAAACAGTTCTCGTTCGTTGTTGAAATGAAATTTTATCTCCACAAAAAAGAATATGAGAAGCAAATACAATTTACACAGCAACAAAATTTGTGCAACATACAATGTTCCATAGATTATTGAAACTTATCTTTTTAAGGATATCACTTCTTTGGATAAATACACAAACTTTGAAAATTTTCGTAACTTTCAAAAGGTATAAGGTATTTTAGAATAGTCTATATTTATTTGCGTATTAAATGAAATACAATTTTGTCAAAATGACGCTGTACGAGAATTAACGCAAAGTGTTATTACGATATTGGTCTATTTAAGTATAATTACTTACAATACAATACTCCTTATTTTACACCCACTACGTAAAATAGAAAAGTCATACACATTTAAGAGTAAAATTGGCGGTCTTATCGCTAACATAGCGATCTATTTCAGGCAACGAAAAGTGCTTTAATAAAAGGATTTATGTTCGAGGATGCAGAGAAAAGTGTGCGTATGCTAAATATACAGAAAAATAGCATTCATTTTATATATAAAACAGTATAATTTTGTACTTTAAATAGTTTCTTTACTTTTCTAACGGAATTGTATCAGTTCTTTCAAATCACCCCCATATGTCTTAATTAAAACATTACACACTAAAATATATTTACAATGATGCTGCTTCACTGACTTATAACACACACGCAGCATGGCCATAAATACTTTTGTTAAAAATATAAAATTAAACAGCAACTTTCTTTCGTGATGTTCAAATATTGACAAGGATAAGTGAAAGTGATATTACCTAGTATTAGAAAAATAATTGCCTCTTAGTCTGCAATTCAGTAGAAATTAAAAGTAAATACTTTCTGTTCTATAAAGTATCTAGAATATAACGCATGTTTGAATATGATAACAAAACATAAATGTTTGGAATAGGCAAAAGCCTTGTTTCCATGTAAAGATTGTTGTCAAATTTATATATTTTGTTTCAAAATGTGAGAAATTTGTGATATAACTGAACATAATCGTGCTATTTTCCACGTGAACACTAGCTTTGTTGTAAAACTAAATAGCTCACTTCATCATACGGATTTACGTCGCAGGCTGGCGCCTATACGTCGAACGAGCCTTTTAAGTTTGACCTAAATAGCCTTTTGCGGGTGCAAAAAGGAAAAATATTTGTCAATAAACGGTTCCAAATAACAATACTTTATAAAACATTTTCAAAGCAACAACATCGATTATCGAATATCAATAAATTGCTATTAAGATTGAAATAAATAATTTCTCAAAGAATTTACAAAATTTGCTAACGACAAGCAATATCATGTCAGCGTATCGATTTTATTGAAAATTAAACATTAAAACTGAAAGCTACCTTTACAAATTAATTATCTTATCAATTATTGGATGTCTGATCGTAACCATAAAGCAGTTTTCATTAACTATGATTACATAATTTGTTATTAATATAATTTGATTATAATTTAGATGGCGTTGATTGAGGGGAGCGAGCTTATAATTTAGATAGCAACAGATTTTAAGTTATAATCTGAAAATTCATAACATATTATTTTCTGGCCAAATATTCTATAAGAACAAATAACGAATTTTCATGACTATGGTACCTACATACGGTTTAACTCTCTGTATTCTCAAAATCATTCATCATTTCATTTATTCTATTTGTAATAACACAGCCTACAATTTTTAAGTAATTTTACACTTCATAAGGCCTTTTATATATTTATATATATAACTAAGTGTAGTTGACTTATATATACGTAGATAAGTTTTTGTTAGTAAATTTGCTAAGTGTAACTATTTTATACTTCTTACCAACTTGTTCACTGCAATATTTCTTTTCTTCTTATATTGTTATATACTATATTCATATTTTTTGTACAAAACAAGACAATTATAGGACAACATTTGAGAATTAAATAGCTCGATTATAAAGCATATAGTTTAACATTATGAATTCGTCATTTAAAAATTAGTCGTACAATATATTCTCGAGAATTTATTGCACTATGTGATAAATCACGCCCTATCGCGTATATGAAAATGCCTCAACGACAGACAAAGGACTACACTGAAAGATAACCCTTGCTTTTTAATACCATTTTAATTATAAAAAATAACTTAGAAAAGTAGTTCAAGGCAAAGAAAATATCATAATTATTAATCTTAATATTGTGTATCTTTTTGTACAGGATTCCAATAAAATGAATGTAAACCGATATAATATTTTACCAGAAAGTAAATCGGGTACGTGGTCGTAAAATTACATGAAAAATCGAAAGGTCTGGCCGTGATTCTCTAACCCGTATAATTTACTCTAAAATCGACGGCGAAAGACAAAAATAAAGTAATATATTGATATTAAACATTAGGTTGTAGAAGTAAAGATGTCTTTATCATTTTACATTGAATGAAGTTATTGTTAGCTATGTAAATTAGTTTCGGAAATACGTGACCAAATAAAGGTCTCCTCTCTCAGCGTCATATTGCAGTCAAATGCAGTTTATCGGTAAGTTCTAACTAAGCAACAATGCCGTAATAAGTTTAGTCGTATGCCATCTACAATATATGACATGGTTAGTGTGATTATAGGGCAAGGTTAAAAAATTAGTTTATTGATTTAAATTTAATAAAATCTCATAAAATAAAATTGTAAATTTCAAATTTCACACATAAAGTAATGTTCCATATTACAAAAAATAAATTTATACACTCCAAATTTTACTGACCAGAATTGTAGATGCATGCAGATGAATTGCAGATGTAAACTAAGTAGATGCTTTTGAATTCTCTTCTTTTATTAGTCTTATACTTTTTAACGTCCTTTATTTAGTAGTATTGCATTTATAGGCAAATAATATTTTTGATTGCAGGGAATCCCTAGGCAAAACCAATATTATCTATATGACGACCTCGCTGGCTCAGTGGTGCGAGTATTCGCCTTGCTAGCAGAGGTCCCGTGTTCAATCAATTTTTAGGAAATTGTATTTTCTTATTTGTCTGAGTCTGATATGGTGGAAGGTTTCGGCCGTAACTAGTTATCACCCTACCAACAAAGACGTACTGCCAAACAAAGTGATTTTTGTTCCGGTACGATGCTGTGTAGTAACTGTAAGGGATATATCTCCTTTTACCCAAATCAGCCCGCTTCTATCTTAGACTTTATCATCACTTACCATTAGGTGAGATCACAGTCAAGCGTAAACTGTCAGATATAAAAAATAATGGTCGGAAACTAACTGTAATTGAATTCTCTTTTAGTAGTTTATATTCAACGTTATCTATTTTCTAGCATTTATAGGTATATAATAATTTTAAATGAAGGGAAACCCTAGCTGAAACCTTCAAATGTTTAGGTTAGGTTAGCCAAAATGTACCAGTGCAATGGAGTCTATACAATAGTGAAAAAATGCGAGCCAAATATAACGTAAAATATTCTTATTATTCTTTACCTTCTATACAACGCTGACGTATACATCGAATATATGTATTATTAGTAGATAATCTTGACATCAGTCAGTTAAGGAAAACCTATCGCAACAAAAAATGCATATCCAGCGAACGATTCTAGTGTTTGTGTAGCCGGCACACCGCGGTTGAGGAGCATAGTAGGTCTATGCTCTAAAAACCCTCATATGAGTGAGGAGGCCTTGGGATGATAAATGCCTGTTTACCCTAAAAATACACGTGACATTGCAGTCTATGTGACATATAATTTATTTTAAATGTATAACAATATAAGATGAAAAATAATATTTAAGTAGCATTGTTTTGAAAAAAAAATTTATAATGAATGGCAAAATTTTGATAGATGGGGAAGTGGAAGAGGTGAAAGAATTTGTATACTTGGGATCTAAATTTACAAAAGATGGAATAGGTGAAAATGATAATGAAAGGTGAGTGAATGCAGGAAATATGGTAAATGGTGCGCTGTACCCCTTTATGTATAGTCAGATGGTGTCTCAAAGGGTCAGACTGGCTGTGCATGGAGGAGTGTTGGTGCCAACACTTATGTATAGTAGTGAAAGTTGGGTATGTCAGAAGAAGCACAAAAGTAAAATAAATGCGGTAGAGATGAGAGCGTTGAGAAGTATGAGTGGGTTGAAATTGAGGGACAAATTAAGAAATAGTGTGATAACAGAACGATGTAGTATAAAAGAAGATGTAGTCAATAAATTTGAGAAAGGTATGCTTAGATGGTTTGGGCACGTAGAGTGAATGAATGAAATGAGACTGACAAAAAAAGATTTATGAGTCAAGACTGAATGGGAAAGTTGGAAGGGGAAGACTAAGGCGACCGTTTCTGGACCAAATCCAGGACATTTTAATTAAGGGCCAGGTCAAGATTAGTCTAAACCGACGAACTTGTATGAAAGGTTTAATGAGAATGGAAGAAGTGAAGGAGATACGCAAGGATCGTGGCAAGTGGAAAGACGTGGTCTCTGCTTACTTCTATGGGAATGAGGCGTGATGCTATGTATGTTTTGAAAATCATATAAATATGTATACTGATAAAAGTACACTTATATTAATGAGAACTTAGAACACAAAGAAATAATACCTAAAGATATTTCTATTTAATCTCTTTTTTAATTTAAATATTAAAATTTTAGTATTGACCTTTACCAGCTTACGGATTATTCAGTACAACGAACCCTAACACTGGATGAGATTGTGTCCATATAATATTGCTCTCAGAGTTTATGAAGGTACTGAGTTTTATTGCAGCGCTAACCTTCAGATATTTCTACTTAGTCAATAAAGATAATAGTTATTATTAAAAGTTCACTGTACATTTATTGTAATTATAAAACTTAAATTTAATTTTGTATCCACTTTGCTTAACTTATCGCTGATTTGAAAACATAATGACTATTAAAAATTATCATAGGAGAGCCATTTAAGCCAAATTCTTGAAATCAACCAATGACATATTGAGATTTTGTGATACCACTGTCTTTTTTTGTCGTTTTCAATATGAGTTTTTAACAGAAAAAAATATAGAATATACTAGATTCTGCTATATTCGGAACTAGGACATTACATTTTGTATTATCCATTTCAAGCAGCGACATAAATCCTTAAAATGAAGGTCCTTGAGTATATGTAAAAAAACTTAGGGAAATCTAACAACTAACGAAACTTATACATAAATGTTTTATGGCAATCCATTTATTAAGACAATAAATGCAAAAATTCATCAATGTGGAAATGTTATCAGTTTTATTGAAAATTTTTAATCATTGTAACGGTGAGAAGGAAAACCCGTGCGGTCGTGTTTCAATGCCGAACAATTTTCAATTAAACAGTATGGGAATTGTTTTATTACCATAAACATTCTCCTTTGTGAAAAAAAATCGATGCACGAATATCGTGCACAGGACTTATAATTAGGCTTTTCACTATTTTTTAAAAATTGCTGACAGTTTGGCGCTTGACTGTGATTTGACCGGATTGATCAGTCTAAGATGGAAGCTCGCAAATGCGGTAAGAGTAAATTCTATCTATTATGGTTTCTACACATCATTCTACAGGAACACAAATTCCTAAGTTCGTCCTATTGGGGATTGAACCCGGAACCTCTGCTAGCAAAGATAGTACTCGCAGCACTGCGTCAGTGAGGCCGTCGAAAACTATAATAATGAAAATAAATTTAAAATAAAGTACCTATGTTGCATACAAATATTAGCTCAGACCGATACACGATTGCATATTAAGCGTTAAATTCTTATAGAAACTAATTAGAAATGAGGACCGAATTTACCATAGGCAATACCAGTTTATGTTTTAAAAGGTTTGATCCCAAGAAAAATACGATTAGCTCAAAATATCAATTAAGCATCATCAAAAAGCTTTTATTTCTCACAAATCCAATAAAAACTGTTGACTGGATTAAGATTACCAAATTTTTCTCAAAATATGGTAATATGGAAGTTGAATTTCGGTCGTAATTTGGTCGTATAAGTTTACACAATAAACATTCATCTTTCTAGTGACCTCAAACATTATCATATATATAACACATAAAGCATAAATATTTCTTTTGCGTTTGAAGAAAAATTTAATTTTTAAATAGTAATCTACCTTTTATATACACAATTTCTTCTTTATTGAATGGCTTTCAGGTGTGCCAATTGAGCACAGATTATCTCGCCAGTGTCAAGTTTACTGGAGAAGACAGGAAGGAAATTGTTCAGTTCATGAGAACATCACAACTTTAATTTTGATCATCCATAAAAGGTTAAATTATATATTGTTAAACCACCACCAAATAATAATAGAAAAACAAACAATATGATAGCATTAATAAAACTTAATTTTACAACTTAATCTTATTACATTTTATATATTTACACGGATATTTACAGATACTACTATATACAAAACTTAACAAATATTCTACATTTATAGGGAGAGGGACATGTAAAGGGAGATCATAAATTGAGTGGGAAAGTTTGGGACAATTAAGAAGGATATGCGAGACAGAACCTTCGTCTAGGCCACATTCACACATGGAGTGGTCCCTAATCAGTAGTTTAGCCAAGTGCACAGGTGTGCAAGCATGACAAAGGCGCAACCGCGAGATATTACTGGTAATCCAGCGACTAGCATATCTATGAAGAAAAAGTCAGGGTCGCCTTGGTATGTTCGGTTGGATGGAGGCATAGTATTTACCTTTGGCCAATTTTGATGAAGACCAGAATGAATTCCAGGATCTTTCCAGGAATATTTTTGAGAGGGAGGTTAAGTCTTGAGCACAATTTTGAAAATATACCCATAGTAAGTGTATTAACATTAAATAATGACAGATTTTTACATGGCAACGTCTTATAAGTGGACGAATGCCGGCTGCATGCATAAAAATGTGTCACGTTTCTGAGCTGTGCGTGTAAGCCACAGCGCGGAACAAGCGATATAGAGGCGCGATTGGCCTAAGCGTTTGGCATGTAATGCAGCTCTCTTCCACTCTATCTGTCAATGCATTCAAGTAGAAGCGAGGCAGGGGCAGCACACAACCCTCAATTCAATTAAATTTAATTCATTAAAAGTATGCAATTTTTGAGAGAAAGAATGATTACATCATCTAAAGAGATGTGGGTAATAATTTTACGTGTATAAAGTCGCGGGACAATATGTTTATATTAATTAAATAGCAAAAGCACTAGACTACATTTTAAACACAATACCTTTCTAAAGATCAAAGGCTGGTACTGTCTCAAAGACTAAGAAATAACAAGCTTGAAGTTAATGTTGATGCAATTTCATATAGTCTTGTCATGTTAGCTAAGAATGTACAAAGCGAAAGCAAAATATGCATTGTCAAATAAAAGTTTTATAACTGTATTTACAATTGCTTAAATGTGAATGCGGGTATGGAATCTGACAGAACTAGTCCGCATATGTTGTCAAGATAAAACAGCAAACTTCGTTGTACCTTTTGTCTTAGTTTATAACATCATATTAGTTTATAACAAATATCCTTTCTTTGCAATTTATCCGATTTAAAATGATTTAAAATTGGTTGATTACACGTGAAGTATATTTTTATTCAATTCTTCTATAAGTTCTCAATGTCTCTATATATAATATATTTATATATCATGTCAAACTTTTTAATTGTTAGTAAAATATTTTTAAACATTCTTCCTTTCCTTTGGGTACCTCTCCATTACTGGAGGTTCCGGGAATCTTTCCCTGACCATAGCGAAGTGCAAGAATGCCTCTGTAGGCATGATGCACTTCCATTGCCTGACGTTTGGCAGCATGATTTTTCTTCCTGCCTTGGATTTAAATAAGCTAGAGAAGGTTATAGCAATCATAATGCTATACGTGGCCCAGAAAGGCGACTTTCCTGTGCTTGATTAAAGAGTCAAGAATGAACAGGAAAGTTGGCCAAGGCGATCGTTCCTGGACCAAAACCAGGGCATTTAAAATAAAGTTCAGGTTAAGAATACTCTAAACTGACAATCTTGTATGAAAGGTTTAATGAGAAATAAAGAAGCGAAGAAGATATGCAAGGATCGTGGCAAGTGGAAGGACGTGGTCTCAGCATACCCCTATCGGAATAAGGCGTAATGCTATGTTTGTATGATCCAACGAATTACTAATAAATGCGTTTAATAAAAGTTTGTGTTAAAATTTAAAATGATAATGAAGTATACATTTTACAAGAATAAATTAAAACATATTAAGTAGGTATTGGAAACTCATTTAAGTCAATCGCTTGACTAATTGGATTCTCGGTAGATATAAGCCTCCACCGTTGCTTCCTGACGTGGATGTATTAAGCATTAACGCTAGGGCGATAAGGATTAAAGGAAATACTTTTACGTAAATGTAATGTATTTAAAAATAATTATTAATCAGTAAATTAAAGTAACTTGATCGAACAAGCTATTAAATAGTTGCGTCTCATACATAAGTCTAGCTTTCTACCTACGACTTTGCCTGCGTTGCATTCAGAATTATATTCAGAGAGAAATAGGAATTAAAGAACATCTGATGCTATACTATGTTCAAATAAAATCCCTGTTCTTGTTACTGTTGTTTTTTTATTATTTTTTGATTAAAAACTAACCATATGAAACATTACAGCTCAGCTAAATATATGTTCATTATTTTTGTATGATTAAACGGCAATCAGGCCAAAATACAAACTTTCGTATTTGTAATAAAAGTAACCGTTCCCTGTGGAGCTATCGGCTCGGATCCTGGGCATCCATATTCTCCGACACTTTGCTGATGGGTTGATACTAGTTATTAACTGAAGTCTCCTACAGTTCACGATCTACGTCAATTCGAAAATATAAAGTCCCAAATTTAACTTACCGGGAAGCGAAACGAACTGACACCATTACGCCTGGAAGATGTTGGAAATTATAAAATCATAGAATCTCTGATTTAAGGATATTTAGGTATATTTTAATCAAGAGCAAGGAAGCAAATCGTAAGTTTTTCCTTGTAGCATTAAATAAAACCGTCGTTTAGAGCAAAACCTAGCTCTTAATTCAACCACGTTGTAAACGTGATTTGCGCTTAAATGGGTGCCCCGTTTCATGACAAGCAATCGTTCGCTACTATATATACACTTGAACAGTGAAACCTCTCAATTTTATACAGCGTTAATAATGAAATAAGATTTCATTAAATGGATATAATAATTTATACAGAAAGCTAAAGTTTCACCTGTAAAAAGGAATATTATGATTAGCAACTCATTTATGTCCCTCGATTACCCACAGGTTTCCTCTTTTATAGGTGAGAGGGTTTTTCGAGAATAGACCCAACACGCTGCACAGCTATGAGTTGAAAGCCCGTCACTATTCTCGAAAACCCTCTCTCATATGAGTGAAGAGGCCTGTGCCCAGCAGTGGGAATTTAATGGGTTGCTACTTACTTTACTTACTAACAAAAATACTATCAAATTTACGAGTTAACACAAGTTTACTATGCTTGTTAATAAAATATAAATGTAAAAACACCTTTCAGTGTATTTTTCACCAATTCCTTGTTCAAAGTTCACTTAAAATCTCACACATGAAGGGTTTATGACTTTTGAATAATTTAATATCATCATCCCATTGGTCTAGTGGTTAGCAAGTTCAACTACAGACATGAGGACCTGGGTTCGAATTCCGGGTCGAGCCAATGCAAAAATCAATATTGGGTTTTCTATTAAGATTTTCTCAATAGTTGCCCGAAGTTGGGATGTTGGCGGTGTGTTTCACCCCCGTGCCTCGAAAAACACGTTAAGCCGTGGGTCCTGCGCCTGATCTCTTTCCGGTCGTGTGGCATTCTCGTCACATCGAACTATGATGAGATGATGAGTGAAGGAATACAGAGTGCACTTGTGTACTATGCCTGCCAATCCGTAATGGAGCAGCGTTGTGGGTCTATACTCTAAAAACCCTCGCTCCTCGGAGTGAGGAGGCCTGTGTCCAGCAGTGGGACTTTAATGGGCTGCTACTTACCCCAGTTCTGACAGTTTAAGTTATCATTAGCATATACTAATGCAAGATGATGATCCAATTGTCGAATTTATTATTTCTTAACGACTTGTAAATGTTTTGAACCTTGAAGAATATATCTAGGAAAAAATCCATAAATTAAGTTAATATAAAAATAAATATAAATATAATAGTACTTTATTGATATACGCCAAATATAAAAAGCTGTACATTTCATTTCTACTAAAGCTTGTTAAGGACATTATTTGCTTAACGGCGGTAGACATATTTCTAAAAATAGCGAATCTTTTGGAGATTTTTGTATGATAATAATGTAGGTACTTATTTACTCAAATAATAATTTGACTATATATTTTTAACGGCAAATAAATCAGATCGTGATTCAAAACCGAGATGCGTAACAGTTATATTAATTTACTTTAAAGTGTGAGCACAAAACTCGCCTAACGAAGTTTTCTCCTAAATAATAATGTGCAATATTAAATACATTTTCCAATAATAATCATTAATTTGCCATTGAATAGACATTGGTCTTATTTACTATTAAATATTCTAATCTGTTATTGTTGACTGGAAATGGAGTAATACGAGTATACTCTAGTGAAGAATATGATAGTCCATTTATATTGCAACAATTCTTTACTTTTTTTGCCAATAAAATCTGTTAAAGCTCTAGTGTTGGCCAACACATAGAAACATAGCAAGCACAGTAATTTATGATATTTTGATATCAGTATCGTATAAAGTTATGATATTGATCAAACCTTTATTTTTTTTTCATGTTCCGTTTAATATGCCGGTGTGTAAAGTAAAAATGTCTTTATATTTATAGAGACATCTTCAAAGAATACATTGTTAATATTATAATTATTGCTTGCTGTTTCGAATGTGTTGTTGAATGGTTTCAAAGTCTATAACAGACATCCGTATAAACAATTTTGTGTTTTATATATAATATTTACAAATAAATCTATGTAATAAAGCCGATGAGTTTGTATGTTTGAACTGGTCCGATTGAAAAATTGTTTCATTTAGATATTCTAACTTCTTTTTTATTGAGCTTGAATGTGATTTCACATGATGGTAAGTGATGATACAGTCTAAGACGGAAGCACGCTAATCTGCGTAAGAGGCGATTTATGCCTTACGGTTTCTACACAGTATCATACCAGAACACAGATCTCTTTGTTTTGGCGGTACGTCTTTGCTGGTAAGGTGGTAACTAGCCACGGCCGAAGCCTCCCACCAGACTAGACTCAGACAAATTAGAAAATACAATTATCTAAATTCGCCCTACCGGAGATCGAACCCGGGGTCTCTGCTTGCAAGGTCGAGTACTCGCACCACTGCGCCAGCGAAGCCGTCAAACTATTTCTAGAGGAAGGCTATATATTATCACGAAAAGATCAATGGAAATTTTTTTCAAAACCAGGGCTTTTTCTTTTTTAAAGATTTCGCTACGTGCTTGGCATGAATTGTTAAAATTTCGCAAAAATCATGTCAAAATTGTCGTTCTTTAAAGGTTCTAAAAAAAAGGCCGCTAGAGCGTATATTCATCTTTTAAGCTTGGTTCGCTAGAACCTATTTTACAGTATTTTAATTAGTTCCTTGTCTTACTTGACGCAGGCGGAGCAGCGCGAGTTGTCTAGTTACAAATAAAATTAGTTTTTATTTTAATTAAGGATTATGTACTGGATAAAAGTTACGTCTTATATTTTAGTATTTTATGACAGAGTAGAACATATTTTTCATTTGTTGAGTTTAATCTACAGGAATTTATTACTTCAATATTGAAAAGACCAAAGTAATTTACACTAAACGAATTTGTCCTTCTAAATAAAACACAAATAGATTGAATTTCTCCGGAGAATGGTTTTATTTAGACCTAAATTACGGAATTGAAAAAAACCTTTAACATATTTTATCAGTAAAATTGAATTTTCCAACAAAACTCGGGTTATTTGATTCCGTTTTAATTTACATCGGCTAAATAAACGACCTCAATTGTCCACTGGACTGTCACAAACACATTCGGGGACAAAAAATATTTTTGATGGACAGGGAAGAGCCAGTGGTGCTAATATAATTTGTCTGAAATAGGTTTGACTCCATGATTAATTTGATTATCGAATATTCTTTATGAAACTAGGATTTCAAAGCACTTTTGATTTATAAAACACTATAATTTACTCGTAATATTCCTTGCAATCTAAGAACTTGTGATAAAATAATAAACAACGACTTAAGACCTAAAGTTACAAGGGTTCCTTTAGTGTCCTATTCTGAGAAGAATCAACAACTAAGTCGGGTAATAGTTTCATCGTAATTACTACAATATAATTAGAGATAATGTTATTTTAGTTAAAGAAATTCATGCAATCCCATACCTCTTTTCAATTTATTAAAGTCATTTTTCAATTGATTAAATGACATCTCTAGAATATCACCTGGAAGTGGAAGTTTTTTAAAAAATCCTATAATTAAAGATTTTTATGATTTTTATTATTAAAGATTTGATATAACTGGAATACTGAACGATGAATTGATTTCGATCAAGTTTGAGGTTCTCGTTGAACAGAATAAAAATAGTCATTCCTTCGTTATTTGTTATGAGATCACCTATAACTGTATCAATGTCGATTCAGCTATGTTAAAGATAAAATGTTAAAACAGAAAATAAATTAGAATTCAGATCTTCATACTAATATAAGTCATAAAAAGCTGTTATTACATCGAGCAATAAATTGTAGTGGTTCCTGAATGTGTGTACTTTAAACAGTTAGGGCGTGAGTTTACAAATGGCATTTGTTTTAAACTGAATTGTTGGTAGTTTTACGACATATTTAAATCGTATTTTCGGATATGTACGACGATGGAGTTATAAGGTAACGATTTTTTTTTTCAATTTCACTTGATGAGGCTAATCATTTATACACAGCATGGTAATCTTTTCTTAAACGGTACATCTTTGCTGTTGGAGTAGTAATTGGTAATGGCAAACATTAGAAAATACAATTTCTTCAAATTTGCCTTACTGAGAGTCGAAACCAGGACCGTGAAGCCGTCTGTTGAACGGAGTAAGCATCTGGGCATCATCAGGTTGACCACAACTCATATAAACGGTCGATATATTCGCAAAATGATATTGGGTCCTTAATTTGTTATGAAAAGTATAAATATATATTGTAAAATATATATACAGTGACAGCTTTTGGATGCGTTGCTACTCTCCGAGCAACACATGCCCTAAAATTACTTTCAGCTTGTAGGTTTTGAATTTTTCCTTCCTTTTTATAAAGAGTAACTTAGAACCCGCTTTTCTCTGATACTGATATATATATATATATATCAGAGACAAGTTCTGTAGCCTTGTTGAAGAAATCCTTGTCTTATATCCAATGTTCAAACTATGTTCAGATTACAATTTAGTCAATATTATATCACGTACTTTATCGCTTTGCCAATATAACTTTCAATCATTATTATGACGGGTTTGGGTGGTTACCTTTATGGGCCTAAGTAATAGCCATCTGTTGTGTGACCATGGATCACATACTCTGTATTATATTAGAGAATAACAATGAAACTGTGCAAAGGTTTTATGTTCATGAGGAAGGAGTTGTTCTCAGCCAAGCCAACCGAGTCGAGTACAACCCAATCCCGTAGGATTCCCGTCTTTAGAAACATTTCTTGTGTTTGTTTATGTTGTTACAAAATTCGTGTAGGCAATTGGATGTAACTATAATTTGTGCTTCAATTGAAGGCCTTTCTGCATAATGGTTTCAGGTTTGGTAACATATGTCCTGCATTCGATTCTAGGGAACACAAATTCAATAAATTTTAATTTTAATACCAAAGAAGAATTAAAATTTTCATGTATTATGGCGTATATAAAATCTACTATTGCACCTTTTGTATCATTGATATGTTTTAGTAAGCATAACGTTTTATTACGAAAAAAGTTACAAAAAACTTTAAACATCTCAAATACAACCTGACATTTTATACGTAGGGGCCATAAAAATATTATGTGAGATTTGCTCGTTGATTTCGTTCCTAGATGAGATTGTTAAATTCCTTTTAACCTACCTCCCTTTTACACCTCACATAATTAATGGACGACCTCTTACATGTGGATTCTCGTGGCAATTTTGGAGAACTAAATCGTTTGTTGTTTGTATCAGATAGGCTATTCATTAATTAAAACCTTTTCTGTAGGTAACCCATTGGGATAAAACATCGATCAAAAGGATCGTGTCATGCCACGTAATACAGTTTCGGTTACATGGGTGTGACATGACAAGGGTGACTTCATTAAAGGTGAGATGGATACTAGGTTAACGGGTTTCGTTGGAATTAATCGAGGTAATGTCTTGAACTAAATGGACGTTAATGATACTGAAAGGTATTTTTTTACATTGCAATAAAATTTTATAATTTAAGACAAATATTTGGTTTCGGTTGGTGTCTTTGACGCAATGATATGAGTACTCGTTTCGCTAGCAGATATTCTGGTTTCGATTCCCTACAGGTTTACTTAACATTTTCTAGTTAGTCTGAGTCTTGACTAGTACCAGGCTTCGACAGTAACTAGTGACCATCCTGCCAGCAATGACATGCTGTCAAGCAAAACATTAGCGTTGCAGTACGATGCTGTATATAAATTATAACAGAAAAATTACCTGTTACCAGATTAGCGTACTTTCATTTTAGATAATAGCATCACTTATTATCAAGTAAGATAGCAGTTTAGCGCTAACCTGTGAGCAATAAAAAAATCTTCGCAGTCAAGTAATACGCCAACAGAAGATCGGCAGCAAGATGCAAGTGTTAAATCCATAACGCTATACGAGACAGACCCTCGTAGATATCGGACTTATTGTAATAATTTCTGTACATACCACAGGACATTAATATTCTTGATTGGCACACACGTTTACACAAACAATAATCGATGTGTGTATACTATCATAGAATGTAAACGAATTAATGGGAATTCCATATCTTGTTGTGTTTCGATGTATATTCAAATTTAATGAAAAACCATTTTGAGTTATAGTTTTCGGCTACGTTCGCCACTTTCGTTATACGATTGGGAAGAATTTAAAATAATTATTGTAATTTATTTATCATAATTGTCGATACAAGTACAATAAGGCTGATTTAGCAAGATTTTAACTAAATAATAAATGTACTGTGGTGTAATATTTTATTAAGCGCGTTAATAAAGTGTATAACAAATAAAATATGTTTGCGTCATGATATTAGTTTTTGTATTGGCTAAGTTAAGCGACGCGAATGATTACGTTGTAGTAGGCAGGCTGGCGGAGCTTTCTCGTAGAGTACTATAGTTTTAGTTTTAATACTAACTGTAATAGTGGAGCGTTAATAAAGTAGTAATGTATTAAATTTCATGTTTAATAGAAAGAGAGAGAGAGAGAGAGAACACTTTATTGCACACAAGATAAAAATAAAAAGACATATAAACTAAGATATTTATTACTACTCGTATAACATAGCATGCAAAGGCGGTCTTATTGCTACAAGCAATCTATTCCAGACGACCTTATTATGTAAAGAAGCAAACTAAAGTAAATAATAGGATAGAAAAGCGCCAAAACTTAAATATAATATATAATTTTTTTTTTGTTTTTAACTATATAAGATATTATATATAATATAAATATTAAATACATAAATATCAATATATCTATAGGTACAGTTTTAGAAATGTTAAAACTTAGGTCATCGTTTTTTATGAGATTGAAGGAAAAGAGTGCGCTTGTGTTCCATGGCTGCCAACTATTTTATATCTTATAGCTATTAAAACACGATGTCTAAAACACATATCATTAGTACAAAAGGTAATAAAGTAATTATATTTGAAACACTGCCTTACAAAATATTGATATTTCCACAAATAACAATTTGATGATCTGGATTGCGTGAGGCTTAGCCTAATTATTTTTCGTTTTACATATAATATAGCAATATATTATGTAAAACAAAATATTTTCTACGTCGAAAATAATAGAACGCTTCTTGCTTCTTAAATTTAAAATACAGGAACACCTTATTTATGCAAATACGGAAAGAGATAAAATGAGGTGCGGTTTTTGCTGAGCGGAGAATCCATTAACGTCTGTATTTCAGAAATGTAAAAGAATCTGCACTTTTGGTCTAAACAAAACTTGTTGCCGTATTGTTTGAAGTTTAATTACAACATTTAATATTTGATATATATTATAGTATGTAAGTTGTTAACACGTTAAGAAGATTATTTGAAACAAAATTAATTTAGATTCATGATTAATTTTCTTGAAAGATCTCTTTGATGAAGTTATATTCCTCAGTTTTATTGTAATTTTCACTTCGTTTAAATATATTTATTTATTTACTTTTTACTTAAACGAAACTGTATTCTGTGAAAAAATTACAATGTTACACATAATCTAACAGTCTGACTGAAACTGCCTCATTGGTCTAGTGGTTAGCATGTTCGACTACAGACATGAGGTCCTGGGTTCGAGTCCCGGGTCGGACCAGTTTAAAAAATCAATATTGAGTTTTCTATTAAGATTTTCTCAATATTTTCCCGAAGTTGGGAAGTTGGCGGTGTGATCCACCCCCGTGCCTCGGAGAGCACGTTAAGCCGTCGGTCCTGCGCCTGATCTCTCTCCGGTCGTGTCGGATTCCCGTCACATCGGACTATGAGAGTGAAGGAATAGAGAGTGCACTTGTGTACTATGCCTGCCAATCCGCAGTGGAGCAGCGTGGTGGGTCTATGCTCTAAAAACCCTCGCTCCTCGGAGTGAGGAGGCCTGTGCCCAGCAGTGGGACGTTAATGGGCTGCTACTTACTTACTTACTTTAACAGTCTGATGAGTGTCGAGAGTTTGTTTTTTTTTATTTTAAGGCACAGCCACATGCAGTGAAGTGACTAGCAGTCTATGAATGATACAATGCCGTGCACAGCCCTCATCACTCATACGAGAGGGGGGTTTTAGCGAATACTTATTATTATAATAAATTTAAACACAACTTTAGTAAATACCTTAACCATTCGTCGATATAAAAGATATGACGATAGTTTTCGATTTTTATAAAGATTATATCTAATGTAGATAGTCAATTTTATATTAATAATGCATTGATTTACTGTTCAATAACAAATTAATTTTCTTTCCATAAAAAATCCTTCTAAGTAGAGACTGTGGACATTGTACATAATACGTGAGAAAGACCAGAAAAGGAAAAAGCAAACATTAAAAATATTTTCCCTTAAACCTCATAACAGTTTATTGAGTAAAAGAATGAAATAAATTGTTTTTTACAGCATTGTTTCAAACAAAATAAAGGTAGCGGAATATTTTGACGCCAAGCTTAACCAAGGTTAAATGTTTCGTATAACTGAACGACCGCGGAACAAATAAAACTTTCGTTGAGAATTGGGACCATTACATAAAACACTTCCTTACAAATTAAATGAGCCTAGTGATAAAATCTAACGGGTCTTTAGTTGTTCCCATAGCTATATTCGCATTCAAAGTGAGTAAACAACAGAAACACAGTTATATTTTTTGATACACAATATAATATTATCGGATACGTCTATTGACTATTTATAAATGTATATTAATGATTGTTAATTTAACGATTTGGCTAACGTACGCATATCCATTTTGCTAGCAGGGGAACCAGCTTTGCTTTGTAAGAAAGATACAGGAAATATATTTTTTAATTTGTCCATAACTCGGCTGTTACAAGCCTCAACATTTGAGAAGTCTTGCGATAAGAGTTCTTTGTATCACAATAGAAAATTCAACCACGATTGCTATATCATAAATAAGATCGTAAAGGGAACGTGTTCTTGTAAAAATTTCGCAATAAAATATAGATATGCTAAATTAAATTTTAGGTAAGAACCATATAAATGAATCTTAAATTGTTTTTGGTATAAACTCCATCTAAACATTCTTAGTTATTTGTACAAGTAGCTTGTCAATTTCTTGGCATAGATGACATTTAATTCCCGTGGAGTCAAATCAAAATTATAACACTACTAGCATAGCCGACAGACTTCGCTGTGTCAGCAGTACTAATGATCTATAGCTCTGATATTTTATGACAATTCAATTTGTTTAGAACTTTGCGCAGCGGTAAGAAAGTGAAAATTGACTCTTGCTTAAACAACAGTAAGTACTTGTAATTTATTATGAACTTTATTTAATAGCAATAAAACACGTTGTCTAAAACACATATCATTAGTACAAAAGGTAATAAAGTAATTATATTTGAAACACTGTCTTACAATATTTGTGTTTTATACTTTACTATAAGTGGTGGGTCATCGAGATATTTCACCAAATTGACTCTACAATTTAGTTAGAAAACGTTTGTACGGCAAACAGAAAAGGGATGTTTTTAGGATGTTCCTCTGCAATAATTGCTGCAATTAATCGAAAAATTACATCTTTACATAACCTAGAAATTAATTAATTAATAAAACCGTTGATATTGACAACGGTCTAATAATTCATGTCACAACCTTGTGGATGCGTGGGTAGATGCGTGGGTAGATGCGTGGGAGTGCGTGGGTGAATGCGTCGAAGTACGTGGGTGGATGCGTCGGAGTGTGTAGGTGAATGCGTGGGAGTGCGTTGGTGGATGTGTGGGTGGATGTGTGGAGTCCGTGGGTGAATGCGTGGGAGGGTGTGTGGAAACGCGTTAATAAGCATTGAAAAGACGTTAGACATTTTGCTGGTCTTGCAGCAGAAACATGTGCGCTTCGTAGCAGAAACAAATGACTATCCACATAAATTTGAAAAATAAATAGTACAGGGTTGATGAAATTCAAAAAATGAATAGCCTAAAACCAATTAATTCCGCGTCGAATAGTCATGGTCTCATGCCGATCGGCCCAGTAGTTTTCAAGTTTATCGATAACAAAGAAATAAAAAGTTGCTTTTATATATAAAGATATGTGAATTATTAATAGTACTACACACAAAAAATTTACTGTAACGAATTTAAGAAGCTTTTTATAGCTTCTAAAATTAGCTTTTAGCTACTACTAAATATAGAAGATTGCGATACAGTTTTGTCAAAACTATTCTACCAGTGCAGCTTATACATATTTTTAGAATATCAAATTAAAAATAACGCAATCTAAAACAATAATCAACATCGCTTAAGAAAAGATTACCGTTACCGATGACTAATATATTACACGTTTCAGTTTGCAGAGTATATTTGTATATATTGTTAAGTGATATGTGATTATATATGTGTGTATCAATATAGTCTGTGGATTGTGTATTATATATTATTCATTTACATACATATGTGTACTCTACCTCTTGTCTAGAAGCTTGTCTAGAAGAGATCGTTTTAAGAAATAAGGCTCCCTTTGCACTTTTTACTAAGGACTATTTCAAAGCCACGCTGATGCAATATTTGAGTGATACGAAAAGAAAATTTTTGCTTCACTTCAGGTTTTTGTAAATATACAAGTGCGTTTCGAGAGAGGAGTGATAACTTAAACTAATTTAAGTTTAACTATTTAATATTGATATTATTTAACGTGAGAAAAGCATAACATTAAAACTTATGTATTTATTAATAATGCAAGGAACGGTTATATATTAACAAAATCTTTTATTTCTTTTAAAATATATTTTAATGTCTGTCCAAAATATGGCTGGCGCTGTTAGCGCTAAGTGAGAGAGGAAGAGCCTGCCTACCGCTGTCGTATACGTGAAAGACAAAAGTTAGACAGCCTAATGCCGTAAGGTGTTCTTTGTTTTATTGCTGAATTAACGCTTGAATGTGATCTCACCTGATGGTAAGTGATGAAACGGTCTAAGATGGAAGTGCCCAAATTAGATAAGAGGCGATATACCTCTTTTGGTTTCTACACAGCATGGCACCGGAACACAAATCTCTATTTGTACATCTTTGCTGGTTACCACCTTAACTAGCGGCGGACCAAGCCTCCCACCGGTTCAGACTCAGTAAAATTAGAAAATATACATTTCTAAACTCACCCCACCGGGAATCGAACTCGAAACCTCTGCTAGCAAAGCGAGTACTCGTACCATTGCACCAGCGAGGCCATCGTAAACATGTTAGGTAACGAAGCGGTTTACCCTTCCATAAGAAGTTATCATTTCAAAATATTGCGTCCTGGTACGATGCTGTGTAGAAACCATATGAGGTAAATTACCTCTTACCAGATTAGCGCGCTTCCCATAAGTGTTAGGATAACCTAAGGGGAAGTGACCGTCAAACGCTAACCTGCCATCAGTAATAAAGGGTATATTTGACGACCTCGCTGGCGCAGTGGTGCGAGTATTTGCTTTGCTAGCGGAGGTCCCGGGTTCGATCCCCGGTAGGACGAATTTAGGAAATTGTATTTTCTAATTTGTCTGAGTCTGGACTGGTTGGAGGCTTCAGCCGTGGCTAGTTACCACCCTACCAGCAAAAACATACCGCCAAACAAAGAGATTTGTGTTCTCGATGCTGTGTAGAAACCATAAAGGGTATATCACCTCTTAACAGATTAGCGCCTTTTCATCTTAGACTGTATCATCACTTACCATCAGGTAAGATCACAGTCAAGCGCTTATCTGTCAGTAATAAAAAAAAATACTTTGATTAAACTCATAAATAAATAACATCCGAAATGAAATAACACGAAAGTGAGCTTTATGGATAAATCTGTTGGTTATTTAAAATTGTTTCCATAGTAGGCAGTGTTCCGATTTAAAGCATGTCTATACAGCGGCCCTGTTAGCTTTATTTCAAATACAGCCACTCGTGTGACTGAACGATCTTTTATTCCGTTCGCTCTCCAATATCGATGTGCTATCAGAAAGAGAATTTCTGTTCTTTTGCGAAAAATCCAATGTTGAACATTTTGTGGGATTTACGTTTTCAAAGGTTCACTCTTTTGAAACTTCGTGCGATGTGTGTATCGACATTTGGATTTTTTTGTACAACAGAGGTAATCTTCAGTCTAGTAATTCTCATATCCATCCGTAATTGAATGAAATTTAAAGGCTTGTGTATTGTATTTCTTATTCTTTCTTTTTAAAGCTTCAAACTAAAATTAAATTTACCACAAAAATGCAGGTACCGTTAGTTTGGTACCACAATTTTAGTTTGAACAAATTAACGTTTTGAGCTTTAATGGAGTTCTGAATTATGTACTTTTTATCTTTTAGCTTTGTAACCAACATTAATTTCAATAATTTAAGGTTTGAATTGTTGTATAGTTTCATATTCGTTAACCGCCACCTTTCAGGGCACATCCATGTCAATCTGAGAGAGCTTTGGGATTTTGGTAAGTGTATTGAATCTTAAGCCAAAATGGCCGCTAAGTAACTTGGCGTTAAACTCTAAAGCGGTACTTCACCTCACAACAGCTACTCGTCCTATAGAAAGCCCAGGTGGGGTCCTATATGGAATGAAAATGGATACTGTAGCTATTTGTGAGACGGTTCAGCTAAGTACCAGATGCAGGCATTGGATTCGGTGGATAAACGAGCCAGAAGATTGATTGCGGCATCGGCGTACTGTCGGTAGATTGTCTATCATTTATAGAATATTCTTCAGAGAATATTCTGAGGAACTGCATAATGCAATATCAGCAGCACGCTTTTCCTATAGAATGTCTCGGCGACGTAAGGATTTCCACCCATACGTTGTAGATATCCCACCTATCCGCACAAAATGGTTCGAAACCTCTTTCCTCATCCGTACTGCAAAACTGTGGAATACTCTGTCTTGTTCTGTGTTTCCCCAATCATACAACTCTAATCTTTTTAAGACAAGGGTGAAGGTATCTAACCTTTTAGCCGAGCGTGTACCATTTTCGACCTCATCATAGCTTTCCATCAGGCGTGATTGAGGACGAGCGCAGACCTATGTAGACAAAAAAATACCACTTGCCTCTAAAGTATTGTGGTGACGTTTTATTCGTAGGTTTTAGTACACTATTCATTATAAGTTTTATCAAATTAATAATTCAGTAACAGCTATGTCAACTATCCTCAATTTTACTATGTCATAAATGAAAATTATTTGAAATTTAAATTTTATAGACATTTAAATTTAGTAGGCGAAGTTTCTCAGAATGCAAATCTCAGCCATTAGTAATTGGAATTCAAGTTACGAGGTGGAAAAGTTTATTGAATTAGCCTTCAAAACTCAGCCTTTTCAGTAAATAGAAAAAGAAAGGAAAAATAGAAGGAAAGGTAAAAGCTGCCTACGTAATAATGCAAGTAGGCAGCATTTAAATTACTAAGTCATTAGCATCAGTTTTAGTTTTAAAATAATTTTCTTGAGAGAATTTATCTGACGTATATAAATTGACATCTTTATGGGACACCTTATTGGATTTACTGAAATGGTTTCAGCCCACGCTTATTCTTTTTTAGAAAGATACAATCAAGTTATTGTTGCCTCTTGAATTTATTTTGGTTCTGATAATAGTCTCATAAGGCAACAATAATTGAATTAAATATTCACTTATAAATATAAATTTTTACCTTAAAGTAGTATCTCATTATGTAGCTTCAACTTAGCTCATGTTTTTGCCAATTGATTAAGCTATAAAACAGAACCGATGGATTAATTACTCTTTGATATCACCACTTTGATATCCAATTTATCATGTGTAAGTTATGATTTATTTTAAGGTCGGTTTACATAAGATTTAGTTTATATTTCTTGCAGCTTTTGGAAATTTGATTGATTGCGTCCTCTCCGTTTTTTTTTGATATTTTTGCGAAATAAAAATATTAGTAGTAGTAGTAGTAGTAGTAGTAGGTATTTTTTAACTTAGAATGTTATGTAGGCAGCTTACAATTATAGTATAAATATAAGTATAAATACGAGCTGGTAGCTCGTAAAAAATATATATTACTGATGTAGCATTTATAAAAATACAAATAGACGTTAACTCCAAAATATTTCTTTGGGTATATTAGTCGCTGTCTTATTAATTAAAAGTATTTTTTTCGTATTTTACATAATGTTTATTAATTTAGTATCAGTTTTTCGTATAAAAATAAGAATATCCGTATCTTGTCTTTAGATCTTGTGTAACACATACTAAATACTGTTGTGTTTTATGACAAATATTTCGGAACAGCAATGAAAGCCTTTATTTATTTGTGATAAGAGGCCTTTCACTTTTCAAAAATAGCACAAAACTACAATTTTAATTATGTTTTAAAATAAAACTAATTCTTTTGGAGCCGTTTTTTAGAATTTAATTACTTTTATGTATAAGTTTTAATATAGAGATTATGTGATATATAAAGTTTTAATATAAAAACAATGATCAACTCTAAAGAAGATAACGTTTGGTATAATTACTTAGACCATTAGGATGTTTCCTCAGACTTGAGGTTTATAGGATGATGTTTGTTCACCGCAGTCACGTACATTTGTGAAGCCGCTGGAAACTTAATTGTCAAAGTCGTTTGTCTCGCAATCAACTAAGAAACATTTTGTCGGTATATCTTCCTTTCAGGTTTTGTTGGTTAAAATATAAACATACAATAAATTGTTGTTTTTGATGTGAAACATTTATAGCGGCGCGTGTCACGGACGCTTGCCGTGACGAAGCGTCGCCACGTCGTCTCTCTTACCACTCGGTTCGGCAATTTGCCGGCAACCTGTGTGTTACGAAATTTAGATGTTTTCACATTAACCAGTCGTCCCGTGACAGGTAGTTTTTTTTTACAAAATACTTAATATTATTATATAAAATTGAAAACTGTACCCGAATACATTAATATATCACTAGAAAAGTCTGTCTCAAACATTTGACTGAGTTTGTTGTGGGTTCTTCTCAGAGCAGTGCGCGAAAGAACTTTCGTAAGTGGTCAGTCGGTTTAATATCCTCATCAGTTGTACATGGAAATAATATATGGAAAAAACTATAACCAATCAAAAGTGTAATAGCCTATTTAAATAAAGAATTTTTAAGAAAGAATTTGAAATCTTTATGGTTCCCTAACCATAAAGATTTCAAATTCTTGACTACTCTTGATTAGCGAGCAACGTCGCAATATCAAAATAATTGTGTTTTAAATGTTTTTTTGGGTAACTTTACCAAATACATTTGGTGTTGGAAAAGCAAAATCTATAAGTTTTATTCAATTGCAATTTCTCCAATAAATAATAAAATTTTGTGCTTAAAAGAATAAAAAAGCTAATCGTTCTTGAGATACCTATTTGTGCAACGAAGTGATATTTTTATTGCCAACAGGATAGTAATTTACTTCTTATGGTTTCTACACAGCATCTTTATGGCACGTCTTTATGGACAGGGTGTGGTAAAAACCATAGCTGAAGCCAGTCAGTCCAGACAAACAACTCAAAAAATGTAATTTCCTAAATCTACTCAATCGGAAATAGAACCGAGAACCTCTGCCAGCGAAGCGAGCATATCACGAGCTAGACCATTTACCCAAGAAGTTTTGGCTTATCATTGTTTATTTCACCAATAGTGAACGCAAACAACAAAACAACTGTAAGATAATTAAGCCCACATAGCTACAATGGAGAGCAAAACCGAAATCAGCTCTCGTTTGGACCATAATAAAATAGAAGGAACAACGATTTATACGTCCGAACCTATTAGCGTGCCGTGAGATGTAACAATATCGTTATTTTTCGTAATTCGATAAGCTTCGACAAAAGTATTCGGATAAAATATTAGAGAAAAATATTTTTTCTTACACGTAGATGCTAAAATTACTTTAGCGTGTTTACTATTGTATATAACGGTAAATAGCAGCCCATTAACGACCCACAGCTGGACACAGGCCTCCTAACTCATATGATAGAGGGTTTTTAGAGCATGGACCCACCTCGTTGCTTCACTGCGGATTGGCAGGCATAATACACAAGTGCACTCTTTATTCCTTCACTCTCATAGTCCGTCGTGACGGCAGTCACACACAACACACAACCAGAGAGAGATCAGGCGCAGGATCCACGGCTTAACGAGCTCTCTGACGGACGGGGGTGGATCATACCGCCAAATTTTTCCAACCTCGGCCAAATATTGAGAAAATCTTAATAGAAAACTCAGTATCGATTTTAAATAGGCCAGGCCCGGGACTCGAACCCAGAACCTCATGTCTATAGTTGAACATGCTAACCACTAGAGCAATGAGGCAGTTATATAACGATACGGTAAATAAAATTAAATAAATGTATATGTTTGATGTCATACTAAATATGGCGTTTTTTATATATTGTAATGTATGTGTGCGATAATTTAAAGCAAGAAATAAATGTTTAGATAAACTACATTCCTGGGCAGAAATTGTGCATTAAAATTATATTTTATGACCAAGTCTGGGTGCATTAGCTAAAAGTGTCATCATAAAATATATGTTTTATCATATTAAGGGTTAGGATTACATTATTACTTGAGATTGTATATTGACTATTTTGGCAGTATCGGTGTAGTTACAATTATACTGTAATAAATTATTGTATACTGACTTTTGCGGAAATATAAGTGTTGTTTCGATTATATTTTAATAAAAGGTTGTCAATTGAGTATTATGGAAGTATCAGTGTAAGATTATATTAATATTTGAGATTGTTAATTAAATACTGGGGAGGAGTGTTGTATTTTATTATTTTTTAACATTATAGATTGACTATTGTAGGAGTAACCGTATTGTTTTTGTTTTCCGTTTATTACACACACTTAAAGATTATGATATTAGAAGTACATAAATATTACAATCGCGTGAAAATCAAATCACATCTGCAAATACAATAAGCACATACGCAGCAATGTTGTACAAAAATTTAAGGATAGGAATGACATAGACCGTTTTCCAGGTAGATGGAAATGTACTATGATGAAGCGACTTGTTGAATATTATAGTAATAGGCAATGATAATTCTGTCGCTCATGATTTAATAAAATGGGGTGGTACACCGTCTGGACCCGTGCAATTACTGTCTGTCTGTTTGACGTAGTTTTACATAAACCTGTTTTTCATTTATATATAGGTTGGATAGTACAGAGTTGCTACATTTACTTATATTTAACTCTAGATAAGTGTGCGACGCAGGGCTGTGGTAGTACTAGTACACTGAGTTAAAGTATAAACCAAAGAAGTCGCATATTTTGTCTCCATTCCAAAGCAGAAACACCTTTATAGGTCATTGTATCAGGAACGTTATTAACATTTTTTTTTGCATTAAGACACCGCCAGAAAGATTTAAGGTTATCTTGTAAAGATTGTTGTGGTTATATTGCTTTAAAAGATCGTCAATTGTGAATAGCGGAAATATCAAAGAGTAATGTTACAAATTTTAAGGTGGTGCCTTCTCCAAGTGCGGGTGTGATCACGGTGGAGGCGATCCGTCCTCGCCTCGAACAATGGTTAGATAGGCGGCACGGATCGCTTACCTTTAGGCTGGTGCAAGTACTGACCGGACACGGATGTTTCGGAAAGTACTTGCATCAGATAGCACGACGGGAAGAGTCCTCTATCTGCCATCAGTGTGGTGCGCCTGCCGATACGGCGACCCACACTATGGCAGAATGTCCGGCTTGGGGACCACAGCGACATCCACTGATGTCCCTCATCGGAGCGGATCTCTCACTGCCAAGTGTAGTGGGCGCCATGCTTGACAGTGAGATAGGATGGAATGCAGTTGCCTCCTTCTGCGAAGCCGTCATTTCTCTGAAGGAGGCAATGGAGCGAGTACGAGAAGCTGCAGCGGATGCTGCTCCCCTCAGGAGGAGGAGGCTGGGTGGCAGGAGGCTGGGTGGCAGGAGGCGTCTTTACGAACGCCTCTTGTCTATTCCTTGAACATCCTCAGTCGGTTCATCCGGGAGTATCAGAGTGAATGCGCAAGGGAGCCTCTGACACTCCACACTCAGGGTGAGGAGGGTGTCGCTGGGTTNGGTGCCTTGACTTATTTTAAATAGCCGTAAAGTTATTAACGAATATTGTGTGAAAGTACATCTTAGAAATTGTTCGTTATTTTATTTGACCGTCCTGATATAAGCTATTGTTATTTTCCTAATGTTCATTCCTCGTTTTTAGTAAAAATGCCATGTTACCATCATCCTATAGAGCAATCTTGTGGTTTCCAACGTTTACTTAATCTATAATTGATAACATTATTACTTTAATATTTCCAAATTATCATCAAGATAAGGCCAAAGAAACATACTGCGTGCTTCTGAACAGAACTTGGCCTGAAGCACTCTGTGTCTCTCACAGTGAAATTTATTTAGTTCTGTAATGTCTTTTGCTTTATTTAATATACTAACAGACCGCAAATTAATCTTCGCGACTCGTCTTTGCTCATAAGGTGGTATCAATAATTGTAAAGTGAAAATAATAAAAATGTTTTGATATCTACCAAATCTATATCATTTAAAAGTAAATAATTTCTATATACTTTAATAAGGACCACGCACAATGAAATTATATACTCTAATTCATAAAAACGTTTCCTCTTGACCCTTTGTCGAAACTCCATTTAAATCCTTGTTAACAGTAAAGTGTACGGACAAAACGTCAATACCTTTTTTCGAGTACGATATCTTCTTGTGATATGAAAAAATCAGATGAATATTTAGTCTATAATATAATAATTCTTAACTGAATAATAATGGTAAAGCAATGTTATTTAGTCCTTATATACATAACTTGGGAAAAAACCAATCATATTTTACGATTACGTAATTGCAATAAAACAAAGAATTTCAGAGCAACCTACTCATTTTTTTAACTCAAAGACTTGTGTATTCTAATATCTTTGTTATAATAAACAATTTCTTAATCACATACTGGTTTTCTAAATTTTCCATATATACATATTAAGTAAGGAATTTGGAAGTATTAAGAAACATGTAATAAAACTTCTAATAATGCTGCCACACTGGTCTTTAAGGAGATGCCACGTTTTCAGTGTAAAACATTAAATAATTTCTAAAATAATGTAACAATTTCTATTAACGTGTTTGATGTTTGTAAACATTTTTTAACAGCACTTTGGCAGCATAACAGATAATAGTAAAATATAACATTTGAAAATAAATAAATTAGGCTTGCAGCGCCAATAAAAGCCTAACGGTCCTCGTTATCTCAAAGAAATATTAAAGTTTAGGACAGGTGAGAGAAGTTTTCGAACCTCACATTAACAATAACTGCCCACAAAACTAAATTCTTTGGTAATTCTTTTTCGGTGTGAGTAGTGCAGTTGTGGAACGATCTTCCTCTTGTAGTGAGGGAAGCACAATCGCTGGAGATATTTAAACGACAAGTTGCTAATTATTATCTCTCACTTTGTAATTCAAGTGACGATAAGTAACATATTTCCCATATTTTAGGTATTATATATATTTATGTATGTATGTAAATATGCATGTATTTGTGCATTTTTTTATGTAGCGCTTGTATGTATTATAATTATTTGTATAGTATTTATTGTATACCACCTACCATATCTAGCACTTGTCATTTCTGTTCGCCTGAAGGTTGCTTGGAAGAAATCTCTAGGTAGCGATAAGGCCACCTATTGTACTCCTTTGTGTAATATATGTATAAGTGTTGTTGTAAAATTTTGGTGTATAATAAAGAGTAATCTATCCATCTAAAAGCATCTGTTTTTTCTTATTTTTTTTTTGTAAAACGGTGACAATTGTGCATAAAGGAAGTATATTTTTTCACTACAATAGGTCTCGGATTTGACTGTAGTTCAAACAAATTGAGGGAGTAATCATTTATGAATTGTTTAGTTCTAGCTTCTACGCTAAGACAAGTAGCTAGATTAAAGTGTAATAATATCTCCTCTGTAAATCATAAAAAAAACTCATCTACCTTTCAATATATCGTTTTAGAAAACAGTCACGTGCTAAGATATAGGCTGAAAATAATAAAAGCACCAAAAATATTAAGTTTGACAACGCGAGAACGCAGGTGTATGTAAAAGGATAAGAAAATGTTTGTTCATAAAATCGGCTAAGAACATTAAATGGTTGAGAAAGTATTATTTTTATTTAGTTAAAAGGTATTGCGTATAATACATTAATTTTATTGAAGTTTTTTGTCCCTGAAGGAAAGGAGACCATTTTAACCCGAAATTGACGAAAGGGCTCTGTCGTTTTACGTTTCGTTAGTTCGAAAAGCGAATGTGAAAGAAAAATGTTAGCACAATAGGGAAGGAACCATTTATCAATTTACCTTCGCTTTCCTGAATGGAATCTTCAGGAGGTTCTTTGTCATTTGCGAATTCAAAACGGGGATCTCGGTCGAATATCTTGAGTGTGATTATATTTCGATTTTGGTTATGATTTTTTTTCAATAAAAGAATAATTTATATCTCATTCCATTCAGTTCAATGAGATTCAAAATACAATATTACAATCTACATAGCTAAAGTTCAGGTATTTGCTTATAATGCTAAAACAACACATTATATCGACGCTAGAAAATCTTTTCCCTTAAAAACGAAAAACATATAACTTCCGTATTTATCGACAAGAGCTTATATTTGGAAACTAAATTTAATTTTTGGTAAAACAAAGTTGTGCGGATCACTACTTTGCGTTCTAGTATCGATATAGAAGAACTATTTAAAAATCTTTAAGCTCTTTTTTATTGTCACAGTTACTATGTTGTGACTAATTTCTGGATTTCCTCCGGCAGGTTACGTATACCATATGCTTCGATATTTTAAAGTTTGTGGAGTATGATTTATGTATCTTATTTGTATTATTATTTGTCTAAAATATTAAAAAATATACATACATACATACATAGCATCACTTCTCATTCCTATAGGGGCAGGCAGAGACAACATCCATCCACTTGCCACGATCCTTGCATATCTCCTTCGCTTCTTTCATTCTCATTAAACCTTTCATACAAGTTCGTCGGTCTAGAGTACTCTTGACTTGGCCCTTAATTGAAATGTCCTGGATTTGATCCAGGAACGTTTGCCTTAGTCTTCCCCTTCCAACTTTCGCATTTACTCTTGACTCATAAATCCTTTTTGTCAGTCTCCTTTCATTCATTTTCTCTACGTGCCCAAACCCATCTAAGCATACCTTTTTTAATTTTAGTCACTACATCTTCTTTGATACCACAACGTTCTCTTATCACACCATTTCTTACTCTGTCACTCAGTTTTAATCCACTCATGCTTCTCTACGCTCTCATCTCTTCCGCATTTATTTTACTTTTGTGATTCTTATGCCATACCCAACTTTCATTACCATACATAAGTGTTGGCACCAACACTCCTGCATGCCCAGCCAGTCTGGCCCTTTGAGACACTCTCTGGCTATTCATAAACGCGCGCAGGGCACCATTTACCATAATCCCTGCATTCACTCTCCTTTCAATATCACTTTCACATATTCCATCTTTTGTAAATTTAGATCCCAAGTATACAAATTCTTTCACCTCTTCCACTTGTTCCCCATCAATCAAAATATTCATCATCATAGATTCATCTCTTTGAAAAAGCATAACTTTCGTTTTGTTTACATTCACTTTCATTCCTTTCCCTTTCAAAGCTTCATTAATAATATTTACCATCTCCTGTAACTCATTACCGGATGACGCAAGTATTGCTTGATCATCGGCGTAGAGTAAACATTTGATGAGTAATTCATTTATTCTTAACCGATACATACTTTCTTTTAAATCTGTCAAACAGTTATTCATCAATAGGTTGAACAGCCATGGTGACGCAACACATCCCTGTCGAACCCCTCTTTCGACAGGAAACCACTCCGTGTACGCCCCGTTAATTCTGACACAAGCACTAGAACCCTCATAGAGAGACTTCAATGCTTGAATCAGATTACCGCTCACCCCATACGTAGATAACGTTGACCACAGCTCATTCCACAAATTAAAAAAACGGAAATAAATTTCAATGTACTACATATTTATAATATTTGAGTAATTCATCATTCACTCGGAACAGTTAAGAATACAATTTATAAGGTAATTCTGAGTATCTTGGAAAGACGTATGAATTGTCCCCGACTCTTATATTTACAAGTATGACGCCACAGAAAGTCGATGAAATGTTGTTTCTAATTTACGGAATATATATTACGTTTATTTCATTTGTGTTGTAATGTATATACATTAACTTTTAATGTAAAAGCTCCCAGGTCGCGTTCATAATATTGCTACTCTCTTATGAACAATTTATTTGAAATACAAATGTGTTTTTATTTATTACACAACGAAATGTATTGAATATTCACCACAGTGAATATGTATTTAAATATCTAAACACTCAATATTTAAAATGTCATAAACTCTGCACCTTCTCTAAATGTAAATATTGCGAGTGGTTAATGCTATATTTTTGTATATGTATTGTTATGTTCTAAGATATAATGTTATTTTATAATATCTTACGTACATATCCTTCATTTCATTATTACCTGTTTCATCCGTTATAAACGAACTATCACGTATGGTAGCACCAGGGATCTCTGGTAAATAAACCCCAAGGTAATTGGTTGTATGAAAATTAATCATTTTTCACGATCCAAGCTACAAAAATTTACATTAAACTATTAAGTAATTTATGTAGTGTAATTCAAAATGTATCCTTCACTTATTTTGATTTAAACACCATCAACGGATGTTTACAAACATCTTACATTATATTGGTACCGTGGCATTTCGAAAAAATGGAACATAAAATCTTGTAAGATAAATTGTGAAGCTTTTGTGATAGATATATTTTTCCCTGATGTATAAAGTTATAAGGAGCGGGGCCGTCTGTTATAAGCACTAGCCATTTACTGGATAGGAGCAAATTATTAAAATAAATCCATTTTTGGGCAAGTGCTACAGCGTCTACTTATTTAATTTCAGGATAGTAGTACCGCTCTGGTTTTAGTAAAAATTTATGTATCAAAGAGCTGTGATGGCACAATAAAAGGACAGATGGATTTTTGTAAATCTTACTGCTATATAAAATTCACATTCTACTTTTCTGTGTAAGAAAACATCGCGAGAGAACCTGGATATCCTGGAAACAAGCTTGGCCTGCCAATCCAAAGTAGAGCTGCATGGAGGATCTATGATCTAATAATCCATTGTCACTGCAAAGTTAGGAGTCCTACACCCAGCAGTAAGATTTTAATAGGCTGCTATATCCTCCACCTTTTCTATATGAAACATGTTGCAGAATTTAGGCATCGCAGGCAAAGTTGAGTTACGTGACATTTACGCTCTGAGAAGCAGTGTCGTCAATATGATTAAGCAACATGATGCTCTACTAAAACTAATAACAGGCAGATTATTCAGATAGATCTGTCTCGTGTTTTATTTTTTTGCAAGTAAAAGTAACTAATTATTATTATAAAAAGTACTTCTCCCCGTAAACATAGAGCTAAATGAGCAGAAAACTGAGTTTAGCATAAGACTGCACTTTGAGTTATGTTATGAGGATAATTCAGAGCATTTGGGACCGGCATCCATAAGGAGTTCATCAAGATTACATCGAAGAAAACTTATTATATTTTACGGTAAGAGATGAATAAAGTTCGCCTCGTATTTTTATACTTTAGGTTTTCCGGGACTTAATGTTGCATATAATTTAATGGTGACGAAGCTAAGACCCTTTTCATTGGTACCAAAAAGTTGATTGCTGGAACATTTCCTTGCAATCTAGTAACAAGAAAATTTTGGTTATTAAAGTAAAATAAACTTTTAGACACTAGCCAATTTTAGTTACTCAATAAATACTTTCCACATATAGAAAAACTATAGACAATAATTATTATATGTTAACTAGTTAATACCTGCTTTGCACATGCATTGATGGCTAGCGCTTGATGTTGATCACACCCAATCGCAAGTGATGATACCGTCTAAGGCGAAAGCGCGTTAATCGCACAGAAGACAAGAACGAGTTATTTTTATTTATATATCGGAGTACAATAGTCTGTGGAACGCTGGCCATTTGTCTATCGGCGTGGGGCAGAGTCAATAGTGACAATCCGGCGTCTCTCCAGTTCTCGGGTGACAGTCCGCCAGACTGGTCGGCTATTGAAACTGTCGCGTTCCTAGCTATTATTATTAATGAGTTTGTGTAAATTGATATCGGGAACAATAAGTGACTGAACATTATAATCAGAGTTAATTAATAAAGTGTTTGATTGCACCAACATTACCCACCAACGCCCACAGTATGGAAATTGAATTATGAATGCCATTGATGACTATGTCGGCGGAGAACCCTACACCCTATGATTTATGCTTCCTCCTCGCTTATTATCCAACATATATAATTGTTTATACATAATTATATATAATTTTTGTATAAAAAAAAAAGTTTTAATTGAAACACAAATTTGGAGACTTATTGAGTCTTTTCTTAAAGTCTTTGTTAAGTCATATTAATCCTGTAAAACTGATTTAAAATACACAACTCTAAGCTCTTGATTAAGCTACGAAAATCATTTCAAGTGTCTATAATACGACATCAAACAAGAATAATTCCTATTTCTCTAATAAGACAATTAGAAAAAGATTTGATTTAGAGAGTAATACAACAGAATCAGCTATACTATCTAAGATCTCTATATTTAAAATATCTCTTATCAAAAACAAAACCAATAAAAAGAAGTAATAAAGTTAAGTATCGTGTGACGGACACGTCCTTACATAAATATATATACAATTTATATACAGACATACATAAATGTATATATAAAAATAATTAAATGCATTATATGTATTCAGAAATATAATTATATACATCCTTTTTTAATTAATAATATATAAGTGATACTGGCAACCTACACAAGCCTTGTTATTTTGAAAAAAGAAAAGAAAGAGAAAAAACGAGAAGGCCAGGGAATTGGGGCGGGAAGAAAAAAGGGAGGAGGACGTACGGTTTTTTATTCTTGTGTTAGATTTCACAAACAATATTTTAACTTTTAAAATAGGGTTTTGTGTAAATTAATAAAGTGGTTAGGTGTTGAAGTACATAAAGGGACTGGAGTAAGATGTTATAGCATTAAAATATATTTAAATATATATGGAATGGATGTCACACGTATATACGAGTATATATTGTAATTTAAGTTATTTTCAATATTATCATTATTGGTTTTATATCATATTTAATTATTAGATTAGATGTCATTTAATTAATACATATTATTATTATTATTATTTATATAATATATACATATACTGTAGTGATATATGGATATATATAAATATGTATATTATTGAAGTATATATTTCGAACGAGCGTGCTTCGGCATGCCTGCAGTTGGTGTTGCGATCCTACCTTTCACTAGGAGAGGTTGGGGTTCGATTCCAGCTCATTATGGTGTCTTAAATGATACTTTATCGGTTATCGTTAATCGGTAGTGCTAGAGCCATGACCGAATGTTGCTAGGCGTTGCGATAGCTTCTGCGTAGCAGTGATGAACAAATGAACACTGATCTCGTGGGCTTGCTCACATGTGAAGTGTTCGCCTGTTAGGGACAATCTCTTAGCTTACTATTAAATGTAATAAAAATGACATTGTAGCATGTCATAGAAATAGGGCCGCTGGTCGGGCCTTTATTATCAAGGCTGCGGACTAGCTTATAGACAGTGTGGCCTGCTGAACCCTATTGCTTTCCGTGGCTTGCCACGCATATATAATGAACTAATGCTTTTGTTGGATTGAGAGCTCAGCGACTGGACACTCTGTGTGGGTGTGAGGCCCCGCATATGTGGATCAACGACATATTATATTATTCTACAACATTCCCACCGAGGTGGTGACATATTATACATCTACGCAGTCGATCACAAGACTTAAAATATGTGAATATTATTCTACAACATTCCCACCGAGGTGGGGATACATACATCGATCTAGTCTAACACTGGACTTAAAACGTGTGTAATATATGCGGTGTGGTCCGCCTACCAGATACTCCTGATCTGTGTAATTGATTTGACGAAATGCATTGGTGATTTATATATCCCATTTAAAATAACA
>JACTOM010000278.1:2250039-2544424 GCA_015832385.1 Elymnias hypermnestra
ATGTCACTATAATTTAGATTTCCCGGCTTTTAGAAAATATTTATTTAAATTTTTGATGGAAAAATGTTATTATAATATTAATGAATTTTTAAATGACAAAATGTAAAAATTAAGGTATTGACTGAAATCTTTTCTTCTTATTTGTAATTTTTGGTAAACTAAATAATAATAATAATACTCTTTTAAAATGACATTCTTAAGGATTCTTTTAAGATGATTTAATTTTATATCTATTGCAATGACTAAGTATACTCAAAAAAAAAAATGACATGATAATGGTGCGTTGAGATGTGTTATTTTAATTATGAAATATTTGCATGCTAGAAATAGCAGAATATGTTGGAATAAATATTAATATGTAAGACGAACTTATGTACCCATGTTCAAGCAAATAAAAATTCATTTCATTTCATTTCATTTCTAATTAATAAAATACCTTTTAAGTCATATTGTAAACCTACTACTTACATATTGAAAACCTCTTGTTCTCGTTTAACCCTCATCTGTGTTCCCTTGGGGCTTGGAGCGTACGCTGTCACAGCTTTAAGGGTTTAAATATATAGCTAAAGGGGTATTCGAATCTTTTGGTTTGTCATTCAATTTTACGGTAATTTCCTTAAGTTCCACTTTGTTGATTGTAGATCGTTTTCAGAACAATCTTATTAGTTCGGAAAATCGTTAGCAAAATGTTAAATCGGTATACGCTTTTTATTTCGTGTATATAATAATGCGACGTACTGTTAGTCTCGCGCCTTCATTGTCTATAAAAGAAAACACTAGACTGGCTAGAAACTTAGTTTATTAAATGTTTATATGATTTTATATTTCTCACAAGTTTGACAGTTTACTTTAATCCCTTTATTCCGCGACTCGCGAGGACCTTCAAAAGATCTTGGAAGGACCTTGCCGAAAGACGGCAAGTATATGGTCAGGATCTTAGCCTTATTACTAGTCTAAACCGCATGCAGAAACCAGGTCCGTAGTCTTGGATAGTAATTTGACTAATTACCAGAACGACTGACTATTTGAAGCAGAGCTACGGTTTTTATAGCAATATATCGGTGACTGATTGTTTACATCTTGACTGACATAGCAGTCGCTAGTTGCAGGTCAGTATTATTAATATAGACTTTAGGGATGTAACAGTACGTATTCCTTCGTTTAAAAAGAAAATTTTACAGCTTTCTGAATGTTCACTTACCTGCATCGTCAGGAAATACTTAACGTATTTATCATTTATTTAATATAGTCTTTTTTTATTATACCATATTATTTGGTTACATAATGCCATACGATTCCATGTATTATTATCACTTATGTATATGGGAAAAAATAAATCAATGAAAAGATTTGAAATATCGATATTTAAGACAAGTTTATTGTAGTGAACAAAAAACTATAGGTAAGTGCGTCGAGATAGATAGCGAGTCGTTGAACCAAGCAGAAAAAGAGACGACGTGGTGACGCTACGCCATGTAATGCATCATTGTCAAGCGCTACTATATATATATTATAATAAAAAGTGTTCTATAAAGTTAAAATAAAAGACAAACATACTTTTTGCAATTTCACAAAATAGTTTTAAATGTATGTTCACCTATTAAAATTGTTACAGTACAAGATTTACATTCGTATTAAAAGATCACATAGACATATTGATCAAGAAAACATTTATATTTAGATTCATTCGCTCTAATGCATAATTTAGTAAACAAATTTTATGTTAAAACAAAATGGTATCCTTAATCATGTGGATTAACGCTGTGTGTTGGCGCCTTAATGCTGAACAAACCATCTAACTTAAGCCAAATGGCCTCCTCTATAAGATATATGGCAAGATTCTGTCATTGACCTAGAATTGCCTACATGCTTACGAAATTTACTGTAGCAATATTTTCTAGCGTAACTAATTTCTTAATTTCATTAGCTCAATAAATAGGGACGTCGTAGCTTCATGCAGTACCATTTATAAAGTTAATCTTAAAAATAAGTTGAGGTTCGAGCAGCAGTACATTTAAAATGAAGCACCTAGATTTTTTTTGGCGCTGGGAAATGCATTTACGCACCCCAATCGAACAGTCATCAGTTGGGAGTGTGGGACTCACTAGACAAAACCAGAATACCCACTAAAACCCAGCGAAACTTTCTTGATCCTTTAGTGAGGGGCCAGAGGCTCAGAGCAAACATTCCACTCTGGCACCCCGGATTCGTTCGCCTTCACAACAATGTTTAATTTAAAGTAGAGGTAGGAGGCCGGACAAACCCCGCCCCCGTCTTCCAGGCCTTCTTCTCCCATTCCCTGCTTAGTATCTCCTACTGCAAAATGATCGACTCGCAGAAGAAGTCAATTACCCTCCAGTTAGGATTTCTGGCGAGCATATATTTTGTGATGTTCGCCAGCGAGAAATACCCACCCGTCATTGGCACCAAAAGCTGTCGTTCCACTAAACAAGCCGGCCGTACTGCTACCGTGTGATACGCCGAATCGACTGGAGTACCACACTGTTGGCAGGCGGGTGTTTCATCACACATAACAATTTGGTGCAGGTATTTACCAAAGCAACCGTGGCCGGTAAGCACCTGCAGCAACTTGTAAGAAAGCGACCCATGTCTCCTACATAGCCACTCCTCTAGGTGAGGACGGACTGCCCCCACTTTAGCCCTAGATACACAACCTATCAAAAACAAAATGTTTGCCTACTTTTTCGCAATTCGTTAAGATACTATTTCTTTTAATTAATAGGAAAAAATCGAACCATATATATGAAGTAATTATAAAACATCTATATGAAGAATATCTATGATCAAAAAAAGCGTGGTTGTGAATTAATTATTGTAATTTAAATAAAATAATGATAAAATAGGATTTCACTATGTCATCATATCAAACGTATATTGTAAATAAAAATATGGGAAAATGACTTTACATGGAACCAATATCACTAGTGTATTTTAAAGGTGTCACTGAAATCGTTGAATACGGATTTGATATGGTAAAAGGAGATTTTGCTCGAATTTGTGAACGCAGTTAGAAACTAAAAGCCTCATGACCAAACCAAACGCTCTATAGTTCCAATTTAGAAAACAGATCAAATGTATACTGTATTTTTGATATTATTTACAACAAATTGAGGAAAGACAATTAATTAACGCTTTGTTTGAAATCTGAACTATAAGGTGTTTCTCGCTGTATCTTTAATACTCGAAGTCCTTTCTAAATGATACATTATGAATGGCGCAACTCTGACAAATTTTAATTAAATCGGACTAATTGTTATGCATGAATGCCAGTGTATCATCACTTATATATGAATATTATTTGATATTGTTCTTCTTTAAAGCTTTATTGACATGTTTATTAAAAAACTTCGCTAATAATATTAAATTACAACAAATTTGTTTACAATAATAAATGTTGCGGACTTTGTTAAGAACCTTTTAAGCTGAGCAATTCTGTCCCAGCCTATCAGCTTTCCTCGATAAACTTCTTCATTGGTCTAGTGGTTAGCATGTTCGACTACAGACATGAGGTCCTGGGTTCGAGTCCCGGGTCGGGCCAATTCAAAAATCAATGAGTTTTCTATTAAGATTTTCTAAATATTTGCCCGAAGTTGGGAAGTTGGCGGTGCAGTGGGACGTTAATGGGCTGCTACTTACTTTCCTCGATAAATGTGCTATCTAACACTGAATTAATTTATGAAATTGGACCAGTAGTTTCTGAGAATAGTGCCTTTAAGAAAACAAACTCATCAACATATAATATACATATTGATATGCAAACCTCGCGTTTATTAATTACCTGTCTATGGTTTCAAAGCCAACAACAAATATAAATAAAAGCAACTTTTATGTTCTTAAATAACTCGACCTGGTTATTTTATTTTTTCGGCAGAAATTATAAAATTGTCAGACTTAACTTCATAGGAGAAGGCTAGAAAACTTACATATATTCCTTGGTCTTATAATTATAATTATTACGTGGATTTATGAGCGTTCTGTGATAACAGTCGATAAAAAAGCATAAACATTGGAAGCTCCTAGCCAAGCAATCTAAGCTACGTCACATAAAGCAAGAGGGCTGACGTTCTCTTACTGGACTGTTGCCAGCAATACCATAATACCGGTTTATATTGCGTTTGTAGTGGATATATGAGGTTTATTACACAGAGAACTTATATTACATAATTCAAATATAAGTAACAAAGGAGATTCTCCATTTTTTGTCTTTACACAGTTATATAGGAAATTAAATAGAAAATTTATTACTAAAATATTTCGTCATTTTAATTCAATAATTAGTGACTAATTAAAAAAAACTGATGATATACATTATGAAAGTAAGTGTGTAACTAATAAGCCGTACAAAAATATCCAAATTTGCAATAAACAACCATGTTATCATGTTATAGAGAGATGTTTTTTCTTTTAAATTGAAAGGAGGCTTTACTGAGGTTTTCAATTCTGAGATATTGTGGAAGTGCGTTCAGATACGTAGCAAGATGCGTCGCAAGAACAGTAAAAGATTTACTTTAGATACACGTGTTACAAGAAGAAATGTTCAGCATTCGAAAATAAACAAACGCAAGATCGCACCAGTCTATTTCTGATTGGGCTAGGCTTAAAACTATCAAATAAGTAAGTTGGATGAGAGTTTTCAAATATATTATACATCAGAGTAAGAGTGTTCAGATTCTGGCGAAGTCGGATGGGGAGCCACTTTAATTGAAGACGAAAGTTATGGTACTTATAAAAACACTTTTATAAATGTTATACTATGTTTCAATTCTTATTATTGGTTTACAATCTTCCTACGTAATTCTTGCTCAAATTTTCAATATTTAACAGTTTCTATTTATCTCTATTACGTCCCCAGTCTGTTTGGTTTCCCTTTCTCACTCGAATACGGCAGCTGTAGACAGGCTTTTTCTCTCTATTTTATTTTAATGCTGGAAATTTCTCATGGATATCTGGATTAATCCGGAGCATATTCCAGGGTATGCCGGACTCATACCGGCTAAAACCCAGCGGTGATCCTACATCACTAGAAGACGGTGTTACGAAAACGCGATTGAAAGGCATTCGCAACCCCGCCAGCGATGTACCCGTTTAGGCCCAACCCGGTCTAAATGATCAAAATTTTATTCCGAAGGTGGCTTGCCTGGAGCTTCTGGTAAGCCGCCAACAACCTTGCGGGAAAGGCTTCTCCTCTCTTAGTCTAACCCAGCGCTAACAGCGCTAGCCGTATTTCGGATAGACTAAGAAAAAAATTTGACAATCAGTAAAAGAATTTATTAATATATAACCTTTCGTTACATTATCATATTAATTAACAGAACATTTAAAGCTGTTCTCCAATTAAACAATTCTAATTTAAAATGAGATAAGAATAAGTTATTACATCACTTCCGTAAGGCGTTCCGAGACGCATACTTTTTTTGTTAAATTTGACACTATACAGTTTTTTAGTGTTAAGTCATTTCGCGAACGATTCTATGGCGCCATTTATTAAAATCTTATATAAATAGTTTAAAGGTTTCCTTTTATCTATCTAGAAAGTTTTTTGACGGCCTCACTGGCGCAGTAGTGTGAGTATTCGCTTTGCTAGTTGAGGTTCCGGGTTCGATCCCCGGTAGGACGAATTTAGGAAATTGTATTTTCTAATTTGTCTGAGTCAGGACTGGTGGGAGGCTTTGGCCGTGGCCGTGTGTTCCGGTACGATGCTGTGTAGAAACCGTAAGGGGTATATCGCCTCTTAACAGATTAGCGCGTTTCCATCTTAGACTGTATCATCACTTACCATCAGGTGAGATCACAGTCAAGCGCTAATCTGTCAGCAATAAAAAAAAAGTTCATGCTAAACTGCTTAGAAATTACCTTTAATTTTTTTTCGTTCAATTACTTAATATTATTTAAGACTTTATTCCAATAAAGTGCACAGGTTTATCAAAATGTTTTTAATAATAAGAATAACAATAAGAATACCTGTTACAAAAATATTATATTGAATTCATTTGCAATAAATCTACTCTATTCTCTTATATGACAATGCTATTAGACTAATTGCCATCAATTTAATACCCACGTCTTGGGACCTATTGTGATTGCAGCAATTGTGAAAGGGATTTCCATTGGCACGAAAATAATGCAATTCTACTTGAAACAATATATTATATTAATTATTGATATATATTGGCAAAATAAAAATGTGTTATCAAAATTAATTTTTGAAAACAAAAAATACCTGTAGAGATTGCTTTACTGCATACAAGCAATGCAATTTCTATAAGTGTGCTGTTTTTTTATACTCTAATTGCAGATCCAGAAAAGATTATTTTGCCATATAATTACTATTATCGCATTTAAAAAATAGGGGTTGGTGGTAGAAAGGTGAAAATTTATGGTTGTATGTATTTTTGTATGTTGTATCATAAAAAATAAAAACAAAAAATTTAGTAAAAAAAATAAGAAATCAAATTTCAGGGTGGATCATTTCAGGGTGAACCTTTACATTTAGAGGTTTGAGAAAATAGATAGTAGACGATTCTAAGAATTACTGAATTTTATAAGAATTTTCATAAGAATCGGTCAAGCCATTTCGGAGGAGTATAGGTACGAACATTGGGACACGAGAATTTTATATATTAGATTCTAATATTTACTAACGACGTTGGGGCCCGATGGTGCTAGAATTGCGGCCTCGCACCGGAAAACGCAGCTTCGTCAGACCCCCCCCCCACCAGGTGAACCGATGACATTAGGCGGGTCGCCGGCAGCCGCTGGATAGAGGCAGCGCAAGATCCATTGGAATTTATTAAGAGAGACCTTTGTCCAGCAGTGGACGTCCATTGGTTGAGACGATGACGAAGATTTACGAACACAGAAGTATTATTTTCTGAATTATTAAAAAAAATTGTAAATTAATATGTCAGTGACGTGTGGGATAAATTATTATATTATGTTATTGAATATCAAAAAACGTCTGATTTTACAGCACTTTTAAACCTTCATATCTAGTAATTTTGTCATTTTATTTATATGGTCGTCTTATTAAAAATCTAAAATAACGAAGTTTACGTCACGTCCTATTCACGCCAATGTCGGTCAGGTACCTCCTTTTTATCATGATCATTACAATTTTATTGCCTTTTACTTTTAAAACTCTTTCATGGTTGCTAGTGACTTAATATATACCTGAATTATTTAAACTATTCCTATACCATCCGTTGATATCGTACAGAATTATGTCTACCTCGGATCCTAGATTTGCAATGATGGCAGCTGTGTGCTGGAGATAAAGATACCCATTGCAAATGGCCAAGAGTGGTATGACAAGATCTGGAAGAATCAAGGTATTTCACTGACTACAAAGATTCGCCTTGTCCGTGCTTTAATCTTCTCTATATTTATGAATGGAGTTGAAACTTGAACCATAAGGGCAAGAGAAACGCAAAGAATAAATGCATTCGAGATGTTGTGCTGGAGGCGCATGTTAAGAATTCCTTGGACAGCCAAACGTATCTATTCTATCGCAGCTCGGAATCATGGTCAAGCTTGCATCTGTATGTTATCAACGAATTTTGACTTTTTTTGGGCACGCTTGGAAATGCGGCGAGAGGACTGTTTGGAAAAGCTCATAATCACGGGAAACACAGACGGAAAAGATCTCGAAGCCATTCCCCGGCTGACCAATTGAGCCAGAACAAACCAACTTTTTTATAACCTAGCGAAGATGAACACCAACAGAAGTGGGTGGAATTGGGATCTTACCAGGACTATGATCTTCAGTCATGAAGAAGCGATTAGAGAGAGAGATTAAAACTGAAATATATAGTCATAAATTATATATCTAAAATTATATATTTAATAAAATTGCATCCGAAGTCATAAAAGTTCAAACATTTTTGCTTACAACGATCGACGATCATATCAAAGTAGCTAATATAAAGCAAAACCGTTTACAAACCTTCTCGATTGCTTGCGGTTTAGAAAACTGAAGTTTCACCTTAATTGCAACAGGAAATTGCACCACTGGAAAAAGTAACCATATTCCCGGTAAAGTACGTGCACTTTAATATCCGGAAAGCTTTAAGATGCACTCGTTACGATTTCTATCTGGACTTTTTTCTGGAAAAACATTCAACAATATATTCATATTTTCGCTTCCATATTGTTAAATTATGCAAGTTTTGACCTCGCTATGAAGGTTTGCGGTTTCAATACCCATTGGGCAAATAAATGAAACATTTTATGTTTTTGCAAGTTTGGTTAACTTTACCAATTGCCAATCACTGGTTAACTGCCAAAACTACACAGGATTCGAAACGCATATTAATCGATATAATATGTTATAGTAAATAATTTTAAAGTGAACCTTGTACTGGCATGGTAGGGAAAAATTTAAGTCACGCGTAATATGTAAGTAAGTAAGCGTAATAACGCTAAGTACGTATGTAAAAGTATTTATTGTGTCTTTACTCTACTTAATCACATCACTTACAAAAATGACAACGAAATAGTTATCTATAAGATGAATTTAATGTAAATTTATATTATAGAACATAATATAAGCCAACGAAGCTTTGCTTCCACTCCAAGTGTACACAAACACTTTTGTACGTCCACTGAATTTAAAATACACTTTTACACTTATTGTGAATGAAACTTGAAGGTAATACAGTTTATTTTTTCAACTCAAAATTTAAGTTATTTTGCAAGAAATATACTTTGCCATTTTTTGAAAGCTCACATAAAAATTTACTGAGTTTAAGAAATATCTGTTTATGGTGTAGGAATTTAATTATATATATTATTTATATTACTTGTTTATTTTGGGTTAGTGATATATCTACATAAATTAAATTCCCTAAAACTATGGAGCAAGATGGATCTTTTTAATAACATGGATACTTGTATTTTGCATCAGGTGCGAAAGGTTTTCACACATTAAGGATAGCATATATAATATATGATTTCGTAAAAGTAATGGCTGTTTAGAATAGTTTTCACTTACAAAATTGAAACAGAACCGTAATATTACGCTTTAAAAAAAAGTACAACAGTTTAGATGTGTACTTTACTTTTACGAATATGGTCTAGAAAAACTGAAAGAATATTACTTCGCAAGGGTTTTATCTAAAATGTTTCCATTGTAAAACATTCTGAGCCAGCGACGAGAAAGAACATTTTAAAATGCATCTCAACATTTTTATGAGTATGTACTGCGACATTAGTTTTTTTTAATGCTAGAAAATTTATACGTGAAGTTTGAAAAAGTATTTTTTTGACGACTAACACTAACAAATGTAAAGATTTCTATATCTGTGGTTATTTTTACATTGACATTTTATTCTGGACATGTTCAATATTAATTTTTTTAAAATGAAGCTGTAACAGATTCAAATCCAATTTACAAGTCAAAGCTACCACAGCTGTCTGTAATGCAACCTACTAATTTACAGCCAAGGCTCTTCCAATATTAGATGACGATAGGTCAATAGGGATAAATTACTACTCTAGTGATAGAATCCTGTGATCGGTATTCTAACAATATTAAGAAATTTACCAAATATCACTATTACAACAGCGTAGTTTTATTATATGTGGTACTGGAGACTTTCTTATTGTTTTTTTTTAATTGCTGGAGAGTTTGCTTAGATTGTTATGTACCAATACTTGTGTTAGAGGAACTCAAATTATTGCGGACGGGAGAACTGAGCCTAGCGCGTCACCGGCGGCGACTAATCCTGATTGGTCTACTTCCGGCGACTCCTCTCCCTGTCCTACCTCAGTACCCACGACCGCCCTCTCTCCTGCTCGTCACGCCGTATATACGGGCCGAGTAGGAGAGTTTTATAAAAGGCCTCTCCGAGAGTTTGCAAGCCCACCCCGGCCAAAAAGTTGATAAATTGGAAGCAGGTATCCGACCACCTCCAATCATTCAATAATATCGTAGAACGTATTAATATCTACAAAACATTCCGGTTTGCCATATCTCCAACCAATGTAGTTATGGCAGTATAACTAATTTTTTTTTATTTTAAAAGTTAATAAAAGTGTCGTCAATAATCAAACCATATTATTGATACCTCTGTATTAATCCTTATTTCCTTAATTATTATCTTAATAAATAATACATCACATTCCATTCAAAAGATATAACGAATTTAAAAATCTCAATCTAAAGAAAATAATGTCTCCCGAGTCGAACTCCAGAGTGTCAAATGTTCTATAGGGAAGTTCTAAGATAATAAAGAATTACAAATGAACCTTTTGTTTAATAATATGGAAGAAAGTGTTACATTTTGAATGTTGGTTTTAGCAAAATATAATAATCAAGCTAAACATACCGGACCGATGTAAAAAATTCTATCAAAACCTGTAGAGTATTTTCAAATTTACTTATGACGGACGATTTAGGTAAATTATGTTATGAATTTTTAAATGTTATAGTTAGATATATATTCGTAGTAAAATTATATTGTATCTAATTTTTTGAAAGAAAGTAATTAAAACTATGTGAAATAATACTTTTATATTTACGAAAATAAATCTATAGCCCGACTTATTAATTTCCACTGCCACGAGATCAGTATCTACGCGGGTAAAACCTTTGGACATTGCTAGTATACTATAAAAAGTAATTCCAGATTACATGATATAAAGCGACGTGGCGGACTTTACTTATATAGGTAAGTAATCCAATAACAGTGATAAATAAATACACTATTAACTACAGTATTCCCTAGCCCCGTTGGATAAACTTGCCTAAGTACTTAGATTCGCGCTTTGATCTTGCAATCTCTCTTTTGTGCTGTGCAAATTAATTTGCGCAAGTTTCATCCTTTATATATTTAGATGAATTTATTTAACAATATATACTCTGTTATACTATAAACACTTTTTTGCAATTAAACATATAAAAATCTCTTACAATGCGTTTATCTTTCAAAGACTAAGGTAATTATTTTTATTCGAGTAGATTTACTGCTAGATTATTCAACGGCTGCAGATTTTGATTCAAACTAGTTTGCCAAGTGTTGAATTAGTTTAGACTTTAATTTATACAGCGTGCTCCAGAAATTGCATTGACACCCGATAGAACTTAACACGTCAGGACTTTGATTGGGTTTCTATAGTATACAAGGCCACATTTGTGTGTGTATATCAAATGTAGAAATACACAGTAGAAAGAAGAATGATTATTCATTACATATAAATTAAATTACGAAGGACAAAATCGTGAAAACGTTGTGAAAAATAACATAAAAATACATTTTAATGAGAAAACAAGTAAAGAATTGCGAGTGTAAAATGTAATCGCGGTTAAATCATACAACTTCTCGCCACATATAACGCAGGTTAAGAGCTATTCGTGGAGTTTAATGACCACTGTTGACTTTACGTAAGATATGAACTTTGTCATAGAGCTGGCACTGTAAAGAGCTTTCCCTGAAACATTCTTCAGTTTTTAATTTTTACAAACAATTAAATGACCCGGCGAATATCGTATCACTTACATCTATTTATAAGTTTACGTAGTGAGATATCTCTAATATTTCCCAGTCTAAGGTTAGTCACAAAAATTCTGAACGCCCCCGAAATATTTGACAACCAACAAGTATGCCGATCTCGTGGCACATTAGTTCAATGTTAAGCTGGCTTTATCAATAAAAAAGAATTGACAAATAAATAGATAAATATTTTATTGTGCACCCAATAACATTAAAACATGATGTTACACGAAAGCTTTTATAAAATTTAAAGAACCATAGCATGCTGTTAATAGCAGCCCATTAACGTCCCACTGCTGGGCAAAGGCCTCCTCACTCCGAGGAGCGAGGGTTTATAGAGGATAGACCCACCACGCTGCTCCACTGCGGATTGGCAGTCATAGTACATAATTGCACTCTCTATTCCTTCACTCTCATAGTGCGATGTGACGGGAATCCGACACGACCGGAACGTGCTCTCCGAGGCACGGGGGTGGAACAGTTGATTTTGAATTGGCCTGACCTGGGACTCGAACCTAGGACTCATATCTGTAGTCGAGCATGCTAACCACTAAACCAATGAGACAGTCTGCTGCAACCATAGCATGCTGAGGGGGTATTATTCCGTAAGCAATTTCTTAACGTACAACCTTTTGGTAAAGAAAATTGTGAATAATAGAAGTATAAGTATGTCAATCTCGTAGCAAATTTATATATCATTGTTAAACTGATCATCTATAAAAAGTATAGACAAATCCCTTCATAACGAACTGTACACAAAAATTAATATCGTAAGAAATACTTATACATAATTGTTACGTAAACATAAGGACCTCTAAAGTGTACTAAACATATTTAAAGTCATCGTTCAAAAAAATATACCAATCTTTGATTGTTTGACCATACCATGAAATTTTTACGGGACTTTTGGTCGCCAGAAGAGAACGCTAAAAATAGTAAATTTTAGGTAGTAATTAAAGCGTTAACAATTATCTTAAACATTTTTCCACATTAACTTAATGCATAAAATATAAAAATTACGTGGGCGAAACCACATGTTTACTGTAATACTAAGTAATTATAGGCTTACAAATGCGAATTTAATTTAAACGTAAAGATTTTGTGGCTTAACCAGGTAATACACATTTTACCCCGTAACCATTATTTATAAATTACGTACAGTAAACTGGTTTCCGTAATCATTTCAATGTTCATTTTAATTAATTTTGTTATTATAATTGCAATAAAAGCGGGCTTATGTTATCTTTGTTCACGAATTAATAAATACTTCAAAAGAATTAAGGCAACATCAATATAGAACTATAAGTATTTACGAAAAAATATTTCCATAATATATATGTCGGATATTAAGAGAGATGGAAATTATAAAGCATAGGGGCTTAGAGTTCTCCGCCAACATAGTCATTAATGGCATCCATAATTTTATATCTTATAGTGTACCCACACTATAAGATATAAAAGTATGGATGTCGTCGTCGTCGTCGTCGCTTCAACCGATGGACGTCCACTGCTGGACATAGGTCGCACGAAATGACGCCCACAAGACCCGATCTTGTGCCGCCTGGCTCCAGCGGCTACCGGCGATCCTCCTTATATCGTCGGTCCACCTTGTGGGGGGTCTTCCTACACTGCGTCGTCCAGTGCGGGGTCGCCATTCCAGCACTTTCCGACCCCAACGTCCATCGGTTCGTCGGACTATGTGCCCCGCCCATTGCCACTTCAGGTTCGCGATTCGTAGGGCTATGTCGGTGACTTTGGTTCTGCTACGGATCTCCTCATTTCTGATTTGATCGCGTAGAGAAACTCCGAGCATAGCCCTCTCCATCGCACGCTGAGTGACTCTGAGCTTCCGCATGAGGCCCATAGTCAGCGACCACGTCTCAGAACCGTAGGTCATCACTGGCAACACGCACTGTTCGAAGACTTTGGTCTTCAGGCACTGAGGGATATTGGACGAAAAAGTCTTCCGGAACTTCCCGAACGCTGCCCAACCGAGTTGGATTCGGCGGTTGACCTCTTTCTCGAAATTGGACCTACCTAGCTGGACTATGTGTCCCAGGTATGTATACTCGTCAACAATTTCGAGTGTAGAGTTCTCAACGATGACTGGGTGGAGCGGAACATGGATATTGGACATAACTTTCGTCTTATCCATGTTCATTTTTAGGCCCACCTGTCGAGAAGCTCTGCTGAGGTCATCGAGCATTGCATTGAGATCTTCCAGAGTCTCTGCCATAATGACCACGTCGTCGGCAAACCGTAGATGAGTGATGTACTCGCCGTTGATGTTGATGCCCAGTCCGTTCCACTCCATAAGCTTAAACAGGTCCTCCAACGCCGCAGTAAAGAGCTTCGGGGAGATAACATCTCCCTGTCGCACTCCACGCTGCAGTTGGATAGACTCTGTGCTTTGGTCCTGTATACGGACTGACATAGTGGCGTTTTCGTACAAACACTTCAACACGTGTATGTACCGGTGGTCAATTCGGCATCTCTGCAAAGATCTCAACACGGCCCATGTTTCCACCGAATCGAAGGCTTTCTCATAGTCCACGAACGCCAAGCAAAGTGGCCGATTATACTCCTCGGTCTTCTGTATAATCTGCCGCAGCGTAAAGATGTGGTCTATGGTACTAAAGCCTTTTCGGAATCCGGCTTGTTCGGGGGGCTGGAAGTCGTCAAACTTGCGAGCGAGACGATTCGTAATGACCCTCGAGAACAGCTTATAGACATGACTTAGCAGCGCAATAGGTCTATAGTTCTTCAATAAGGTGTTGTCACCTTTCTTGAAGAACAGAACTACCACGCTCCTATGCCACGCCTTTGGCACCGTACCTTCCAGGATGACGGAATTGAACATTCGCTGAAGGACTTTTAGAATGGGTTTTCCACCCGCCTTCAGGAGTTCCGCTGTGATTCCGTCATCACCAGGTGCCTTGCTGTTCTTCATCTGTTTAAGGGCCATACTAATCTCGTACAAGCTGACGTCCGGGATATCTTCGGTATAATGTCGAGTAAGTTTGGCACGAGGATCTTTAGCCAAACTATCAATAGGCTTGCAGGTCGATGTGTATAACTGCCCATAGAAACTCTCAACCTCCCTCCGAATCTCAGGTCCAGATGCAATGAGTTCGCCGTTATGAGTCCTCAGCCGCGTCAACTGGCTCTGACCGATAGACAGATCTTTTGCGAACACTTTAGTGCCTTTGTTGCGTTCGATGGTATCTCGTATACGCTCGGCATTAAAGTGTCGCACATCACGCTTTTGCGATTTAGAGATCTGTCTATTGATCTGCCGGTATGCGGACGCGTCTGCTGCAGACTGCAAGCTCATTGCATGTCTCTGTTCCATGAGATTAAGAGTATGGTCTGAGAATCTCTTGGTTTTCTTTCTACGGGGTTTATAGAATTTCATCCCAACCGTATGGACAGTTTCCACTAGCCTATTGTTTAGCTCGTCCACGGATTCGCAATTCTCGAGGCAAGCGAAGCGGTTTTGCAGCTCCAGTTGGAAGCTCTCGGGGTCTTGGATATGAGCGCGAGTGGGTCGGAGCGTTGACTTCACCAGTCTGTTCCGTTCACGGACAACGTCAATATTCAATGTGCCTCTTACCATACGGTGATCGCTCCCAGTTTTCACTCTATTGATCACAGAGACATCATTGAATATATTTCGCTTCGTAGACATGATGAAGTCAATCTCGTTTCTCGTGGAACCATCGGGACTAAGCCAAGTCCACTTTCGATGTGGCCGTTTCCTGAAAAAGGAGTTCATCATGTAGAGGCCCTCCCTTTCCATGAAATCGGCCAGCATTTGACCTCTCTGGTTCCGTTGCCCGTATCCAAATTGCCCCACTCTCAACTCTGCCCCACTTCGTTCGCCGAGTTTTGCGTTGAAATCTCCCATTACAATATTGTAGTGTGTCCTAGAGGTATGTATGGCTCTTGATATATCCTCATACATAACCTCTACATCATCATCGGGATACGATGATGTGGGTGCGTAAACCTGTATGACCTTCAACGAATACCGTTTGGTAATTCTGAGTATAAGGTACGCTACCCTACTGGACACACTGTTTACTTGGACAATATTGTTAACGAGAGATTTGTGGACGAGGAACCCGACACCACCTTGGGATTGGTGTTCACCCTCCCGGTAGTATAGCAAGTTACCGGATTTGAGAATTATCGTGTCCTCCCCCTCTCTACGGACTTCGGATAATCCCACAATATCCCAGTGTAACTTGCTCATGGCTTCTTCCAGCTCGAAGACTTTTTCGTCGGTCCTCAAAGTGCGTGCGTTGTATGTTGCCAGGTCAAGTCGTCGGGGTTGGCAGCGGAATCTCTTCCGGAGATTCTTAGCACCCCCTGCCCCGCCGTTACCGAAACCGCTGCCAGAGCTTGGAATAGCGGGGCTGCCGGGGACTGGGGGCCGTTGCTGCCTTGTCGTCATCATGTGTGGTTTTGCCAATAATCACCACGCTTGGCAGGCGGGTTGGTGATCGCAGTGCTGACCTTATCGCACCGATAACGCTGCTGCCCGTTATCGGTCTGTGGCATTTAGGTCAGCTAAGGAGAATGGTTATACCGCCATTTGTCGGTCGCCAGAGCCTCGTCGGTAGAAGCAGGGTGCACCGCGTGCAGGTGAGGTTGGCGTTTGGAGAAACGGACTGGGACTCGTTTCTCCCTTACACCACCCTTATAGTGTGGGTGTTCGTGGGTAATGTTGGTGCAATCAAACACTTTACTAATTAACTCAGATTATAATGTTCAATCACTTTACACAATTTTACACAATTTCCGATATCAATTTACACAAACATTAATAATAATAGCTAGGAACGCAACAGTTTCAACAGTCGACCGCTCCGGCGGAGCGCTACCCGAGAACTACCGAGAGACTCCCGCCGGACTGCCTCTAATGTCTCTGTCCACGCCGATAGACAGCTGTCCTCCGACATATATTTATTAGTAATTATAATATAACGACATTTTCATTAGTTTATATAAATAATGTGAGATTAAGAAAATGTTCAGGTGAGAATAATTTTTTTGAAAGAAAATTTTCTAGTAACATTTTTATATAAGAGAATGTTTCATGCATCAAATAAGAAACACAACTCTCTCTCTTTCTCACTCTCTAAATATTATTTGATTTTTGTATTGTATAGCAAGCACATTTATTTTGATTTCCTGGTAAGTTTAAACGATCTTACAAATTTTAATTCCATATTCTGTCAAGTCTTCAAAATGCCCCTGAAAATAAAATTTATAATTAAAACAAAATTTCAATTCAAGTGCATATTGTATAACATTAGCACACATTTTTCGTTTAAAAATTTTGTCAGACAAAAGTCAATTTGGCAGCAATGTATATCCAGTTTCCCAGCGTAAATGGTAGGTTTTGAATCAGAACTAACACATGAACTAACATCAGAGTTGAAAAGTTTTCAGGGAACTAAAATATACTACTCAATGCCACGCAACCGTAGCACTAACTGAGTATTCAAACCGAAAAGTTCGTGATAAAATTTAAAAAGCATTTCTATTTCAAGTTTCGGCCAAAAGTATCGAACATCGTGCAGATATTACTCCTAAAACTTTTAAAAAGTGGATTTGGATTGAGCACTTTTGTCTTTCTTCAATATCTACTTTTATATTTTGTAAGCTCTAACTAAAGACAGTAATGACCCTTTGTATAAGGTTTTTTAAGTGTTTTAAGATTTTAAAACACGACTTTACTGCACTACATTTAAAAATCTGTAGGCTTTGCTCGTAGACACGTGTCATCTTGCTTTAAGAGACTATAATATCGTTCTAATACTTTTTGCCCCTAATTATTGTATTATGACTGCCTCATTGGTCTAGTGGTTAGCATGGTCGACTACAGACGTGAGGTCCTGGGTTCGAGTCCCGGGTCGGGCCAATTCAAAAATCAATATTGAGTTTTCTATTAAGATTTTCTCAATATTTGTCCGAAGTTGGGAAGTTAGCGGTGTGATCCACCCCCGTGCCTCGGAGAGCACGTTAAGCCGTCGGTCCTGCGCCTGATCTCTCTCCGGTCGTGTCGGATTCCCGTCACATCGGACTATGAGAGTGAAGGAATAGAGAGTGCACTTGTGTACTATGCCTGCCAATCCGCATTGGAGCAGCGTGCTGGGTCTATGCTCTTAAAACCCTCGCTCCTCGGAGCGAGGAGGCCTGTGCCCAGCAGGGGGACGTTAATGGGCTGCTACTTACTTACTTACTTTTTATTGTATTATATTTAAAATGGTATTTTTCGGTAAAGTAAAAAATTGTAAGACAATCTATACTCGTATATAGTGGGAGCAATTTTATAGTAGGGGAAAACCGGTAGTTCCGTGAGCCGTTAAGTAGGCGCTAGAGAGAAATCTTATATTTAACGAAAGAGGAGTTAATCCCTCTTAATTTTTATCTCTCAATGACCATATTTACACTAAAACGTGTTTTAAAAGTCATATATTAGATATTTGGATTTAGAGCTTTACCCATAGTCAAACTAAATATTTATATATTTTCCTATCAATGATAATAGGAGAAATCATCAAAAAAAAAATGTTATTTACATAGGATGCCTTATCTCTAAGAGAAATATCCTCCAGAAACTCTTTGATATCGGACACTAGTTAATTAAGATGTGGTGTAGGTACAAAATTTGGTTGTACAAATATATGTCGAGAACGTTGTGGTATAAAAGAAGATATAGTGACTAAAATTGAGAAAGGTATGCTTAGATGGTTTGGACACTAGTAGAGAGAATGAATGAAAGGAGACTGACAAAAAGGATTAATGAGTCAAGAGGGAATGGGAAAGGACCGGGTTAAGAGTACTCTTAACCGACGAACTTGTATGAAAGGTTTAGTGAGGATGAAAGAAGCGAAGGAGATTTGCAAGGATCGTGGCAAGTGGAAGGACGAGGTCTCTGCCTACCGCTATGAGAATGAGGCGTGATGCTATGCATGTATAAATATATGTAGATGATCAACTCTCTATAGCTCAAATGCCAATTTAAGTATATATGTTACATGAAATTAAGTTTGAATAACTTGTTAATGATTGTTAAATTCAGCTGACTTGTCCAAATGGCTGAAATATCCGAAGTCGTTTTGCAAATACATAAAGTTGTCAATGCACATGATGTCAAACGAGGTTACCTTTTACAATTATTTGAAAAAGAGAGTTATTTATAATGTAAATATAAATTTTCTTAACAATATATCTGTGTGGTCTAAAGCTCCGAAGGTCTAATATAAATGCTTTAGAATAGCCGCAGCAGTCATAAATCACTTATATTGCTAAGTTAACTACGAAGCCGATAAATCTTAATGTAACAGCGTCTTGGAAACGTTAGCGAATTCGTTTTCTATATTGAAAAATGAGGATGCTTTAATAGTTTGTGACTCTTTCTCTTTTAAACCGTCATTAGTTTCTATGTCAGACCGTCCTTAACGTATCTGGATTTAACAGAGAAGATATTAGCTGAAAACTAAATATTTTAGAAATCACCTTACTATAATATAGAATGGAACGGATTGCTTTATATATTTAACTTGTCTTAATATTTTTAGTAACTAGTAAAACAAATATTTATACCAAAAGCCATAATAGCTGGCATTGTGGTGTAATAAATGGCTTTGCTTGCACCGCACACTTTCTAAAATTATACATTATTTCAACTTTTAAAGCTTAATCTTAAAAAATATGAAATAAAGTTTCTATCTTCTTTCCCTACTATATACTACATCTACCTACTTTATAATATCAAAAAACTTACTTTTTTTAGCTCCCACTTACAACGCAAAAGTAAACTGTAAGAAAATTTTAAGTCCTATTAGTTTGTGTTTCCTATGAATAGGTCACTTATTCAATCAGAAAATAGATTCCCTTAGTTATTTCCCAAATATACACGCACCTTTTCATATAAATGGATAGGTAGAATATTTCTTTTGTATGGCGCCAGAACTGGCTTTAAAAGTAGCACAAATCGAAAACAGTTGATTTTTATAGTAAATATAATTACAATTGTAAATATATTAGATTGGATAACGTATTGTCAGTGCTGTAATATGAAATAACGAGTTTTTTGCTGTCATAATCGACTTTATTCGAACGAGTGTCACATCGCCTAGCGTGACGTCTTAGTCTCACTTATCACTCTAAGAAATAAAGTGCACAGCAAGTCTAAAGAGAGCCATAAGTTGAAATAGAAATCTCTGCTGTCAAAGTGATTTACAAGTACAAGTTATCATAGGTAAGTTGAAGTGTTAGTTTTGGTAAAGCATTTATCATATCAAATAGACGTCAGCTTCATTGAATATTCACAAGGATTAGAATCTGTTTGTGAACTAAACATGACATAGATCCCCACAATTATTAATGTCCCTCGTCTATAAATATATACGTGCATCGGCTTCGTTTAAGTATCAGTCCGATGTTAATTATTAGAAAAGTATATTGCTGCTATGGATAGATAGATGACACAATGTAATAAAGCTAAATTTACAGAATTGCAATTTGAAAATTGGACAAAGTATTTAAATTTACCAATTATGTAATAAAGAAAAGGTTAACAAAATAATTTCATAAAACTATCTGGGCCTACTAATGAACTGGTACTTAAGATGTTCCAAATAAACATACTAGTAAATGCCATCGTCATTGATTGATTTCAAATTGTTTTGTATATCACTCCTATTTCAATATTTCCATAAAGTGATATTAACCTAAATTTACCTAAAATTAAACATGTATTAACTGTGCATCACATCATAAGCGTACTTTAACCAGAACAGTTTTCTAAGTTTAATGAAAATTATAAGTGGATTTTGTACTTTCCCAAAGGCTCTTCATACCACTGTTTGCATTTGAAGAGTAATATTCTACCATCAGACAAACGCTTACGGTTGAAATTTAGCTGACATTTATATAAAGTTAGACTGAATATAGTTTGCTTCAGTTGTATTTGTGGTCGAGTGTAAGCTGCATAAAGGCTTTCGGAAATGTTACATTAAATTTTCCACAACTGATAGAAGTTAATTTCAAGTAACGTCCTTTAATCTTTTCACACGAATTTAATTATATAAGAACTTTATGTGGTTATTTTCCAGTTTTAACATTTAAATTTTTATTTTATAATAAAAGCTTCGAATGCAGGTTGTGGATTCCTGGTAGGTCAAACATAGGAAATTGCAGTTTATAATTTGTCTGAGTCTGTACAAGTGAAAGACTTATGCAGTGGCTAGGCATCACCCTAATAGCAATGAGATTTTTTTATTGTTGATAACGCTTAACCTGATTGTAAGTGATGATACAATCTAAGATCGCTACGATAGGAAGCGCGCTAATCTGTAAAGAGGCAACTCATCTTTTCTGGCTTTTGCACAGCATCGTACCGAAATACAAAGAAATCAGAGAGAGAGAGATGCCGGAAATTTTTTCGGGTACGATGTTGTGTATAAAACCATAAGAAATAAACCTCCTATCTTACCAGGATAGCGTGCTTCCATCCTAGATTGTATTATTATATACCACCAGGTAAGATTATGATACAGGTAAAAATGTATTAACAATAAAAAAACATTAATTAATGATAAAATAATTACAGTCTTTAAAATAGTATTTTATTAAGTTATTTAAATGTGTACGTGTGTAGTTACTTTATGGGATATACAATTATTTCGTAAGATAGGTGTTTTCTTAATACAATACATGTGTTTTGTATTAAGAAAGTACACAATATGTAAACACACCTTTTGTTTCGGAGATTTGCCGCGTACTAAACATATCCAAATACTCTCTAGAGAGAGGACACGCTCTTCGCAACAACCAACTATAAAATTTATATCAGTGCGACAGTCAACCTTTGTGTTAAGATTTTATGTATTTGCTCCCAGTTTATTATTGTGTTCTATTTTATTCTAGATACTTAATTTACCACATATTTCTGATACTAATTTCAAGTAAAAACATCTCTATAATTTTTAATCGCATACAAATTACTTATTATGTATTATAATTTTTAAAAAATCGTGTTTGCTAAAAAATTTACTGCGCTAACTAATACTAATAAAATAAGCTGATGCAAATGGGTTAAAAGTTTTTATTTTCCTTATAGCATCTGATAAAGTTTTAAGTCGCAATTGACTTTTATATTATATATTTTATATATTGAATATTATATTATTTGTATTTCAGTAACACATTGGCAAATACTATAAGTATTTAACGACGTGAATCAGTTAGCATTCGACGAAATGTATATTGGCAGACTTTTTCTTTATATACATATATAAATTATATACCTGTACGTGTGTATATGAATAACCTCTTGGCTGGATATTATTTTGATTAATTTTTTGATATATATTCGGATGATTTCAAAAATGGTCCGAATATATTATTATGATATTTGTACGATATCTTTAATCCTAGTAATTTTGTAATTCGGTCAATTATTATTATAAACTCGTGTAATGCCAACTTTTTTATTAACGTAGTAATAACCAACGGTTTCATTTTACAGATGGTTTTAGGCAATTTTGAGGTAAATATGCTGCAATCAGATCTTAGAATATATGTCAATAATTTTACACAAACACGAACATTGATTTGACAAAAGTAATTACAACAATTACTTTATAAAATACAACAATGACTTCATTATTTTACAAACATGCGTTGTTTAAAATAATAGTGTATTGAAGCTTTATTTTCGTTGCTGATTCTAAAATTAATATATAAATGGTTTACACCCATTCATCATACAATGATAGCAGCAGATAATATTAACGATTCGGCTTTGTTTTTATCGCATGTACAGGGGAAGTCATATTTCTATCACTCTGATGTTATTATATGATATAAAGAGATTTATTTGTTTTTTGCATCCCTAAAACAGATATAAAATAATGCTTCAACGACGTGTATTTATTTTCACATAGGTAATCTATGGATTTATGAAAAACTACAAATTCTATTTTAAACGCCTTCGCTAGCGTTTTGCATGTATTCCCTGCGTTAACAGAAGATGAAAAATTGAACTGCAGGCAAGACAAATTATATCCATGACTTCGTCTAGGTATAAATTGATAGAAGGCATTGGCCGCAGATTACTTATAATTTCACAAGCTAGTGAAAATATATGTGATTTTCTTTCAGGCCTATTGTAACTATATAATATTGCGTACGTTTGAGAACTAAATCAATGAGTTTAACTCATTGACAAAAACATATATTTGTAGTAAATCACTCATTTGATTATATATAATAAGTAAAGTAGAAGCCCATTAACGTCCCATTGCTGGGCACAAGCCTCCTCAGTCATAGGAGAGAAGGTTTTTAGACCATAGACCCACCACGATGCTCCACAGTGGTTAGACAGGCATAGTACACAATCGTATTCTCTAACACAAATAAAGCCATGTACCTCTTATGGTTTCTACACAGCATCGTACCGGAACACAAATCTCTTTGTTTTGGCCGTACGTCTTTGCTGGTAGGGTGGTAACTAACTGCGGCCGAAGGCGCCCACTAGTCCAGAGTCAGATAAATTTGAAAATACAATTTTCTACATTCGCCCTGCCGGGGACCGAACCTGCTAGCAAAGCGAGTAGTCGCACCCCTGCGCCAGCGAGGCCGTATTTATACATATATATATATAACACGTTGAATGCGAAGTAAATAAAGATCTCTACAAAATTTACTAAATAATAGGGGAAATATAGAACGGATGTAGTTCACATTTTCTTGAAATATTCTTTATTGTACCTTTTTATCTTATTTTACTTGATATTTAAGGTGGAATTGAGAAATTTTCATCACAACGTATAAACGGATATCTGGTAGATATATTCTTCTATGTCGAAGTTTTTTCAAAGCATAAAAATACATTTGCATTATATCAGAAAAATAATTATATAGGGATATATATATGAATGCGAGGATTTGTGCCCAGCGGTAGGCTGTTAAAAGACTGCTTTTTTCCTTAATTTATAAACACTATTATATTACACAAAATTTAAAATTATTCTTTCATATATAAAATATTTTTTTTTTATTTATATATCATTTATTACTATATGCTTATTAATTTATTTTTGTATGTAGCTACTAGCTTGAATTGATTCAAGCTGGTAGCTACATTGATATTGATATTCAATTATCAATTTAACTACACAAATATACGCAAGTGCGTGGACGTAAACTCAACCTGTTTTCTGACCGCACAAACCTTGAATATTTTCCGCGCGAGTTCACCTTATGTATGAGTGGGTACTATTTTTGTGAATAAAAAGCCCTCGTTTGTCTGCCGATAGACCTTTTTGAATTTATTACCCTTATATTTGATTTCTATTTGCCTATCTCAGCAAAAAAATGCCTTAAGTAACTTTGACTGCTATTTACTAACCTAACCATATATCAACTTGTAATACTAGTACAGAGTTATGTAGAAGCCATCAACACCTAAATAATTCAAGTTCGAGTACGGCAAATACTCGCTTTGTTACCATTTTCATGTTAATTAAGAGAATATTTAGCACATTATTTTTTAAAATTTGTATTCATCTGGACTAGGGGCAGGATTCTCTTGTGGCTAGTTATCTTCCTAAAGCTTTTTAAAATTAAATCAAAATATCTTTATTCAATTAGGCGTATCACAGCACTTTTTAATCGTCATATATAATTTTTTTCCACACTCTAATTCTAATGTACGTCTGATGATGAAATCGAACAAGATCGACTTGAAATCGAAAGTTACGAGGGATTTTTGCTGCCCTGAGAAGACCCCACAACAGACTCAGTTGAGTATTTGTGTTTTTTTTTTGTTACCATCATCATTACGATATCATATTAGTTTAATATACTTCAATTAAAATTAGAGCAATTCCTTCACTCCCACGCGTTTCTATCGTCTATAAGTCTAGTAATCTTGCAACTTTCTTTTAACAAAAACTTTGAATCTATTAAGTATCATCTCTAGAACGTCTTGTGAAAGTTTATTATGGGAACGTATAGTTTTGCTGGGCGGCATGTCTGCCAAGAGTCAAACCTGGGACCTCTTGCAAACAAACCGTCTATTGACATCATTAGGCCAGCAGTTTTAGCGATGTAATTGTAGTCTGCTACTAAAATTTGTCAAGACGTAAAGGTAAGTTATGGCTGGCCATCCCGTCAGGCCAGAGGCGTGAAGCTCACTTATCAAAGCTTAACGAAGATTTATTTGGCCACTTGTCTTATTTCTTTTGGTCCTTATGATTTATTTGCTTTTTACAAAATGTGCAGTGTGTTTTATATAAGCTGTTATCTTCGTTTAGTTATATCATAGTCGTGTGTCCGGTAGGACACACGACTATGATATAACTTTGTTGGAATCAGAAAAATAAAACACGACTTTTGTTTTACTAATAACACTCTAATCATGTATCACTGAGTTGCTTTGGTTTTCTCCAATATTCCTAGGATAACTGCATAACCCTGGAGCAATCTGGGATTCGTATCACATACCAAAGCGAAATGGTGTAGAATAGTGAGTCTATTCTCTAACAACCCTTTCTCATAAAAGCGATGAGAACCATGCCCAGACGTGGGGCGGTTATAGGTTGCTACTTACCTTACTTATTTATAACCCTCTCAAATATATAAGCAATATATAATGACAAAGTTTAATAGATATCCCGTAAATTGATAGTAGATCTTGAATATAGAACCACAAATAGAAAATTTATTTTGTATAGTATCGTATGTAATAATTAATATACTAATGAGAGTCAGTGTAAATATAGTCCAAAAGTCATTAATATATTATATGCTCAATGATTAAAACAAAAATGACAGTGAGTTGTCTCATAACTTATTGTAACATCGTTAAAAGTTCGCCTTTCGTTCGGCTAATTGATTAACTCAAAAACTTTACTCCGCAAAACATAACTTTATTATAAGCTTACTTTCATCAGATAACAACATCAGGACAATGACACACTTTCTGCTAGTCATGAAATGAAATAAAGTTGAACGAAAGAGATAAAATTTCTCGAGAAAAATATAAGGTCTTTTGTATTTATACCTACACCAGAATACTTCGTTTCTCTGCAATAATATTAAAAAAGTAGAAGCCTGCAACTTTATCCTAGTGGAATTTATGTCGAATCCGAAGGGCTAAATTTAAATTGAAAAAGCATTTGTTAGTCTTAAGAATTACTTTTTTTATTGCCGACTGGTTAACACTGGATTGTGACTTGACCTCACCAGTAAGGACACCATAAATTACAGTCCAGGACGATGATGTAGAAACTATAACAAGTGAATTGCCTTTCACTTTAGACTGCACCATCACATCCCATCAGGTGATATGACAGTTAAGCGCTAGCTGGTCAACACAAAAAGCATTAACTTTGTTTATCCCGTGCATAAGAGTTCTTAATAGAAATTAAATTACATTTAAAACTTGACGTAGACTTTGGTCCAATTTCATACATTCCTACTTTATACATATATTTTAATTTTAATTTGGTAAAAGCTTTCTATTTCATTAACTTACAGACTGCACGCTTCAGTAATCTACTGGGAAATTATGAGGGATTTGCTTTGATTTTGAATTGCAAACATTTTTATTTTGATTTCAATTTTCGCTTCTAAATATTATATGATCTCGAGGGATTTCAAATAGATAGCGGAGCTAAAATTACACCAGATGATTCATATTTTACTGTCTTACATTTGTATAATCAAACTTTTATTTAATGACTTGCTGTTTTCAGCGGTGTCAACCGATTAGTTCGATCCGTACAGGTAAAACCGGTTAGTCAGTAGGAAAGTCAGTAATTACTCTTCTAAATATTGTTTTTGAAGTGAAACTTCTTTACCCGCATGAGGGTAAGATTTTTATGGATGAAACGCGTGATTAGCGTCACGTTGATGTGCAACGTTTTTTATGCTATTTCGATTGAAGGTTAGGTAGATTTAATATTTACAAATAACATGTGGCATTTTAATTCGCCACTCGTCATTTAATTATTTAATATAGTATATTGATAAATGATTTTAATAATATCTTATATTGACAAAAAAACACGTGGCATTTTTATTTAAATATAGTCATTTGAGATTTCAATAAATTATTTGTATTAATTTTCGACACTTTTCAAGTCCCTTCAAGTTTCGAAAATTTAAAGTTTATAAATTTACATAATTATTAACAAGACTTAAAAACTAGTTTGCCAAAGAAGTTTCACTTCTAACATGTGTACTTTGTAGCCACGCACTTTTAAATTATTTTTTATAAAAATCTTCAAAATTACAATATTTGTGTATCCGAGTGTTCCTGTAATATTTATTAAAATTATGTAGAGGTACATTAAAACGACTGCCTCATTGGTCTAGTGGTTAGCGTGTTCGACTACAGACATGAGGTCCTGGGTTCGAGTCCCGGGTCGGGCAAATTCAAAAATCAATATTGAGTTTTCTATTAAGATTTTCTCAATATTTGCCTGAAGTTGGGAAGTTGGCGGTGTAATCCACCCCCGTGCCTCGGAGAGCACGTTAAGCCGTCGGTCCTGCGCCCGATCTCTCTCCGGTTGTGTCGGATTACCGTCACATCGGACTATGAGAGTGAAGGAATAGAGAGTGCACTTGTGTACTATGCCTGCCAATCCGCAGTGGAGCAGCGTGGTGGGTCTATGCTCTAAAAACCCTCTCTCCTCGGAGTGAGGAGGCCTGTGCCCAGCAGTGGGACGTTAATGGGCTGCTACTTACTTACTTACTTACTTTTTTACATTAAAACACATTTTGGGACCTTGTGTAAATCCAGCAAATGATTATTGACACCTTAATGAAAGTGAAAATGCCCGACGGTATATACCCGTTATTACAGTTTAAATAACATTTTTCGCCGAAAAGCGCCGGGCCGTCTTCTTACAAGTCACAAAAACAGCCCCAAAGCGAAATACAGGTAATAAATGATAGCCGACCTATATAAACGGTTAATTTCGTTTTTCTATCGTTACATAATCAAGGAAAGCAACAAAGGTAAAACAAACTACCGAATGATTATGGTTCGGAATGAAAATACTACAAAAACATTACCCATCAGTGCTTTGAGAAACGTAACGATAATATATAACAAAGATATATATAAAAACAGAATACCAGGCATCAAATTGAAGTCTGAGGAAGATGCCGGGGTAAGCAGGCACTGCCTCGAGGCCCGCACCCTTCAACTAAAGTTGAAAGGACCCACGAGGCCTAATAAAAATGCAAGAATGTCACCCAAGGTGTGCAAAAATTAATCACAAAAATCTGTCATCGCTTACACTGGTGTAACTATTGATGATAGAACAAAAAAAAATGTATTACAATATTATAGAAGACATTAATATATACAAAAAAGTCTCGATACCATGTATCCCACTACTGTAGTTATGCCACTATAGCTGTTTTGTACATATTAAAAGTTAATATTGTGCCGGACATTATCAAATCATATTATTTATTCCTCTGTATTAATCCTTATCCTATGAAACATTTTATTAAAAACCGTTTCAATAACTGTTAAATGTTTTTTAAATTATTAAAATTGGACATTCCATTCAAAAGTTATAACGAATTTGAAAATGTCAATCCCGAATCAAACTCCAAAGCATGAAATTCAAATGTTGTGTTTAGGAAAGTTCTACAAATAAAATTCTCTAATATTATAGAAGAAAGCTTTTCATGTTAATTTTTGTTTTTATTTTTATATTAGCCAATCTATAAATTAAAGGACCGATTAAAAAAATACTTTCAATACCTCCTTGATATGAAGTATTTTCAATACTTCTTGAGTATTTTTGAACTTACTTATGTCTACGTGAATGATGTTACGAATTAATAAATGTATTAGTTAGATATATATTCGTTGTTAAATATAATCGGTACATTGATTAGAATAGGAATGTAAGTGTGTATCTGATAATCTGAATGGAAGTAATAAAAAACTAAGTGAAATAAAACTTTTATGTTAACAAAAATAAATCTACATAGAGTCAGACTTAATAGACTTTTCATTGCCATCGGTGTTTACGTGGGTGAAACCGCGCGGCATTGCCAGTGATATATACAGATATTTATATTCTATACCTTGATATTATAATAAATACGATACTATACCTGTAGTGCACTTTTGAGCCGACTTCATTCAGTCTCACCTGATGGCAATTGCTGGTACAGCCTAAAAAAGAATCCCGCTAACCTGATAAGAGACAATTTACCGCCTTTTCTTCTATACAGCATCGTATTGGAAAGCATTTTTTTTTACTTGGTGGCAAGTCTTTGTTGCTAGTCTGAAATCTAACCAAAACCGAAGCGTCCCAACAGGTCAGACTCAGACGCACTAGAAAACGTATTATTTAAAATTTGTTCTGCTGGGATTCGAATCCAAGACCTCAGCTAAACAAGCGGGTATTCACACCACTACGCATTATATATAAAGAGACATAAGTAATTTACTAAGTTTTCAATTGTACACACTTGTTTTGTAATATGTTATGCCTATTCAAGAATACTCCCCTTTAATTTATAGCTTAAGGGTTTTTGAGGTGGTTGGCAAACGAACCGTATTTATGTTACCAGTGTATTACGTAACCGGCAAGTCTTTTAATATACGAAAACAAACAATGTTAGAAGACGAATGTGTATTATACGTTAAGATAAATATACTCCTGTTTTACAAAAGCCTAAGAGAACTTTTGATTAAAACACAACCATGCCTTTGAATCGGTTGCTATTTTTGTTACTCGTGTTAAATTAAGAAGCAATTTCATTTGAATCCTTTGTCTCTGTTTCATTATATACGTGTGTGCTATAAGTTAGGATATAATATTATGTAAAGCGATATTACGAAATTGTTTACATTAAAACCGCGTGCTTTTAAACTGACTCTTTATTATTTTTTTGGTGGTTCAGAAACACAGAGACACACTGACGGCTTCTTACTAGTGCAGAGGAGCTGGGAGGGCCAGAGGGGAAACACGTGATGCCGATGAAGTCAGGAAGGTCAAGGTTCTTGCTGACAGAGCCTTGATCCAAACATGGTGAGAGGACCTCCAGTAGCTGGTGGGGCCATAGTAGGGGCATTCACCTGGAGTAATGACTGGACAGACGTTACGGATTACTATCCTACCGGCTGGTGCACGTGCTAACCGGCCATGGTATCCTCGGAAAATACCTGCACCAAATTGGTGGTATTGAACTATCGGCTACTTGCCACGAGTGTAGTGTTCGTGTAGATACAGCGGTACCCGGTGGCTGAATGTCCAGCTTGGGGACCCCAGCGTCATCTTCTGCGAAACTGTCATTTCGCTGAAGAAGGTACGGCAAAGAGAGAAGACGAATGCAGTCGAGGCATAGTACCTCCGACGGATGGTAGCCGGAAACAGGACACGGTGGTTTATCTAACTCCTCCCCCTGTATAGACAGCTTTATTCGGAGGGGCCAGGGTGGAATACCACAACAAACTTCTGGTCCTTTGATTCACAAATGACCAGGTTTCTGCTTGAGTTTAGTGGGTATTCTGGAACTATAGGCGAGTCTCGTCTAACTCCTAGACTGAGGGCGTAAATGCATTTCACAGCGAAAAAAAAGTGGCGGCTCAGTCTTATTCATTATACGCAATATTTCCCTTGAAAAATATGTCATATCCGTGGAACAACGCCGCTAAATGTTATTTTATAGAAGGAATTGATTTTATGTGCATCGATGATCTGCAGTGCACTGATTTCAAATGATGTGGGGACTATACTTGTTTAATTACTGCTGCAGCCAGTAAATGCTGGCGATAACCATTAGTATGACATGTTCATTGCGGGAAGAGGCATTATTGTTATAGTACATTGTAATTAGCAAACTTATGGCAGTAATTTGAATTTGTTATTTGAAATTGCTGTCATTTCTGTTTAGCATTAGTTACAAATTACACTAAATGTTGATATTTGTTAAGAGAACATTCGTTACGGTATAATATATAATAGAAAAACATAATATATTTGATAAACGTCTCATAGCCTTTATAATGCAAATTTAATTATATATAATTTCCCAAAATTTAATACAAGTCTAGTCAAGTATAAAATCCCAGATTTTAAGACGTAGTTTCAAAGATAAATGATTTATTTACTGTACTAGCTTTTGTAATAATGATATGTTATTTAAAGCATTTTTTTTTTAATAGTTATATGACTTTAAAAAAAGATGATCTAGTTTGATAATATGTTTTAAATTCTAGTAAACTCCTTTATGCATAGCGGCCATTGATATATATGCAGAGAATAAGCTAATAGTAGGAATAAAATAATAAAAATAAACTTTCACGAGAGCAACAACCGAGTCATTACCGTGAAAAGCAGACGTTAAGCTCTTGTCGGACGATTAGAATGACAAAGGCATGCAAATTTCTTATCACGTCGCCCAGTTTGTCTTTCAATAAATTCCAACCTACATATTTTATCGTACATTTCAATAATTTATCATAATATAATATTTTTTAACGACATAGTTTCTATTCTTCTTACTTTTATTATAAGAGTACGAAACTAAGTGGTATTTTTCCAAGAAATTTTCAGTTTTGATAATATATTGAAATAAAAGTCTAAAAGAAATTTACACTTATTACTCCTATAGGAATAGTGAAGGTTTTTTTACTGCTGACTGAATGAAAGATAATAATGTCCTAACTTGGAATGAGTTAGCTCTCCACTGTTTCAACAACTTCGTCATCGTACCATTGTATAAAATCGTTTGCTTGGCGGTATGCATTATTTGGTGGTGAGGTGATTAGCCTCATTCGAAGCCACCCAGTATAAATCTAAAAAATTAGAAACCAAACTGAGGATGTCGGCTAGCGAAGCGAGTACTGGCAATCCCGTGCACGCCCAAAAATATCATCACAATCGGTTCAGCTGTGCCACAAACACTTCGTAAAATAAATACCAACTTCAAAATGAATAAGGTAACAAAACATTACAAACCCATTGAGGCATAAGGACGCGTGTTCTGATTTACTATTCACCTTTTAATAATTTACTTTTTGAAATATCTTTCGTTATCAATTTATTAACAGGGTAACTATTGAGTTTCTAGTCGATAAGATCTGCGTAAACTAATTATTCTAAACAGCAGTTTATATCTCTATTCATAAGTATGTTAAGTATTGAGTAAAGTATACTTTGATTCTGAAATATGTTATTAATTATGTTAAAAAATAATTCAATTGCAATTCAACATACAGGCTGAAGCGGAGTCGTGTAGTCTTAAAATAAGAACAACAAGTTTAATGTATTTGTTAAAACCTGAATACTTTAATGGAGATCATAAAGTAAAAGTTAAGAAATTTTACTAACTATAAAAGCTGTTTTTCTTGGTAAGTGCTTTTAAACTTTAATATTAAAATTTGCAGAACCCTAACTTCTACAGTTGCTTTAACTTAAGATTAATATTAAAAAGTGAGTAGTGAATTTTATATTATATTTGGAAACCATATGGGACCACAGTAATAACAAGATTATATATAGTTTTCTTTAATATAATGCTAATAGTTTAGTTGAGGGCCTGACAGTTTAATAAATAAGTTTGGTGCTTGCGTGTCTAGCGTTAGGAAGCATCCGACCAAAGTTGTTCAATACTTAAAATTCTTTTAAAAAATGTTGTCATATAGGATTTTATTAAACTTCTATATATTAACTGGCAGTTAAATAATAATCAAATGGGAAATTAGTTTTGGGATAATAATGGGAGCATGATGGAGAATATTATGATTTTATTAATTGCTTAAAAGAACAAGTCAAATAAGTTTAATGTTGTGAAGGGAAATTCAGTCTTAGATAAAGCAAAATATTTTTTTAGCAATAGTCATTGATAATGATATTTATAACGGAACCTCAATGGGAATCATGCTCAAAAATCGATTAATGTGCATCCACTATTCGGAATAAATTAGTTAAAAACTAAGTTGCAGTAACAGTTAAATTGAATCGGATACTGTTTTTTCACTATTTTTTGCATAGATTATATGAGAAATCAAAGAAAGGCCATCCATCAGTGTCCACGCGAAATCGAATCTTTCTTCGGAATATCCGGATTAACCCTCACTATTCCACTGCATTAACTTACGTTTTACCTTCGCTGATCATTGCTTCTTAATATTTAGAAGAAAATCTATTTCAATGCCAATTATTAGGTCTCACTCTACACATATATCTCGAGCTTATAAGGTATCTCATTCACCCACTCAAGTTCAAATATATTTTATTGAAAACTTGATGTAAATACAGCTTTTTTCAAATATTTATTCATTTTGCGTAAAATTCTACCACACCATCTATTTAAAGCTCACTTTTAAAATTTAAAATATATTAGTTTATTATGTAATATATTTAAGACGTCGTAACAGACAATTTCCTTTAAATTTCTTATATTAGTTGTGTCTACAATATTTTAATAAAATGCTTATACTTTCTTACTCTGCAGCATTTATAACTATCATTTATAGCAATGTTTTTAATATGAAAATACGCGTACTTGTTTTCATTAAAAACGGTACATAGAGATTGGAAAAGTGGGCTGTACTATTTCCGCCTCCCAGTTAATTACTGAGCGAATGATTAATTCTCTTCTAGAAGTACATGTCGCGAAGTAATTAGTTAGGTCCTTTACGTATTTACATTTTCAATATAAAGTCTAGCAAGTCATTATAAATTAGATTTTTTTACATTGAAATATACTGATATTTTTATATTCTTATTTATATATTATTTTTTTTACTTTATTTTTTATATATATATATATAATATAAGTACACCACCAGCTCCATTACATTTAAGCAATATTCTAACCCAATGGTTGCCTGGTAGAAATCGCAGTGCAGCGATAAGACCGCCTCTTTGTACATATTTTATCTTTTTATCTCGCTTTTTATTTATGTTTAATGTGTGATGTACAATAATTATCTGTCTGTCTATCTGTTGGGGAGGGATTCAGGAACAGTGAAATCCCTCCGGGTTCAGTCGACAGTATGGGGTTCGAGCTTCGATCTTGATGGTTCGGTTCTTCAATATTCACAGCTATGGTCTTCTGTTATTCACCTCTTCCAGGTTCAATGCTTCAATAGTTCGAGTCTTCGGTTCTGCAGAGATCTGGTTTAATGATCACAAGTTGCCTTCAGTACTAATCAAATCAAATCAAAATATCTTTATTCAAGTAGGCATATTACAGCACTTTTGAATCGTCAAATTTTTTTTTTTTCTTTTCCTTTCCACACTCTAATTCTAATGTACGTCTGATGATGATACTCCAGAACGACTTAAAATCTAAAGTTACGAGGGTTCCTTCGCGCCCCGATCCGAGAAGAGCCCACAACAAACTCAGTCGGGTGTTTTGTTTTTTTGTTATCATCATCATTACAATATCATATTAGTTTAATATATTTCAATTCAAATTAGAGCAGTTCGTTCACTCCCACGCGTTTCTATCGTCTAAGTACTCTTGCAACTTATAATACGATTATTCTATCAACTTTCTTTTAACAAAGACTTTGAATTTATTAATTGACATTTCTAAAACGTCTTGTGGGAGTTTATTATAGAAACGTATACAGTTACCCTTGAATGAGTTGTTAATTTTATGCAGCCTACTAGAATTTACAACAAGTTTGTTTTTGTTTCGTAAGTTATATGACATACATTCACTCTTTTTGTTGAAAGAGTCAATGTTTTTGTGTACGTACAACAAGTTTTCTAATATGTATACGCAGTGAACTGTCATTATGTTAACTGCCTTGAATTTGTTACTAAGATCGAGAGAGGTCTTTTACACAGTTCTGCTTCTTTACACGTACATATGGCGTGACGAGCAGGAGAGAAGATGATCACAGGTGCTGAGGAGGGGCAGTCGCCGTCCGCAACGCTATGTATATAATACTGCTGATATTATATTCTGTTTATGTAACATAAACCAAACATCAGTTACAATTTGGCTTTATAAACAAGTTTTTTAGGGATACTGTTTCCAAAATTCAAGAAATTTTATGGTATTATGATCCTCTGACAAAATTAATATTCAAATATCGAAGAAGCACAAAAGTAGTATATGAGTTAAGCGAATAGCCGACCAAGGTTGTTGTGAGCTCTTCTATGAACAAGATAAGAAGGAACCTACGTACCTTTCATAGTCATACATTAGTAATAATATCAAAACAGTGTTTAATGATATAGCTTACTTGAATAAATAATTTTTGAAATTGAATGTATAATGGTAAATCCGTGGCTTGTAATATAACCTTTTTATATAAACACTAGCTTACGTCCTAGTTCTAGTCCTAGTGTCACTTGTCGGTAGTTCACGGAAACATCGAAAACTTCCATCGGTCGTTTTGTAGTTTAGTTCTTATAGAATTAAATCATTTTCGTAATTGACTTATTTATTTTTAATATGTAGAAACATAGTATATACATATATTGTACAATATTTGGTAGGAATCTTTACAGCGTAACAGAAGAAACAAAAGGGTTCACCCTTTTTGGGTTCTACTTAACTTAAGCTGCATTATACCTCAACATGCATATGTCCATTTCATCAGCCGTCAAATGGCATCAAAAATGAATGTTACTTACTGATTTTATTTTAAACAAACATAAAACTTTTAAATCGTAAATGTTATTCAACTTTTAAGAATAATGGTGATTCGTTATTAAGTTTTTGCTTCTCCTTCATTTTTATAACGGGCCAGAAAGCTTTTCTCATAATAAAAATGCTTAATGTTTCGCTATAATTATTGCAGTCATTAGGATTTTTCTTTTTACTGATGGCTCATTTAATCTTGATTTAACATTCGTAAGGTTATTTTTTCTCTCTAATTTTTTTTTCTTTTAATATTGATAAAAATAGTTAATACGTCTAAATATATCCTTTTATATCAAATCACATTATCTGGTTACAAAACTATTGCATTATATATTTTTTTGATTTACATTTCGAGCTTATATTAAAGGACTAGAAAGTATTATTTAATGACTTTTTCTTATAATAATTTATATTAACAGTAAAAGTAAAGGTTTGCCTGAAGGGTTTGTGGATTTGCTAACGATATTTTTCTTCTAAGAGAAGTAAAAAGATATTTCATTAATAACATCTTTGCCAAGCTTAACCTGCAGAATATCGAACCCCATTGTATTTTCAATTTTGTTAGAAAATTGATTTTCTTTATGATCAAATTATACGCTCATGTTATCTTTTCAGACTCGTAAAATCTGTAGTTCTTCTAGTCTTATGCTTTTAGTTCTATTGATAAGCAACAAAATACCTGTGTATTGACATATTTGTTATTGGTGTTAAAAATTTGATTATCATAAAAATTGTTTTTTTGATTTAATTCTATTAATATTTTCCATAGTTACCCACCAATATACAGCGCACAAATGTTATTGCTACTTCTTTTGAATCATATTAAAATCAGAAAATACGTCTTTGTACACGGAAAAATAAGCAAGTTAAAATAAAAGTGTGAGTACCTAAAAAGGTCTTATCACTAGAAGCGATTTCCTTTATACTATCCTTTGTGACAGATTTCTATTTAAGCAGCTAAATGCTATATAAAATGATAAACTTTAATGTAACGATGAAAGTAGTATTATCTATACCTAATTTTGGAATTTTTATCTATCTCTAAAATGATATCTGCGATAACACTTTTGCGACGCTGACAGTGTTAAAATCACTAAATCAAATAACGTGAACAAACAAGACAAAGTAAATATCGCAGTTGGAAGATGAATATCCCGAGTAAATACTTCTTGGCTTTGTCATGTTTCCCAGCGGTAAGTATTTGTCACCTGAAAATGAAATACGAATGGCGTAATTTTATGAAGTACTTTAGTCCTTATATTGTTTGTAGTGATATTAATTAACTAGAAGTTAATAAACGTTCAAAGGGGCGGTCGTTTCCACAAAAACAAAAACAAACACCTGGATATGTCATTGCCTAATAGGTTATGAAATTATGTTAAATTCATCATCTAATATGTAAAAAATGTTTTAAAAACATATTTTCTCGATAAGGAAATCCTTACCGCATTATTTTTATCACTTGTTAATATGTTATTATCTCCCAATTTACGTAAACATTGGTCATACTATTATTGAGTTCAGAAAGATGTAAAAACAGACAAACATAAGGTTAGTAAATTATGACATGAATATTCATGCCAAAACTTCACTAGAAAGGTACTAGCAGTATCTAAAGATTTATTTAGTGTAGATGTAGGTTCGTCAAGCGAAGATAAGCTTTCTCTAAGCTGTATTCCATTCTAAACGTCAAGTGTTGTTTTGTACGCTCGAAAGCTCCATACGCAAGTTAAGCTATGTTTTAGATAGCTTATAACTAACATTGCAATTTTTAAGAAAATGCGTTTATATAAACTTAACGTAACTAATAATACTTAAGCAGTTCCATTTTTACAAGAAGGCCTTTTGAAAGTTAAACAAAACCTGTAGACGCTGGAAAGTAAACATAATGTAACCCGCAAATCCAAAACTATTCATCAGAATACAAATGTTTTTTTTTTTCATAGAAATGAAAAATCTGTAACTTTGTATTTTATCAACTAGAGTTATCATTTTTAGAGTATAAATATATATTGTGTGATTATTTATCTAAACCAATATTATGCATCACTGCTGATGTTTCTATGCTGTAGTTATATTATTATGTCCTGCTAACTTCTATGCTAGGGTGCGATGATTAAAATAATCTTCAACATTTTTTTAATGGCTGGAAGATTAGTGCTTGACTTTGATCCCATCTGATGATAAGTCTGAAGATTTAATCTACGTCCATAAGATGGAAGCGCGCTAACCTCGTAAGAGGTAATTTACAATTCATGGTTTCTTTCAAAATACGATTTTCTAAATTTGCCCTGCTTGAATCAAACCCAGGACGTTTACTTGTTACGAAGTTAGCACTAGCACTTGCAGCTTGCTGTGACTTTGAGCTGAGTGGCGAACCTTATTTGATTCACAATGATATATGTTCATTATTCGTTTATGTATTATTTGTTATAAAAAATTGTGAAAAAAGCAAATAAAATTTTTGTCTATCTATCTATCTATCTATCACTGGCAACGATGCGCCAACGAGGCCTTGTATTATACGGATACCTGTGCATACAATGTTATAACACTTTAAGGTATAAATGAAATAAATTAATAAAGTAGAGAAAGTTAATAAAGTTGATATTACAATTTCATCCACTAACAAAACCATATGCAAAGATTATCCGTACTTAATTGCGTGTAGATAATTTGAAAGTTCAAATTAAAGTTATGCCATTAAAATTGTATATTCTGAAACCTACACTTTATTAACTTTCAAAGTACTTATACTAAATATAAACGACTGCGTAGGTTGTTCAGAAACAATAACCTTTGGAATGCCTCGCTGGCGCATTGGTGCGAGTACCAGATCGATTCTCCGCAGGGTAAACGAAGGAAATTTCATTTTCTAATTTGTCTGAGCTTAGACTGGTGGCTGGCTTCGGCCATGCCACATTTAAATAACACCTTATCAGCATAGACAGTTCATCAAACAATAAATTTGCATTCCAATACGATGCTATTAAGGCGGTTCCGTCTTTAGCCTAAAGCGAGTATAGCCAGGAATCGAGACTCTCGAACCCAGGGATTGATTCCCAGCCTAAAAAATATAAAAAATTGTACTTGCCTCTTTTGTCTAGGTTTGATTTGGTGAGACCCTTTTGCGGCGTCGTTTTAATCGTTAATAAAATACTTTCTGTTAACCCACCCAAATTTAAACTTTTATTGTATTAATTGAAATATTTTTTCAACACAAACATAAAACTAATTATTTTATAAATTGTAAATACCGTGTAGACGTGTAGTATAGTGTAATAGACGTGTCATAGGGAAATATTTGTAAAATTACTTTAGATAAGCACTTAAATTTTTAATTTCCTTTTTTATTCACTTTATTGTACACCACTATCAAAAACAAAATAGATCTGGACTAATATTAAATAATGGTTAAATAAAAGGTGGTCTTATCGGTTTTATAGCGATCGCTTCCAGATAAACTAACGACAGTCGACTATTATCATATTATTCTCGTGTAGAAGATTAATAATTGATATATTAACTGCAATGCAATATATATAAACAGATATTATCATATTAATACCTACATATATAATATACTAATAAAAATAATACATATAGATTTAAATAAATAAATTTTTAGTATAAAAAATAATTTAATAAAGTTAAAGGAGATTTGACCTGATTTTTATTAAGGAGTATTGAGAATATAGGTTTAAATCATAAAGATGCGAATGTCATCTTGACTCGACCTATGGTCAGGGTACGGACGTCGGGGGTTTCCTCCTCACCCGGGTGAAGGCTCTCTAATCCTTTTAGGCACCAGGTGGATGATTTAAGGACTTAAATGTAGGTCATGAGGTTACGCGTTTGTGCCTCTTACAATTTGCTTCTATTTATATTGACCGTTTAGCAGCTGGTGCTAAGCAAATTGACGTGCATCGATGCTTGAATCAAACACGTAGTAACCCTCAAAATATTGTTTTAACAAAATTAAAGATACGTAAATATTTATTAAATAACGGGAGGAATTCGTTCTGTAAGTCGATGTATGGGAATTCCAGAAACATTGCCTTATCTGACCTATAATGAGGTATGAGTGCATGCAGTAGCTTATGTAATAGTTATATTTAAATCGAGCATTTAAATAGTCTTATTGAGCTATATGTAATTGTATATTTAATTATTTTGTACGTGTAAATATAACTGAAACTAACGAATATGAACGTCATTTTCATTACTCAAAAACTTTTGAGCCAAGAATTCATACGTGTATGGTAAAATATTTATTATAAACATAATAGATAGATAGATAAAAACGTAATTTAACACATAATGTTAAGAAAAAACGAAATTGCAAGAATATTTAAACAATAATTGAGGAAGCACAGAATGCATAAGCAATCCCTAACATACAAACTTTAAAGTTTAAAGGAAACTGTTAATGAAAGGAAAAAGGGGGCACGATAGAAAAATGAATATAAAGACATACATCAACAAAAGATATATAAGAATGTATATAAGAAAACTGATGTTTTAGAAATATCTTCATAAATGTGATCATACAATGCTTAAAATACGGATAATTACGAATGACTCGCAAAAAAGTCCAATCGTAAACGTGAATTTATACCAAAAATTGAAGTCGAATTCAATCCTGTTCTTAATCTTATTACATAGAAGATGTCTTTGAATCTTTTATATGAGTTCTAAATAAACATAGCTATACATTTTTCGCAATATAAATTTATATAATGAATTATAGTTCAGGAACACTGTGTTATCAAATGTCAACAAAAAAGAAAATATGACAGGTGGATGAATAAAAAAATATTAATTCAAAATTGAATATTTGAACAAAGAAGTCAAGAGGATTACCGTATCGAAGGAATTGACTTGAATAAAAAAAATTACATGGAATTAGTATTCAATTGTCTTACTTTTTCAAGACGACAGTGTTTAAATGTATATGATGCTCTGATAGAGCAGCTGAGGGCTTCTAAATTAGGATGTCATATCGGTAACACACGTTTTAATAGTCTCAGCTATAATGATGACATGGTGGTTCTCAGCCCCTCTATTAAAGGCCTATGGACTAAATGGGTCAGCAGTTCGGGTTGAAATAAAGGTTTAATATCTAGGGTATATACTTACGGAATGCCTGAGGGATGACTGTGATATTGAGAGGAAGAGGAGGGCACTCTCGATTCGATGCAACCTGCTTGCCCGAAGATTCGGCAAGTGCAGCAAACCCGTCAAGAAAATACTATTTGACGCGTATTGTCAATGTTTTTATACTCGGACAAATTATTGTAGAAAGTCTTACACGGTATTGCGCGTATAATATGATAATGCTTTTCGTATCTGATGGGTTTGACTCTGGCATATTTGCCAAAGCGGGAGTGCCTGACTTTTATGCTGCTATCAGGGCACGTGTAGCTTCTTTTTGGCAGTGAATTAGAGCGTAAACTATTACGCTCTATAGAATACTAATTCTAGAAACGATTTTTCAAGTTATAACAAGCCCTATATGTTTTTTTTTTGACGCTGGGAAATGCATTTACGCACCCCGACAGTGGGGTTGGGAGTGTGAGACTCGGCGAAGGGGAAGAACTCGCAATACCCACTAAAACCCAGCGGGATCGTCGTCAACCATGAGTGGGGAGCCAGAGGCTCGTTGAGGCATTCCTCTCTGACCCCTAGGTTGTAGTCGGCTCACAGATATTCTACAGGGGGAGGAGTTGCATGAACCTCCGCCTCCTGTTTCCTACAAGCCCTATATGTGCGTATTGCCTGTTTGTTCATAAAAAGTAATTATCGCGTACTTTTTCCCCGTTAGATAATAATTAGAATGTAAGTATTTTAATTTTTGTTTTTAGTTTACTATATTATTTATTTATTGCAATATTATGTTGGGTGTACTGCCTTTAAATAAACCTATTATTATTATCCACAGAGAATGCTACTTTTTAGAACAGTTTACACAAGATTTTATAGTGAAATTAAAATACCATATAGTTATACCTTATAAAAGTTTAACATTATTGTCCAAAGGTGGGGAAAATATCTTCTATGAAAAGAATTTGTTACCATAAGTATATTGTGTCCCCTGGTTGTAGTAGCTTACCTTCATGGACACGCTTTAGAAAACCAAAATGAAAATTGTTTTCAAACGATTTTAGCTAAAAATGCTAGCGCATTGTTGTATCATGCAGGCTTAGCGACGTTGTATACAAAATTCAAATGAATTTTAAATTTATACCGCATGTACTTCAACGTCAGTGCTTTAAAAAGTTTAATTGTGACTATAAAGAAGATTCTAAAAGTATATGCACAGTTTAGTAAAATTGCTTTTCTTTATCATCAAACACTTCCTTAAAGCTAACGTTATGTCATTTTCATTTTATGCAGTATAAATTATATATATTATTTACCAACACTATGCTTAAAACAAGTAATACATAATAAAAAATAATGTCGACTCTTGCAGAATCTATAGCACGAACGTCTATATATTATATGTAAGGTGTAAATGAAAAATAAGGACAGAGAAACAAAGAACATTTTATATCGAACATTTAGGCATATGTTAACAATATAGGTTGGTGGTAAGAAATATAAAGATTTCTTACTCGTATCAATATGTTTTTACTATTGAGACACATACAAAAAGTAGATCGGTTTACTATTCCCGTGGCTTAATTTATTTGTATATTTAACGTTGGTAATCTTCACAATAATTACGATTATATTAAATGTTTAATGGAGTCCATTTACAATTTGGAATTTGCGATGTTCGACTAGCAATATTATTAACTAGCATCGGATGAAGCTAATTGCGAAAGTTTACAAATTCGAAATTAGTAATTTTAGGTGATGACGCTTTATTGATACGGCAATCAATTTGTATTTCAAGTTTATCGCTTAATATGTTTTATTAAGCGGTGTAACATGAATTTATAAACATATGCATACTGTAACGGGCTTTTCAATTAGTAATTTATATGAAAAGTATGCCTAAAATATGTATGTTTTGTTTATATATTATAATATTTCAGTACAAGTGTGTGAAGCACATAAATTCGACGGCGTAGCTAGTGCAGACGTGCTAGTTTTGCTAGAAAATGACCCGGGTTCGATCTCCAGTAGAGCAGAAGTAGGAAATAGATTTTCCAATTTTTCTGACTATCAACTTGTGACAAGCTTCGGCCGTGGCTAGTTACCACCCAACCAGCTAAAGCGTACCATCAGTCCAAGGGATTTGTTCCTGTGCGATGCTCTGTAGAAACCATAAGTAGTAAAATTGCCTCTTACTAGATTAGCACGCTTCAATCTTACATTGTATCATTTCTTACTGTCAGATGTGATCACAGATAAGCGGTTATTTATGAAAAAAATATATATTTTGTGTGTTCAGGTATTATGATTCAAGAATGATAAAGGTTGACAATTCCGTCCAATAACTTAACAAATTTCGTCATATTTATAAGCTTATACACCAAAAACAATATTTGGAGACTTCCAAAACTACACTGAATTAATATTTAGCAGTCTCGGTACTGGTAGCAGGAACGGTAAATAATAACGGGATTTTACATATTTCCACGGTCGGAAAGTACCCGTGTAACAGAGCGAGGATTAGCTAATCTCTTATGGAGACTTAATAAATTAATATTACAACAAGATAAAACGAAAATATGTAGGCGTTTTACATAAAAACTTTCTCTAGACGTTTTGGTCAACATCCGTTTGATAATCTGTTGTCAATGGCCAAAAAAATGTGTATTAACTTTGATGTATTATGGTATAGCTGTCGATTTTTCCCGAGCAGAACAAATTTAAAAAATTGAATTTCCTACTTTATCTAAATAGACTGGCAAAAGACTTGAGTTAAGGCCTGGTATTCTACCAGAAAAACTTGCTAAAAATGGAAAATATCTATATCTTATATATTTTTTTTAATATCTGGTTTATTTTAATTTCGATTTTATGTACTTATAGCCTATTATAGCCATGAAACAATTTTTTCACTTCATTGGACATGTAAATTCATATATAAATAAAATATTCAATAAAAAAATTGTTCGAAGTATATGCAGTACGTAATTTATATAGAATATACTTTCCCTAGACCCATAAATAGCTGATATTTTATCTATTCTATCTACACCGTTCTATCTACCTATCTATTAAGAATTTACATCATTACCTGTAATACAGTATACAGACTTACTTTATGCCTGTACGATTCTCAGAAATGTATCTTGTTGTTGTTAAAACATCATTACAATAATATCATAAATGGTTTCCTTCCATTTTACAGGAGAAAATGCAGTAGAAAAAGGTCCAAAGCTTTGAATTATTTCGAGAAGTAATCTGAAAGATTCTTCCTATTTTATTAAAGGCTTGTCACGACCCTTCAACTCGGTCCCTCAGGCGTTTTGTAGCGGTCGTAAGTTACCGACTTGTAAGTAACCTTTTTGATGTGTAAAGGGTTCAGATGGGCATATTTCTTTACACTGTACTGGATATTGGACTGTTGGGAAGTTATTTTCCTATTGACTGTATTAACTTTTGCCCCGGAAATTTGATTATATGACACGACCCATTTTCGGAATGATCTTTCTACACTTGGATGCTAATAAAAAGACGTTGAGATTTTATTAATTTAAGCAGCCCTACAGAAATCCACATATATAAAATGTTAAGATCTTACTATCTGTCTGATATATTTTAAAAAAACAGCCATCTTATTTTGAGGATTTCAGCAATTGTAGAAATGACATTGAACTAAATTAAGTAGATAGATAGAAAAACTTTATTGCACATAGAAATTTCAAAATACTTATATGTTAAATATAAAACTTATATGTTAAAGCTTAGACATTAAAAAGATTAACCTATCTGCAAAGGCAGCCTTGTTTGGTCGGAGGAGACCTTTCGTTGGAGGGTCTAGTTGGCGCAATGCTCACTAGCGAAAGGAAGTGGAAGGCAGTGGACTCCTTCTGCGAATCTGTTATTTCGGTAAAGGGGGCATATGAGAGGCAGAGAGGATTCTATAAACGCTCCTCTTCTCCGGCGCAGGAGGTTGGGAGGTAGGAGGCGTAGATTTGCGCTGCTCCTACCCCCTTCCTAAATTCCCAGCAGGAGTATCCCGGAGTACCAGGGTAGATTGCGTCAACCGATCCTCTGGTTCTCCACTAAAGGATGGGGCGGGTATCGCTGGGTTTTACTGGTGTATTCTGGCTTACTGCCAGCGAGTCCCACACTCCCGTTCAGATTTTGTCTGAACGGGGGCTTAAAAGCATTTCCCAGGGTGAAAAAAAAGGGCAGCCTTATTGCTTTAAGACATTTCTGCCAGGCAATCTATTATTGTCTCAAAAATAAAACTTCAGCGGAGTAAAATAGAAGAAAAGGTAACACGGAAAATATATGTATGATAATAAAAGGTTTTTTTTTGTTTTTATACGCCTTATTTCATAGATATAAAGTAAATTATGTCTGTAGATACATCTGACTGAGCCACCGATACCAGCTAATTATACTCTAGGTCAGCAAGCTGGTTAAAAAATGTTTTATTGCGTGATAAAAATGTGTAAGTGGATATGAGTGTATATGTGTAAGTTTATGTTTGCCTACCTGAAAGATGTACGTGTTTAGAATCATACATTTATGACTAATAATTTTATTTTATACTAAATCGTGGTTACTAATAGATGTTCCGTTTCTGGGTTATTTAATGTAAATAAAATTTAAGATAAAAACCAGCATATATAATTTTCAACAATAAATATTCCCAATTGGGCATATTTTAAACTTTGTCTTAAAATAATTAATATCGATTTTTAGACACATCTAATTTAAGTCAGGGATCAATTGATATTCCCTAATATACTTAATTCAAGAGCTGTGAAGTTGAAGTTTCTTGGTGTTCTAGACTAACAAGCAATTAGTGCGCGCGCTTCGAGCCCACTTGATGGATTGTCCACGTGTGGAAACATTAATGAGGGACGGCCTGCTTCCTCACAAGCTACTCACGATCCATCAACTCGACATGACGTTCTTTATTCGCTACATCAAGCAAGTAGGAAAAAATCAAATGAAATTTAATATTTTCAGGCTTTGAATGAAGTATGTTAAACGTATAACATCTCATGAAATTGCATTTAACATTTACTGAACAATAAGTAGATTGATAAACTGCCTCATTGGTCTAATGGTTATCTTGCGGGACTACGGAAACGGTCAGTGACTAAAGGCTCACATCATGAGTTAGAAATAAACTTATTAACTTTTTTAAAACTGAAGTGGATAAATAAGAAAACTGTTAAATAGAAACAAAATATATAAAGGGAGATTTTAAGTATAATTAATTCACTAACTAAATTTAATTAATCATAATTCGTATCTGTAAAAAGAAGTTGCCAGCTTAACCATCTGTTGAGATCACATGGTTAAGGAATTTATTTATATATTTATTTTCAACTGCAGTTGAGAACAAACAAGGGGATTATTGCGATCGTCTATCAAGCGCGTTCTCGTAACCCCGTCATCAATTGATGTAGAAGCAATGCTGGGTTTTAATCAGTAAATAGTCCAGTATAACCTCCCGCGCTCCCGGAGTGTTACAGGCGTTATAAAAAAGAATTTCTTTTTAAAACTACTTAGTAAGTAGCAGTCCTTTAACGTCCTTAAACTGTCCTTAAACTGGGCACGGGCCTCACTCATATGAGATAGGGTTTTTAGAGCATAGACCCACCACGCTGTTCCACTGTGGGTTGGCAGGGATAGTACGCAAGTGCACTCTCGATTCTTTCACTCTCATATTCCGATGTGACTAAAATCCGACACAACCACAGAGAGATCAGGCTCAGGACCGACGGCTTAACGTGCTCTCCGAGGCACAGGGGTGGATCACAATGCCAACTTCCCAACTTCCGGCAAATATCGAGTCAATCTTTAATAGAAAACTCAATATACCATTTTACCATTTTTAAATTGGCCCGACGTGAGACTTGACCCAGGACCTCATGTCTGTGGCCTTTTCGTATTATATATTATAATAAAAAATATTGTATATAAGGATATAAATCTATACTGCCCCACTTTAGTATTAGATGGATCTGACAGATAATTGTCAACTATCATAATTTACGAGAAGGTAGAAAATTTTTCTTTTTGTCGTATCATGGACCAAGAGCGTATACTGAATTTACAGCCTTAGTCGTTTTTCATCTGTCGTAAAAGTATAATTTACGGAGTCGACGTTTGTGAGTTTTTCCTTAGTTTTATGCTCAACAAAATGGACATTACTTTTAACCGTTTGAGTTTTTAATAATATTTTTACAGACTTTTTTCGAAAAGTGACTTCCACGTGTTAACACTTATTTGTTTTAACAAATAAAGATTCCATAATTATAAATGAAAAATTGTCCCATTAGTTTATTATTGGTTATGTATTAAACCAAGGCATTGAATTACTAAAACTGAAAAAATAACAACAATATTTGTATTTCTACTTTTATCATTGAGATACAATTATAAAATCCGACTTGCTTTTCCGTCGGAGAGCAACTTAGCGCATTACTCAACGAAATAATTGGCGAAGGCATAACGATTTGTATTTTATGCATTTTATATGTTGTTTTTAGATATATTCTTCAAACAAGAAGTGAGTTTTGTGTTCAGATATTATGATTCATAGTGCATTCATAAATCAAATTATAACACGTTAACGGTGTAAATGAATGTTGAAGATATATAATAATAAATATATATCAATACCTCAAATGGAATGAAATGCGAATGAATGAAGCAATCAGTTTAGTTTTATATCTGTTTTTATTTAAATTGAAGAAAATATAACAAAGTTATAAGTATAAATGTTTGTCGTAAATATAATAAAGTTGTGTGATGCCGTTTTTCTCTTCTGAAATCTATCTTGTTAGTATTTGCCCGTGTAATTTTACTTTGTATTCAGTACATTCTCTTTCTGAAAATAATATAAAATTTTACATTTAAAATGAAACTGCGCAAGAAGAAACATAAATTGCAAACAAAGTGAGCGTACGATTTGCGTTGCCACTACGTGACTCGCAAAGCATTATACGCTTGTAGGAAACGTAAATGTAACGAGCGATAGGGGAATACACCCTGATAAATACTTCTATTACTTATATACGCTTTATAGCTTCGTCCAATTTTGATATTTGAAAATATACTATAGATATATACTATAGATAATATACTATAGATATACCTACAGATCTAGTTTCAGAAACTAACTCTTTAAATACAATTTTCAAATTTCTTTGTGTATGTATTCTTTGTAATGTGTGGAGTAACAAAATTAAATAAGATTAGGAATGAGTATATTAGAGGAAGTGTGAAAGTAACACCAGTAACCGAGAAGTTAAGGAGTGGAAGGCTATCCTGGTATGGCCATGTCATGAGAAAGGATGATAGCTATGTATGCAAGATGGCCTTAAATATGATGGTAAGAGGCAGGGCCGGGTGACGACGATCTAAAAAAGTTTGGATGAACTCTGTGAAAGGGGATATGTGTGTAAAGGGTGTTAATGTAGAAATGACAACCGATAGAGTGAAGTGGCGAAAGGAAACATGCTGTGCCGACCACACCTAGTGGGATAAGGGCAAAGAAATGACGATAATATATTCTTTGTAATAAATGTCTAATTATTTACAAACATCGTCCATTTATCTCTACTTTCTGTTTTGGTCTCCCTCACCACAGGGTTGTCTGGAGGAGATCGCTAATTAGAGACTATAATAATACTTAAAAATATGTTACTTATATCACAACCCTTCACTTGAATCACTATATCTATCACTGATAAATATGGCAGACTTTTGAATGTATAGAAGTATACGGGTATGTGAACACATTTAGTAATCTACAATAACAAATAATTAACCATGCAAGCAGCACTGCCTTTTTATCTTTCAAGGTTCAATATCCTTCACTAGTATGAGAATAAAGTAAGCTAAATACGTTTACTAATTATTAATGACACTTTTTTATTAATCGTATAGTATAGGGTCAGTCCATACAATAAATTTGTATTAATTAGTAATGTCAGTAGAATAATGAAAGAAAATAACAAGCTTAAATTGGCGAAATGGTCATTTTTATATTTAAAAAGTAAAGCAGAGCTCCTTTTGCCTTATAAAGAGATAGAGAGAGAGTAGATAAAAAGGCTATTTTCAGCATTTCAACAGACAGCCAATTAGGGAAGCTGAAAATTATATCTTTAAGTCTGCTGTTTGCAAGACGTGAGAAGCTTAAATGAGTATTTTTATGAAGGACCGTAGTTGGCTTTCAACGCTACCAGCTTGCAATTAGATAATAAAATAATATGGTTTAATAATTTTTTTAACATAAAAGTTCACAGTAAAAGCCAATATACATCTTTTTTACTAATAAAAAAATTAGATAAATAAAATTTGAAGTTCATTCTTACGCTACCTAGTACGAATTTCTTAAGCACGTTACTTACAAATAAATCTTTAAACTTTTTCCATGAGCTTTCAACAGATGGCGCTGAACAATTTTCGACAAAATAAATTTGATAAAGTTGAGAAAACTGTATTGACATCGTGTGTCACTCAATAACAAGTTTAAATAATATATTTGAATTTAGGTGGATGGATGAATGAAAGAGTTTTTATTAAAATTTGAGTGTAAACTTATTATAGATTATAAGAAAAAAAAAAACAATTGCTTTTAGGTATATCTTTTATTTACACGGTTAGCATTTTTGTGATGTCGCTTGATGGTAAGTGATAAAAAATGGTAATACACTAACAATTTTTATGTAACTGAACGAAATTGTATTTGTCTTTAATGGGGAGCCTATTTACATATTATTAGTTAAGACATTATTAGTTAAGACATTCCTAAGAAAATCAACAAAAGAAAAAGTAAATGTGTACATATGTATTTTTCGTTATTGTATTAAGAAAATTCCATTTAATTACTTTTTCTTTTAAATGTAATAATGGTCGGACAAGACCTTCTGATGAAGGTTTTATACTTAAATGAAGGTCTGTAACTGATCTATTGATTTTTTTAAAAATTTCATATACAATCTTCATATATATGACAATTTTAATTGGCCAAGCGGGCATCGAATCTGGGTACCTGCTGGTACAACGATACTTACTTCGTTAGAAGTATTAGGGTACCAGATTACTACAGCATACAATGCAACATGTATTGTAAGCTATAGTTATCTGTTATTAATCTTCTATAATATAAAAATTAATCGCAAAATGTGTTGGTAAGCGCATAACCTAACAATGCCTGGATCAGTTTTAACAATTCTTTTTTTTTTAATGTTCGTAGATGTCCAAGGATGGTTTTTACTGCGAGAAAAGCTGGAATAATTGCAGGGGAAAGCTCTATAAATTGCCCTTTTCTGTTTCCCATACAAACTTTTTCTATCTAAAATGTAGAGTCAATTTGACCTTATTGCTATTCAATAAAGTTAATAATAAATTACAAGTAATCACTGTTGTCTAAGCAATGTAGGCGTGTTCCTAATCCATACAATGTTCGAGATAAGTTTAGGAAAAACTATCAAAGAGACGTCTTTTTAGGTACGGACCTAAACTATGTTTTTAGGTCATGGTCCAGTAATTATTTAGTTACGCAACTATTCAATCGCACTACGATAAAAATACAAAAGCGAAAAACTTGTATACAAATATGAAGACAAATCCTTGTTTTATGCGAACACATTGATGTTTTACTATGCTAGCAAATATTTGAAATACGTTGAAACGCTTAGGCTCGAAATTTAATGTATTTGAATTTCCGTTAGCTGCTTTTCTGTTTGTCTTTATCTCGGATGCGTATTTATTTAGCCCCTTCAAGTATAAGCTTTGTTCCAGATATGACAACAGAGATTTTATATTTTTATAAGAAAACTATCTTTTTAAATGTTGAAGAATTTTCTTTTCAACATATAAGATGAGAATTAAAACAAGAGTCCACTTTTTCTCTTTTTCTATACTCGCTCAACTTCGTCTGTATCTACTAAAACTACAAAAGTACGGTGCCATCAATTGTATGATTACATAAGTAATTTGACAGGCTTATCAAGAAATAACAATTAAACTAAGATTAAGATGAAAATATATCCGTTTCATATCTACAATACATAAATATGCTTTACGGCGAAGGAAAAGTTCTGTATAAAGATTTATAGCTTATATATTTATACTCCTAGGGGACAAAATGGCCGGTAAGCTCATCAACCATCTCTCCTTCGAGAATTCACTACCCAATAGTGAAACATTAATAGCCTTTTACTTATACTCCTGTATCCTTGTGTTGTACAAATTAAATTTACCATCTTATATTGGAACATCCCAATAAATAATGGATAACACGTACTACCTACCGGACGTACGAACGGTACAACCAGAGATACAAAGATTTTATTTTCATAATTTATCATTTCATCCGGCTCAGCCTCTGTACGTTTCATTGAATCCCCAAACTACGAAAATATATCATAAAATATTACCCAAAGGTACTCTGAAGGCAAATATAACTTCATATTCTATAACCCACGTCAGTAAAGACACGTGAGTGATTTTGTACGTGTAAGCCAGTCATATTAACAACCAAACTCTGTGGGAATATGGGAAAATCTGTACGTAGTTGCCGCCTACATTCAGAAAGGGATAGTTCTGTATAATATAGTACATCGCGAGTGATTTTCAATTTACAGCTTAAAAATCTTTAATGCTTTTCTAATAAAAGACTATGGCTGACGTAGGTATAAGTTTTTAATTGCTAATAAGTTAGCGCCTTAGTACTAATGCTAAATCATGATATCTTTAAAGATAAAATCTATTTAGAAGTAGTAAACGTCTTATGATTTCCAGCCAGCACCCTACTGGTTTTTGCTAGGCGGCTGGTCTTCGGTGGTAACTAAACACCACCCAAGCCTCCCATCCATCAAGACCTAGACTATTTCTGCAAGTCTCCCTGCTGCGAATTAATCCCTGGCCTTTTATTAACGAAACGAATAATTTTGGTTTGTATTAACCACATTTTTTCTTACCTGTTCTCTCATTTATTACGGAAAGCTCTCATGTTCTCCTATTCATATATAGAAACAGGAACTACGCGGGTGCCACCACGGGAAACTATTAGCTAATTATAACAGTAAATAATGCTTAACGTTATCTAACCTTATTAAGTTTGATAAAGCTTGTAATATAAGGAAAACGTGTTTTTAGATATTTATATCCGTTATGAATAATGTATGCTGATATAATTGGTTAGTTAGTTTTGAATGTTATGTTCAAAAGATTAATCTTAAATTGTACCATGCAATATTGTTCCAGGAGGCGCTAGTATATTAGATTTTTGCGTGTTTCCATTTCTTTGAAGTTGAAGTTCAGTTGTCTGAAATCATTTGCTTTAATAAATGGTTTTTGAGGTGTTTATGTAACGACTTTAAATATTCCGTGCTAGATAACATTAGGAATTGACTTTATTATATTTCTTATAACTATCTTCATTTTGCAAAAAAGAGCAATACGTGCCATATATCAATTGGGATCTCGCGTTTCATTAAGAGAAAAATTCAAAGTAATATCTACTCTCACAGTACCCTCGCAATATATATTAAATAACATTTTCTACATCCGTGATAATATTAATTTATACAGCAAAAGGAGCGAAACACACAATTTTAATATAAGAAATAAACACAAACTTGTAATGCCATATTTTAGAGTGAAAAAGGTTCAGAAGTCATTTGTCGGGTTGAGCATACGCATATTTAATAAGATACCTGAATCACTTCTGGGTTTGCCTCCACATAGTTTTAAGAAGTATGTTAAAAATGTCCTAATAAAAAAGGCATATTATAATGTGGAAGATTATTTAAGCGACAAAGATGTTTGGACATGATTCCAGTTGCATATGAAAGCTAAACACATTGTAACCTACAAAAAAGCTATGTTAAAAGGAGTAACCGTTGAGTTTCTTGCCGGCTTCTTCTCAGCGGAATCAACTTTCCGAACCGGTGGTAGATTTGTTACCAACGGACAGACTACTGACGATTAAAAAGTGCTTTTTGGGCCTACTTGAATAAAGAATATTTTGATTTGATTTGATATATTGGCATGGCATGTATGGCAGTTACCAGCCCCTTATCGTCCCATTGCTGGGCACAACACACCTCACTCATAGGAGAAAGGATTTTAATAGCATAGACCCACCACGCTGCTCCACAGCAGTTTGACAGGCATAGTACACAATCATATTCTCTAACACAAATGCAATCTCTATTCCTTCACTCTCATAGTCCGATGGGACGGCAATGGGACAAGACTGGAGGGAGATTAGGCGTAAAACCAACGGCTTATGCTTAACGAAGAGCGGGAGAGGAGCACTCCGCCAATTTTTTATATATTGTTTTTTATAATTATCATAATGACTTAATCATGGAATCTCTGAAGCAGCAACTTTAACTAAGAAGTTTCTTCTATTATTTAATGAAATATGAAGTTGTCCCCAATTAAGCGTATTTTACTCCTAAAACTTTTTCTGTACAAATTACAATGTCATCTATTAAGAAAATAGGTTGTTACCATAAATACATAAAATAGATAATGACATTATAACTGATCTCTTAGAAAAGTTAAACAATAATAACAAAACCATGGAACAAAATTGTTTCCGCCTTGATAAGAACTACTTAAAACCAGAAGTTGTTATTGTTTTACAAAGAAAGGAAACATGGGGATTATTTATAATATTCTTGTTTTGTAGAAGCCTGTTTTGTGTCTGAAAGGCAGAGTAATTGAAAGTTTCCAAATCATTTAACAAGGTCCTCATTTTAATCTATTCAAAAGTTTGTTTGAAAGTGGTTCCTTTGCAATCTACTGTACATAAGATACTATTAAACTTATATATATATATATATATATATATTCTCGCTTGTTTTTTCAAAATAACAATAATAAAGTCCAAATTTTCAATATTTAATAATTTAATAATTTATTCAATACAGAACTATTCGTTATTCAGTTAAAGACATAACATACGTTGTGTTGTGTTTATGTAAATCAAAATGGCCCTGAACAGTATTTTGTAAAAATGGATATCTTAGAAGATATCAAAGATTTCAAAACCGATGGCACCATGTGCGGGGTGTGACAAAGTTACATAAGCATTGAATATATTTCTCCGTATTTTCGATGCAGATGGAGACGCAAAAAAGAGCAAAACGTGCCATATATCAATTAGGATCTCACGTTTCCTTGAGAGAGAAATTCAAAGAAGTGTCAATTCTCACAGTCTCACATTTTATATATCCGTGATAATATTCATTTATACAGCAAAAGGAGCGAAACCCACAATTTTAATACAAGAAATAAAAACAAACTTGAAATGCCATATTTTAGACTAAAAAAGTTTCAGAAGTCATTTGTCGGGTTGAGCATACGCATATTTGATAAGGTACCTGAATCACTTCTGGGTTTGCCTCCACATAGTTTTAAAAAGTATGTTAAAAATATCCTATTACAAAGGCATATTATAATGTGGAAGATTATTTAAGCGATAAATATGTTTGGACTTGATTCCAGTTGCACATGAATGCTAAACACATTGTAACCTACAAAAAAACTTTATTAAAAGGAGTAACCGTTGAGTTTCTTGCCGGTTTCTTCTCAGCGGAAACAACTTTTCGAACCGGTGGTAAATTTGTTACGAACGGACAGACTGCTGACGACTCAAAAGTGATTTTTGAGCCTACTTGAATAAAGAATATTTTAATTTTGATGCGATTGCGATGTTCAGCTAGTAAATGAATAAAAAGTTTTAATCTTTACAATTTTAACAGTCATGTCTACTATACAATGTATAATGCCACTTTAAACTGAGATTAACTGAGGACCCTTACACCTATCATGTCTTAAGTGTGTACGTGAATTTCCCATTCAAAACATAACTAAGAAAGGTCCCTTTGTTGCTCACAGTAGGCCTCTTTTGCTAAGATAGATATCTTTTGTTAACCCGTCACATCTTATTCACATGTAAGTATGCTTGACTCGCAAATGGAATTAATATGAGAATCTCGTTAGAGATTGTGTTTTCGATTCTTCGTCTATTTAGCCTCCTTTGAAATGTGATTCCATGATATAAATGAGTTAAATTTATTATCCCTTTCAAGACTTTTCTTTATGGAGAAGACATACCAACATACATAGCATCACGCCTCATTCCCATAGGGGTAGGCAGAGACAACGTCCTTCCACTTGCCACGATTCTTGCATATCACCTTTGCTTCTTTCATTTGACAGTATAAACTTTATTAATGTAACCTTACGGCGCTTGACATAATTGTCAGCCAATGACAAATACGCATATATACTCTATGGCAGTGTGTATAATGTGCTTTTTATTGGGTTAATGTAATTTTTTATGCATAATATCAAATAATAATATCAATGTGCACTTCTCCATATAAACTATAAGTGTTGGAAATTTCATTCTCTAAGCAATTTTATTTATTTTTTATTTTAAAACTTATGTAATATAAAGAAAACCTGATAATAAAGTAATATGGTGCGCAAAGACGGTCTTATCACTAAGAGCGATCTCTTCCAGACCGCCTTTGGTGAGAGGAACAGAACATAGGAAGAGGAGGTGCAAACAACTTTTAAACTTGACAAAGTTATACACTATTTAAACATTACATTAAATAATTACATGTAGAGTACAATATATAATTCATGAAATTCTATACAACCATATCATACATACATTTACATAGCATCACGCCTCATTCCCATAGGGATAGGCAGAGACAACGTCCTTCCACATGCCACAATCCTTGTATATCTCCTTCGCTTCTTTGGTTCTCATTAAACCTTTCATACAAGTTCGTCGATTTAGAGTACTCTTGACCTGGCCCTTATTTAACATGACCTGGATTTGGTCCAGAAACGTTTGGCTTGGTCTTCCCCTTCCAACTTTCGCATTCACTCATAAATCCCTTTTGTCAGTCTCCTTTTATTCATTCTCTCTAAATGCCCAAACCATCTAATATATATCTATGCTTAGATGCTTAAATGAAGAAGACAGCAGTAGTTTATATGAATACTTTATTATACTTATGAAATTAGTAATTTTATAAGAGATTGCTAAAAACAATAAGGCCGCTTTTATACACTTCCGCGTTAAATTGGTAGTCTGCATTATATTTAGACTATTTTATCATATTAAGTCAAGATATCTTTTATGTAAAAGGTATCTTTACGCACTGCACAACTGTATGTTTGTCTAAGATACTACAGAACTATGTGATATCTAAATAAAAACTGATTATAAGCTATTAGTTTGGAACTGGCAAATACAGTTTACCTGGAGTTTTCAAAAGTTTAAAGCAATGTGTCTGGTGCGTTGTCTGTTATAAAATTGTACCTTTACATCATTGTTCTGGTATGTGCATTACTTTTACCACCTAAATAAAGTTGCGGTATAGAATATTTTGCCTGTGAATACCTCAGAATTCTCTTGATAAAAATAATGAGAAATGTTATTATAGGGAATCTGGCATATAATTAACATTAAACTTAGTTATATAACACAAACAATATGATGATTTATTGGGTGAAATTATACAAGTTCTCATATCCCAGTTTTCATTACTTATTGGCCTGAAATAATTTGTATCCCTTAAATTTAAAGTTACAACGTTATTAAAAAAATTTTTATTACTTTTTCGAACTCTTGCTGTCACCAGCGTACGACTATAAGATATTCCGTACTTAGTGAATGTCTACAGTGAATACAATTAATCGAAAATTGTATTTCTGAAAAAATTTACTCCACAATTTATTGCAAGTCCACATAAAAAGTTTAAATGTATATTTGGTTAGATAAGGTTATCATCATATCATCTGTTGAGATTAAAAATTTCGACGGTGCTAGAAATAATTGATTTTTAAAAACAATACTTGTTAACCTAAATTCTCTTTAAAGATAAAAATTTCGATTTAGGTCAATTTATTTATAAAGAGTAACGAAGTCACGAACTTAGAAGTAGCCCGTGTCAACTGCCAATTTAATAGCTCGACTTCTTGAATGCAATCTTCCAATTTGTCCACAAGTAATGTTGAACAAGGGTTTATTTGGGAATCCATGTAACAAATTTTTAGCTTACATTTAATTTAATCTAATTTTTACAGTGATACATGGGTAAGGAAGCTGACACAATACGCTCACACTTTTACCTAGTAAATCTTCAATCTTAAACAAAACTCTTCTTATTCATCTAACCATTCCAGGCTTTAATTTGTAATGGATAATGGATTTTGGTGTTTGTTGATGCCACCATTTTACAGTAGTTTGGATTATAATTGATAGTGCCGCGTAATAACATTTTTTTCCCAAATTACCTAGCTTTTCCATCGCCAATAATACCACGCAAGTACTTCGCTAACCGTCTAGAAGATCAACCGCAAGTGCTTCGCTAACCGACTAGACAAGCGGGAGTACTTGATAATCTGAACTATCGAAAGACTGAGCTGCTGGACGTGTAGCTGAGTGATCGTGTTTCTCGCCGCTGCATCCACGCCCATCTACAACCCTAGTTACGTTACGTGTACGCGATTCCTTTCTCCCTTCATCAATATCACCTCTTACGCAGACGCCTCAATAAGTTCTAAATTCTTCTTCTTTATATCTAACCGCTATACAGTCTACATTCTATTCAACCCGCCACATGGACGGTGGCATTCTCTCCGTCGCCGCTCCAGTGTTAATACAGTTTATTCAAATGTTCATTCACTTTTTAAATTGTACAGCTTCTTATTTTATCACTTTTAACAAGTTATACTCCTAATATAGTTAGCCCTTTCTGAATTTCGGCCAGTGAGGTCAATCTCTCTATAAATTTGCAGAAAATATTCAGCACGAGTTATTTCGATGTTAAACGATGTCATTGTTTATGTAAACATAAAATTAATGGTTAAAATTGAGACTAAATTAGTGTTACATTAACTGAAATTCCCTGTAGGCAATTAGATATTATTTTTAACATATTTGCGGTTTTCCTGATTATTATCCTTGTAAAACTTAAATTATAGTAGTTGTGCCGTTAATAAAGTTAGTACATTCTCTACAATGGCGTTGAACAAACGTCTTCTTTTGGTTGTGTTTATACTTTGTATTGATATCACAGGTAAAATCATTGATTTTGACGGTTTCACGTTGATTAATTTTTGATTTTGACAGTAATGTATTTACATCACAGCGGCAGCGCATTCGCTTTGGTTGTAGAGGTAGTCCATGGTACGACTCCTGGTTGGGCAAACTTAAGAAATTGCATGTTCTAATTTGTCTCAGTTTGGACCGGTAGTGGAATTCGACCTTGACTATTTCCCACTCTAGCACCAAAACCAGAAATCAAATACGATAAATAGCCTCTTACCATCTTAGCTTAGGTTAGCATTCATGTTCAAGGTCCTAAATATTTCTCCTGATTAGATTTTAGTATCGGCTTTTTGCATATTATATAAGTTTATAGAAACTGGATTTTTTTTTTGCTTTTAGCGGCGAAAAGTTTGTATGAGTTCTTTTTTTGGGTTTATACTTAAAAGACTATTTACGATCCACTCGTTAATTGCAAGTATCGTCCGCATACAGGGTTAAATTTAAGAAATTTAATAAAATTTTAATAGAATTGTTTATATAAATTAAAAATTAACAGAGCCGCTAGTATGAAACCTTGTGGAACTCCGTAGTCAATTTTCCCGGTTCACTTTTAAATTTACTATTTTAAATTTTTGGGTACGATTAGTCACATATGATTCGGGAATTTTATATGCCGTATCTATAACACAGTTTTTTTTAATTTATGGTTTGACAGACCATATCAAATGCCTTTTAATCGTTAGTAAAAACATCTAAAACAATTTGTTGTAGGTCTATGGCGTTTTCAGTTTTGCTATTGGAACGAAAACCATATTGTTGTTCATAAAAGTTCATATGGTTGTGATAGTTGTAAATACGACTGTAGATTAGTTTTTCCAAGAATTTTGACAAAACAGGTAAAACAAATAATGGGCGGTAATTACCCGGTTCATATTTTTTTCCAGCTTTATAAATCGAAGACACCTAAGTAATTTTTAAACTGTTATTCATACAGCTAGCTTAGTTATCCAGAATTATTTTTTCATACATTTTATTTGGTTTATATTTATATCGTCGTCTCCACTACTAGTATTAGTATCTATGTACTAATAATGTCATTTATTTATTCCCTGAAATAGATTGTAATGCTATCTATGATATATAAATTTGCCCTTTGAAATCAACTTCACGGTTCACTTTAATTAGTATACTAAAAGTACCAGTATTTTATATGTTTGTATCTTAATCCTTTGTTGTATTTCAAGATATTCGTTTTTTTAATATCGTACTTATTTAGTATGTTAGTAAACAAAATTATAAAATATTTCAGATATATCAACTTCACCTACGGAACCGGTAAGTCCTTTTTTAGCTTTTTTTTTAAGCATCTTACAATTGTAGGGTGCTATCCTATTCTATAAAAGACTCACATTCGGTAGTCTTTATTTTAATTTTTATGTAATAGTATATTCAAAAGTCAATCTCTATTACCTAACAGGTAGATCCAACAACTGCGGCAGCTGCCAGCAGCGATTCACCTAAACCAACTGGTAAATATTTCTGTCCGATAAGTATGCTCCGCAATTTTTACTATGTATATAGCAAGAAGAAATTGCGAGTTCAAATCCAGCGCAGCCCCTTCTAAATCACTCTTTATAAAAATAAACTTATTGTTTGACTTTTTATTTTCCATCCATCATTGCATTTTTAGGTAAAGGAAAAAATCAGGATATCTTGGAAGTAATTCGGGGATATTCGTAGCCTTTTAACTCGCAGTGGATAAGCTTAGTGAATCTTGGTCAAAAAACCCTCTCCTCTATGCACCAGGTGTCCTGTGCCGCGCTGTGAGACGTTAATTGCCTGCTACTAACCTTACCTTACAAAGCTAGAATTGAACAAAGCAAAGAATTTTCATCAATTTAGTCTTTTACATTTTAAGGTGTTTTCAAATAACAGTATTTGTTTTTATATTTCAGAAAAATCACCTCCTGAGGTAAGATGCTTATTTCTATGATATTTTATAGTTATATTCAGATCATTTGCCCTTTGCCGATAGGTAAAACCAGTGGAAAGACGATTAACATAATATTTTATATGTCTACAATAAAATATATTTCCACAAAACGTCTATTCAGAATCATATATAAAATTAGGATTTTCCATTTTATTTAGATAATAATTTATAATTTGACATAAATTAATTAATACATAATAGGATTGACTGATGTCATTGATTTATATTATTTAATACATTAGCTACTAATGTTACATGCTTTAATTAATTTGAATACCTAAAATTGCAAGATTTTTGTTTGGTAGTCCTAGTTTTATTTTTTATCTAATGGTATATACAAAAGTCAATCTCTATTACCTAACAGATAAAGCCAACAACTGCGGCAGCTACCAGTAGCGATTCACCTAAACCAACTGGTAAATATTTCTGTCCAATAAGTATGCTTTGCAATTTTTGTACAAAGCAAGAAGAAATCGCGGGATCGAATCCAGTGCGGGCACCTCTAAGTCACTCTTTATAAAAACAATCCTATGGTTTGACTTTTTATTTTCAATCCTTTATTGCATTTTTAGGTAAAGGAAAAATTCTGAATATCCCGGAAATAATTCGGGGATATTTGTAGCCTACTAACTTGCAATTGAGCGGCGTAGTGAGTCTTTGCTCACAAAACCCTCTCCCCTATGAAATAGGTGTCGTGTGCCCCGCTGTGGGACGTTAATTGCTTGCTACTAACCTTACCTTACAAAGCTAGAATGGAACAAAGCAAAGAATTTTCATCAATTTAGTCATTTACATTTTGAGGTGTTTTCTAATAACATTGTTTTCATATTTCAGAAACATCACCACCTCCTGAGGTAAGATGCCTTATTTCTACAATTAAAAAAACGTCTGATCATCTTTTATAGATATTTTATAGCTATATTGAAATCATTTGCCCTTTGCTGATAGGTAATACCAGTGGAAAGAATAAAATATATTTTCGCAAAAAGTCTATTCAGAATCATATATAAAATTAGGATATTTCATTTTATTTAGATAACATTTATAATCTGAGATAAATTAATTAATACATAATAGGATTGACTGATGTCATTGATTATTATTATTTAATACATTATCTACTAATTTTTCATGCTTCAATTAATTTGAATACCTAAAATTGCAAGATTCTTGTTTGGTAGTCCTAATTTTATTTTTTATCTAATGGTATATACAAAAGTCACTCTATTATCTAACAGGTAAAGCCAACAACTGCGGTACCTACCAGCAGCGATTCACCTACACCAATTGGTAAATATTTCCGTCCGATAAGTATGCTCTGCAATTTTTACTATGTACAAAGCAAGAAGAAATCACGGGATCGAATCTAGCGCAGGCATCTCTAAGTCACACTTTATGAAAAAAAGCCTTTGTGCTTAACTTTTTATTTTCAATCCATCATTGCATTTTTAGGTAAAGGAAAAATCGTTAGGAAACCAGGATATCCCGGAAGCAATTCTGGGATATCTGTAGCCTGCTAAGCCGCAACGGAGCAGCGTTGTAAGTCTTTGCTCTAAAACCCCTTTCCCTATGCACCAAGTGTCCTATGCTCAGATGTGGGACGTTAATTGGCTGCTACATACCTTACGTAACAATCAAAGAAATTTCATTATTTCAGTCATGTAATATTTTAGGTGTTTTCAAATAACATTATTTGTTTTCATATTTCAGAAATGCCGACACCTCCTGAGGTGAGATGCATTATTTCTACAATTAAAAAAAAATATCTGATCTATCTTTTATAGATATTTTATAGTTATATTCAGATCATTTGCCATCTGCAAATGTCGTGGTTTGCTTAGGATAAGAATATTTATTTATTTTATTTATAAACTTTATGCACAGAGTGCAAGCGGCGGGCTTAAAGCTACAAAGCTTTATCTACTAGCCAACCCAGTGTTAAAGAAAGAATACAGAGATAGACGGAAATAAAGAAAAATAAGATAAAAAAAACAGTAAAAATAAACCAAAATTAATAATAATTAAAGCTAGGTGTAAACTATGACATAAACAGCAGTGATAGCAACACAATAATTGACTAAACAAAAAAACAAAAAAAGCGATTATAGTTATAGTTGAGATCATTCAAGCAGTGAAGTATATGTTTGTTTATAATATTCAATATACTTCTCAATGATACGAAATACGAAAATAAAGCGTAAGAAATTACAGTACTTTAAAATTGAGCTCTTTCTACATTTAATGGTAAGTTATTATAAATTTTGAATAACGAAGCGCTATAATTTGGCAATCTTCCTATTCTAGTACAGCATCGTATTAGAAGAATTTTTCTTTTTAAAGCCCTTACTAGTCCAGACAAATATGAAAATGCTATTTCCTAAATTTGCCCGGTCAGAAATTGATCCCAGAAATTCTGATAGCGAAGAAAGTACTCACAAAATACGCCAGCGTGACTTTGAATTAGGATAGATATTTTCAGAATATCGTTTTGTTCATTAGTAACCAAAGAAAAGTTAATAAAAAAAATAATTATAGTATTGTTTCTGAGGTATCGTTTACTAGATGTCTACTTATATTTTAATAAAATGGTATATATGTGGTGTAAGGGGAATAATTTTAATCCTATATTATTTAATGCGCTTCAAAATATATAGTATATTTCAGAAAAAACCAGTTGCTACAATACCTGAAGAGGTCACCGGAACGAGCAAAGATGGTAAGTATATAATGGTGAAATAAGATTAAATTAGGATAAGATAGATATTTAAATGTTTTTTTTACTCTGTTTTAACTAGTAAATTATATATTTAAGCTCCTTTCTCTTTCTATTGGCTGAATAAATGAGTTATTTATTTAAATGAGAGAAAATTTTGAAAAAATCACTTTAGTTTGGTAAACAGTTGGCTTAATCTTGGAATTCATCCAGTGAAATGAGCGATCTCAGTTTAACCTTTCATACTTCTGAAAGTACAATCAGCGCCAAATGATTATATTTCTATGTATATATGTCAGAGAATAAGAGAGAAAGGAAGCATAGGCATGGGACTCCCCGCCGACATCATTATTAGTGGGTCCCATAATGTAATCTCCGAACTGTGGGCTTAATCTAATGTTAGTACAATCAAACACTTTATTATTTAACTCAGATTATAATGTTCAATCACTTAATGTTCCCGATATCAATTTACACAAACACATTAACAATGATAGATAGTTTCAACTAGTCGACTACACCGGCGTGCGGTTACTCCAAAAATTATAGAGCAAGTCCGGGTATTGCCACTGATATTGTGTCGTCTTCGCCGTCATCATCGTCGGCTTGTGACGTTGATTCTGTCCAGCGCGATAAATAGATGGCACCGGCGGTCTGCAAACTATTTCACTCCGACATATATATAAGATTAACGATATATTTTTAATTTCAGGTGTAGATACAGCTAAGAGCAAAACGGTAAGTAAAGTTCTAGTTCTAGTTTAGTTATCTTTAAAGATGAGATATTTACGTTTCGTTTTCTTTGACAGGTTAGTACTTGTCTGTGATCACAATTGATGGAAGGTATTGATACAATCTAAAATAGAAGCGCGAAAATCTGAGATGAGGCAGATCACCTCCTATGGTGATCTGGAATCTCTTTGTTTAGCGATACGTTTTCGCTGGTAGGTTGGTAACTAGCCATGGCCTTCCACCAGGCGAGACTCAGACGACTTAGAAAAGTCTATTTCCTAAACTCGTCCTACCGGGGATCAAACCCGGGGCCTCAGTCAGCTAAAGCGAGTACTGGCAGCACTGCGTCAGCAAGGCCGTGAACACATAACTTACAAGATGACATGATTACCACGTATCTCCATGTACTTTTTATGTCAAACAGAGCAATGATACAACTATCTGTACAGTGATACAGCTCCGCCACGCTAGCAGCGTGTGCTGCTTCATCTCGGCTGGGCGATCTCGTTTCAGCCTATCAGCTATACGTGTCTAGTGTTGCTATTTACTCCAAAATACGAGGCTTGTATATGACACTTTGAAAAAGCCATGATGGCCTAGTGGTGGCACGCGTGGCTTTTCATTTAGAGAAATCGCACATTTTAAACCTGGGCAAGCACCTTTAACTATTAAAATGAAGCTTACGTAATTGTTCTTTTTAATCCGTCATTATACTTTTCGGTGGAAGAAACAACATCCACCATGAGGAAATCTGCATATCCCGGATGTCATTCTAGGTTATCTATAACCTACCAACCCGCAGTAGCGCAGCTTGGTAGGTCTATGCTCTAAAAACGTCTCTCCTATAAGTGAGGAGGCGTGTGTGTGTGTTTGTGCGTGCATTCTTAATCTATACTTATTTATCTACAATTTATACTCCTCATAAGTATATGTGTTTTTATATATATACCTTAATAAAATCGTTTATATTTTAAATCGTTAATAAAATAGTTTTTCTTTCATTCATTCAAGTTCAAATATATTTTTTAAAACTTGTAGTGAATGCTGTTTGATATCAAGATAGTGATTTTCTAATACAAATTGATTAATTAAATTGTTGACGAGAAATTTTCGAGCGACGCTTATTGAAAGCTCATGTAGGTAGGTTCTAGATAAAAAATGACTTTATTTTTATTATACTATTTATTTTCTAATACGACGTATTTGTAATGGCACATAATTATTTCAGATCACAGGAACTTTCGCAATCACCGAAGAAGCAGGAAAAGGTAATTATATTTTTATTAATTAACGAATACCAGANGTTCATTAGTAACCAAAGAAAAGTTAATAAAAAAAATAATTATAGTATTGTTTCTGAGGTATCGTTTACTATATGTCTACTTATATTTTAATAAAATGGTATATATGTGGTATATATGTGGTATATATGTATATATGTGGCAATAATTTTAATCCTATATTATTTAATGCGCTTCAAAATATATAGTATATTTCAGAAAAAACCAGTTGCTACAATACCTGAAGAGGTCACCGGAACGAGCAAAGATGGTAAGTATATAATGGTGAAATAAGATTAAATTAGGATAAGATAGATATTTAAATGTTTTTTTTACTCTGTTTTAACTAGTAAATTATATATTTAAGCTCCTTTCTCTTTCTATTGGCTGAATAAATGAGTTATTTATTTAAATGAGAGAAAATTTTGAAAAAATCACTTTAGTTTGGTAAACAGTTGGCTTAATCTTGGAATTCATCCAGTGAAATGAGCGATCTCAGTTTAACCTTTCATACTTCTGAAAGTACAATCAGCGCCAAATGATTATATTTCTATGTATATATGTCAGAGAATAAGAGAGAAAGGAAGCATAGGCATGGGACTCCCCGCCGACATCATTATTAGTGGGTCCCATAATGTAATCTCCGAACTGTGGGCTTAATCTAATGTTAGTACAATCAAACACTTTATTATTTAACTCAGATTATAATGTTCAATCACTTAATGTTCCCGATATCAATTTACACAAACACATTAACAATGATAGATAGTTTCAACTAGTCGACTACACCGGCGTGCGGTTACTCCAAAAATTATAGAGCAAGTCCGGGTATTGCCACTGATATTGTGTCGTCTTCGCCGTCATCATCGTCGGCTTGTGACGTTGATTCTGTCCAGCGCGATAAATAGATGGCACCGGCGGTCTGCAAACTATTTCACTCCGACATATATATAAGATTAACGATATATTTTTAATTTCAGGTGTAGATACAGCTAAGAGCAAAACGGTAAGTAAAGTTCTAGTTCTAGTTTAGTTATCTTTAAAGATGAGATATTTACGTTTCGTTTTCTTTGACAGGTTAGTACTTGTCTGTGATCACAATTGATGGAAGGTATTGATACAATCTAAAATAGAAGCGCGAAAATCTGAGATGAGGCAGATCACCTCCTATGGTGATCTGGAATCTCTTTGTTTAGCGATACGTTTTCGCTGGTAGGTTGGTAACTAGCCATGGCCTTCCACCAGGCGAGACTCAGACGACTTAGAAAAGTCTATTTCCTAAACTCGTCCTACCGGGGATCAAACCCGGGGCCTCAGTCAGCTAAAGCGAGTACTGGCAGCACTGCGTCAGCAAGGCCGTGAACACATAACTTACAAGATGACATGATTACCACGTATCTCCATGTACTTTTTATGTCAAACAGAGCAATGATACAACTATCTGTACAGTGATACAGCTCCGCCACGCTAGCAGCGTGTGCTGCTTCATCTCGGCTGGGCGATCTCGTTTCAGCCTATCAGCTATACGTGTCTAGTGTTGCTATTTACTCCAAAATACGAGGCTTGTATATGACACTTTGAAAAAGCCATGATGGCCTAGTGGTGGCACGCGTGGCTTTTCATTTAGAGAAATCGCACATTTTAAACCTGGGCAAGCACCTTTAACTATTAAAATGAAGCTTACGTAATTGTTCTTTTTAATCCGTCATTATACTTTTCGGTGGAAGAAACAACATCCACCATGAGGAAATCTGCATATCCCGGATGTCATTCTAGGTTATCTATAACCTACCAACCCGCAGTAGCGCAGCTTGGTAGGTCTATGCTCTAAAAACGTCTCTCCTATAAGTGAGGAGGCGTGTGTGTGTGTTTGTGCGTGCATTCTTAATCTATACTTATTTATCTACAATTTATACTCCTCATAAGTATATGTGTTTTTATATATATACCTTAATAAAATCGTTTATATTTTAAATCGTTAATAAAATAGTTTTTCTTTCATTCATTCAAGTTCAAATATATTTTTTAAAACTTGTAGTGAATGCTGTTTGATATCAAGATAGTGATTTTCTAATACAAATTGATTAATTAAATTGTTGACGAGAAATTTTCGAGCGACGCTTATTGAAAGCTCATGTAGGTAGGTTCTAGATAAAAAATGACTTTATTTTTATTATACTATTTATTTTCTAATACGACGTATTTGTAATGGCACATAATTATTTCAGATCACAGGAACTTTCGCAATCACCGAAGAAGCAGGAAAAGGTAATTATATTTTTATTAATTAACGAATACCAGAACTCAAATAAACCAGATACAGAGAGATTAAGAAAATTGAGTTTTCTAATTTTTCTGTGTCTGGACTGGTGAGAGGCTTTGTCCATGGCTAGCTAGCAGCGTTCCAGCAAATACTTGCTGCTCAGCAAATTCTTTGCATTCCGGTATGATGCTGTGAACCCTCAGTGCCTGAAGACCAAAGTTTTCGAACAGTGCGTGTTGCCAGTGATGACATACGGTTCTGAGACGTGGTCGCTGACTATAGGCTCATGCGGAAGCTCAGTGTCACTCAGCGTGCGTTGGAGAGGGCTATGTTCGGAGCTCAGAGAAAGGAAAAGATCCGTAGTAGAACCAGAGTCACCGACATAGTCCTACGAATCGCGAATCTGAAGTGGCAATGGGCGGGGCACATAGTCCGAAGTACCGATGGGCGTTGGGGGCCGAAGGTGCTGGAGTGGCGACCCCGCACCGGAAGGCGCAGTGTAGGCAGACCCCCCACAAGATGGACCGATGATATAAAGAGGGTCGCTGGTAGCCGTTCGAGCCAGGCGGCGCAAGATCAGGTCTTGTGGACGTCATTACGTGAGACCTATGTCCAGCAGTGGAAGTCCATCGGTTGAAGCGACGACGACGGCGATGCTGTGCATACTAACATTAGAAGAGATTACATACAACAAATCAGTGTTAAAAAAATGTGTTAGTTTAGACTGATCTCAGTAGCATTTATGATTTAACAAAACATTTCTCAACGGATATAAACGGAACTTGCACTGGGAAATAGTTATCCGTTACTTAATTTTGTATGGCATAGCTTACTGTATATGCAGAAATTGGAAGGGAATAGAAAATTCTAAGCGAATATATTATATCATCTTGAATTATAGCAAAGCCGAGCTACATATACAAATTTTGATTACGGTGGTATCATATATTTTTACTTTACTACATAATATTTTTCTTACAGATGTTTCCGTCGAGATACACGTTGTAAGTAAATTTAATTTCCTTTATTTTTTAAAACAAATACATATATTATTTTAAAAAAACTATGCCACATCATTCAGTTTGCATAGTTGCTGTAGACCAGTCGCGTTAAAGTGAAAATAAACGAATTTTTGAATAAATAAAAAATCAGCTCGTCATTGGGGTATAATTCAATAAATATTTAAGTAGAGAAAAATTGATAAAGACCAAAATTGTAGGAAATTCAATTCCAAATAACTTTGGTTATTACTAATTTTCGCGGTAATATGAAGTTCTGAGAATAAGTGAGTTATTAACTAAAAATCACCCTTAAATACACGACGGTAGACGTTCCCTTCCACGACCATTCCCGAGGAAAAACTGCTTTCAACAATTAATGAATGGTCAAATTTTATTTAGAGTGGTCTATTGTACGTCGCATGAAGGAATCATAACGATTCTTCCTTTTTAATTAACCCGTTTCTATAGAAATCGTTAGAAGTACAATTCACTCATATCTTTAAATATTGATCTTGTCTAATGAAGTTTATCATATTTTTTTTCAAAGACTTACATTTTAACAAAATAACTAGTAATATAGTAAACTAATAAAAAGGTTACGAAGTGTAAATCTACACGAGTATATACGCGTGTCAGAAATATAGAGCAAAATAGAATAATAATCAGTAATAAATAGTAAATTAATAATCTGTTCAAAATTTTAAGTATTATTTTTTAAATTATTAAATATTAAATAGGATTTTATAATAAAAGCCAATAACCAAACTATAATATTCTTTAATTCCAGTTAACTTTTTGTCAAAGGCTCTGCCATCGGTTTGTAACCTAACTGTCTACAGAGAAGAATCCGACAAGAAACTCTATAATCTTTTTTATCCATGTTATATTTAATATAAATTACAATAAAATACATTAACTACATCTATTATTATTAAGTATATAAACAAATAGCACAATTATCATTATGACATAATAAAAAGACATCAGTTTTAATTTAAAGAAATACACTTAGGTTTGTATCGCAGAGCAGCCCTTTTTACCAACACGACTAACTTAAAACACAGTAACTGATATCAAACGTTGTTTAAAAGGTCTGAACCCAACTAACTTCTACGATGATTTATACATTTTTTGCTGATGAGGCTATTACGGCAAAACACCAATGAGAGCGTTTGGCGCCAAACACATTTCTTAATTATCTTACTTATTAAGAAACTACCACGCCCTGTTAGTTTTCAATAGTTAAAATTAATATAATTTAAGTAATTCTAATCGTTTATGAAACATTACAATGATAATATCACAAATTGGCATCAATTAAAAACAATACAAATTCACCAATGGAAACGACTTTGTGAAGGCCATTCTTTCTAAGAATACGATTTAGTCAAATGAAGAACCGAATCCTTTCTTTAAAATATTATTATATTTGAAATATATATAATTATTTTATATATACTATCACGCGCAACCTCTTTTGCATACGCTTGAATGTGATACTTAAAGTGGGATGTCATCAATTTGATGCTGATTTCAATTAGTTGGCAGCAGGGTTTTATACTCAACAACCTCATGATTTAAAAAAAATACTGTAAAAGTGAATAACAAATTAAAATTATACCTATCCTATAAAAGATCAACAAAACACTGGGACGTGGAATTTTATATATACAAATATGTATTTAGTTTATGAAGGGGATTAAAAAGTAATTTATTACATGAGTTACGACTATAGATAGCACAATTTCTAATTTAACTGGAGCTAAGGTTATGTATTTATGTTTATGTATAAATACACATAGGTAAATTAGTATAACAATTTTTTGTAACAAATTATTTTAACTTGATACTGTGTCCAATAAAGAATTTTCTACCTATCTATACCATATAAATGTATGTGTACTCATATATATATATATATATATATATATATATATATATATATATAGCAAATGAAATGTATAAACATATAAATATGTATTTCAGCATCCATCAGAATGTGCAGCACGACCGACCACTGAAAAAGGTATGCTCAGACGATATTTGTAATGACACATTTGGTGATGAAACGAAAAAAAAGATCGATCCTGATTAAAAAGGAATCATATTTTAAATACGTTTTATTAGCATTATTTACGCTCCATTTTGAATAAAAATCAAACAAACAGCAATAAAACACAAAATTAAAATCAGCTGGTTCTTTTCTTTTTTCTTTATAAAAATGTAACTGATGTGCTTGATTATTTTTTTGCAATTTATTATTGTGCTTTTCGGTGAAGAAATTTATTGTGAGGAAACCTGCATACGCTCGTATTCCGGAAATTACTCGGGTGTGCGAAGCTTACCAACATCAAGGGCCTCGCTGGCGCAGTGGTGCGAGTACTCGCCTTGCTAGCAGAGATCCCGAGTTCGATTCCCAGTAGGACGAATTTAGGAAATTGTATTTTCTAATTTGTCTGAGTCTGGAGTGGTGGGAGGCTTCGGCCGTGCCTAGTTACCGCCCTTCCGGCAAAAACGTACCGCCAAACACCATGGTACCAGAATAGTACCATGGTGTGTAGAAACCACAAGGGGTATATCGCCCCTTACCGAATTAGCGCGCTTTTATCTTAGACTATCACCGCTTACCATCAGGTGAGATAACAGTCAAGCTCTAAACTGTCGGCAATAAAAAAATCCGCTGTGGAACGTGACAGGTCTATGCTCTAAAAAGCCCTTTCTCCTTTGAGTGCGGAGCCCTGTACCCACCAGTGAGACTATAATAAGCTTACCTTTTTACCTTTTATATGCGAATATCTTGTTCAATTTTGAATCGTTGACAAAATGCATTATAATTAGTCCACTTAGCGTGCACCACATGTTTTTAAATTCTAGAGAATAACCCTTGAGGTTAACACAGTTATTCAAATATTGTAATAAATTCTTACCGAATTGTATACAATTAATATAATTCAAGAATAATGCCATTTCTTCATTTTGTTTTGCTGTAAATTGAATCTAGACTAGTAGATAAATTGTATTGAGACGCTTGACTCAGCTTACATGTCTATCAGTATTAGATTAAAGCAAACCATGAATAAATCATAGCAAACTCCTTCATAATTGTAGTAAAATTATTGATTTATATGTATTTTCATTTCAACTGCCTCATTGGACTAGTGGTTAGCATGTTCGATTACAGACATGAGGTCCTGGGTTCGAGTCCCGGGTCGGGCCAATTCGAATATCAATACTGAGTTTTCTATTAAGATTTTCTCAATATTTGCTCAAAGTTGGGAAGTTGGCGTTGTGATCCACCCCCGTGCCTCAGAGAGCACGTTAAGCCCTCGGTCCTGCGCCTGATTTTTCTCCGGTCGTGTCGGAATCCCGTCACATCGGACTATGAGAGTAAAGGAATAGAGAGTGCACTTGTGTATTATGCCTGCCAATCCGCAGTGGAGCAGCGTGGTGGGTCTATGCTCTAAAAACCTTCGCTCCTCTAAGTGAGGAAGCCTGTGCCCAGCAGTAGGTCGTTAATAGGCTGCTACTTACTTTTACTTTTTCATTATTCATATAGTGACAAGTTTGAGACCACACGAATCCGAAAGTGCAGAAGACGGAAAAATAAAAAGTTGTGACGAAGTTCTTAAATCAGGTAAATTTTTTTTTAATGAATAAAAATATGAATTTCACTCTTATAATAAGAATGAATTCAAAGTATTTCTCATGGGCTAATTTTCTACTCGATAATTTAACCCAATGGAAACAATAATGTTTACAGTTTACGTTAAAAAATCAAAATGTTTTACTAAAAACAGCATGTAATACTTTTTCTTTCGATTAAAGGTATGTTGGTGAATCTGTTTGTTATTGTTGATATCCCAAATAACTGTTCGATTTTGAAGGCATTTTTACTAGCAGACTGCCTATTTTATACCTAAGTAATAATAAATCATTATTGTGAGGAGGTTTCAAAGGGAACGGGTAGCTAATGTCAGACTGAGCCACCGAAGCATAGTTCAAGTAATAAAAATATAATAAGGCGTATTAAAAGTTATTAATCTAATTATAATTGTATTTTCTATCCCTAGGTGACTATAAAATGTACCCTCAGAAACCTTTTGAAGTGACCTGCGACAAGGAAAAGGAAACGACTTGCCTAAAAGTGCCAGAAATCGACTTTGAGAAACCAAAAATAGAATTAAATAAAGAAATGTGGTTAAGTCAAACTAGTTTCAACATACAAACTTTATATAACAATGTAAGTTCTTCAATAGACAATTTATTAAGGGGAGATCTTTTAACTACGTGAGACGTTAAGGGGAGCAATGAGATAAATTTCACTCGATCTCATTGGGAACTCTCTTACCAATAAGATCTCGGTAATTTTCTTACAAATGTTTCGTTTAAATAATTGATTAGACTTATTTTTTGAAATAATAAGATAAAATTGGTAATGTTACAGATTTTGATGTGCTCATTCTGACTTTTTCACTTGGCCCTTACGGTCTTTTGTCTAAAAATGGTGTCCAAAAGCTTGTAAGATTATAGTTATTTTACAGTTTTTTGACAAGATCCAACAGATTATAATCTAAAAAATTTTATATACGTAATTAAAGTAGAGAACATTTCCTACCAATAATGTAAAGCCTTGTATAATGAATAGTTTTAACGTTCCAGTGCCGCAAAGTGTACACGCGGTGAGGTTAAAAATCTCATATCCAAATCATATCGGTATAGTAATCGGCGCATTTGTATTTCGATGTGACATAATTATTATATCGCTCTAATCTTGTGTATATATGGGTCCCTTTTTCATATTGCGATCACAAAGTACGAGATGACAAAGTTTTGAAGCAAAACTTCTAAATTACGGTATCCTGGGTTCTTCTTAACTGCGCGGAGTCGATGGGTGCGGGCCTTGAGGCAATGCTTTCTTGCCCGGGCATCTTCCTCAGACATCAATTTGATGCCTGGTACTCTATTTTGCCCGCAATCATAAGCGTTGGTTCCTGCCGGCTACGCTAGCGGGTCTATTCAGGTCAATTCATTCAATTGTCCAATCCTGGTATCGCCACAGCTTTTGTATATGCGTCGTCTTCGCCGCTTATGAGGCTGGGGACGCCCAGTGTTTGCAGGTTTTGGGTGCTAGCTGGCAATGCCGTAGAGGTGTGTGCGTGGGGAGTTGTACAAGTGGCGGAACATACTCCTCGTCAAGTTCCGAATGAATACCTCCACGATGGGCGTCCTTTCGTATCACGGTGGATGACGTACCTCGGGGCTCCTACTATCATACGTAGGCACTTGTTTTGCTGGATCTGTAGCCTACTCTTCTAGTAACCTGAGCAGATAGAGTACCTAGCGGGAGCCGAGAACGGGCAGACTACTGACAATTCAAAATTGCTGTTTTAGCCTACTTGAATAAACAATATTTTAATTTTCATTAGAGTAAAGCTTGTTTCAGCTCGATGAATTCCAACTGGCAGACCTTATATCAGCGTCTGTTGCGGTATCGCAAACAATAAGACTCTATAGCAAAACGTCAGACTATGCAAAATCGTTAAAGGCTTTACTACGAAACGACAAATTAGTGGCTTCAATTGCGACAAAAGACATGCCTCTCGCATTCAATGTGACTAAATGTGAGGTAAATTTTATTTTTTATCTTTAATTACTATACGTCACGTCCTGAAAGAAATGAAAATATGAATATTTCCGTAACTAACAAAAACCAATTTTTTGTGAAACTTGAAGTAATATATTTATAAATTCTTAAAAGATCCCACAGCTAGTATTAGCCTGCAGTTTAGTGTATACTTTCTTATAGGACTATGTACTGAATCCTTGAAATCGTAGTACAACTTTTAGGGATAAATTAAAAAACTTAAATCTTGATACCCAATACACATTAATCACAGTTTTATAATTGTATTGTATTTACTTATTTCTTGGCGGCTTTTTTCCTATTTTACTATACGATACAATTTATAACTAAAGAAGGCATATATTTTTTTTAATTATAGACCAATACAAAATTCATATCGCTTGTGTACCTTTATATTAACATCAATATATTGAAAGCCTTAATTTAGCAAATTATTAAAAATCCCCATAAAAGCAAATTTAAAACATAACCTGTACGTAACAAACTCAATATACATACATACATACATAGCATCACGCCTCATTCCCATAGGGGCAGGCAGAGACAACATCCTTCCACTTGCCACGATCCTTGTATATCTCCTTCGCTTCTTTCATTCTCATTAAACCTTTCATACAAGTTCGTCGATTTAGAGTACTCTTGACTTGGCCCTTAATTAAAATGTCCTGGATTTGATCCAGGAACGTTCGCCTTGGTCTTCCCTTTCCAACTTTCGCATTCACTCTTGACTCATAAATCATTTTTGTCAGTCTCCTTTCATTCATTCTCATGCCCAAACCATCTAAGCATACCTTTCTCAATTTTAGTCACTACATTTTCTTTGATACCACACCGTTCTCTTATCACACCATTTCTTACTCTGTCACTCAGTCTTAATCCACACATACTTCTCAACGCTCTCATCTCTACCGTATTTATTTTACTTTTGTGATTCTTCTGCCATACCCAACTTTCACTACCATACATAAACTCAATATACCGTAATATTAATCATTGCATACTCTATTAGTAGCCTGTATTTAAAGATTTATTATTAGAATATATACTACATGATCTTTACATTACATATCATTTCAATTATTCCCCCTTAATTCTACAATTTTATTCCAAAATTCATTAACAATTTATGTCTTATTATGTTCAGAAACGTTAAACTCTTCGTAAGACAGTCATTGTTGTTTAATGCTAAGTAACTGGTTTATTTGCCTTGTTAAAAGGAATTATAGTTTAACATCTTTTTATACCAATACCTGTTTGTAACGACGTAGTTGATATAACGAATATTTTCTTAGTGCTTTCAGTTTTGTTACATCAGGGTTTCATTGCAACACTTGAAATTGATGTTTCAGGATACGGATTCCTCAGAAAGTGGCTCAGATGGCGAAAAGTGGGACTGCGCTGATGTTCATTTGGAAACTAATGGTCGAAGTCGTTTACCGGTTACTGATCTATACATAGGAGATATTGTTTCCACGAAACCGAAGGTTGAGTTCCAACTTAAGGAATTATGCTTCCACCGCAAACCTATAGTTTCTAAAAGGGAAACGGGCGAAGATTCATCTCCTGTACCTACAAGTACTTGAAGTACAGTAACTTACAGTTTATAAATTTAAGACTTTTTAACCTTGTGTTTTAATGAACTTACAATACAATTATATATATAATTAAAGTATTTCGATTTCAAATCCACCATGTAGAAACCATGAGAGCTGAATTGCCTCTTGCCAGATTAGCGCGCTGCCATTTTGGACTATATCTTCACTTGGTGTGATCAAAGTCAAGTGTTGACCTGTCAGCAATTAAAAAAATATATAAATTTCTAGCTATTCTCAGCGATGTTCCGGTAACTCCTGGCCCCGTGAAAATATGAGGAAATCCGTTTTTAATGGGCTCTAATTGTTAATTTATTTATGAAACCACCTCAACATTCACAAAAACTTATACAAAATATGTGCAGCCGCTTACACACGTGAAATTCATAAAATATAAATAAAATCATATTAACTATTATGGAAAAAGAAAAAAAAATATCGTTTCAAAATTACAAACACCTATATAAACCTAAAATATTGTAATAATTTGAACTTATTTTTGATTTTAATCTTTTGAAGTTATACTTCTTATGATGCGCGCGCACACCAACACAAAAAACCGACACCCTGAAGTTAGCTATGGTCAACAATTAAGTTTTTGAAAAGATTTTAATATTGTTACGCCAAAGAAGTATAACTTCTAACGCGTGTACATAAGTGCACAAACTTTTTTGTTATAAATTATAGGTAAAGACAAACCAATTTGTTTTTGATTAATTCTTACGATTAAAATAGGCCTTGAAATTATAAAAATACATGTGCAAAATGTCTCAGGAATATAATACAGGAAAGCTTTCTTTTAATAAATTATAAATTGATTTTTGAATGTATCCCAACATTACCAAAAGCTGTGAAGTCGTACGTAAAACTTTTCCAGGTTATATTAATGGTTTTAATTTATATGTAATTCATAAAATCATTATTATATATTGTAGTAAACTAAGCATATTTTTGATTGAAAACTTTCGTGTCTTATTTGTATTCAATTATATATAAAAACAAACTAATTTGTTTTTGATTACTTTTTACGATTAAAAATTGCCCCAAAATTGTAAATGTCTCTCGAATACATGATATTGTGTGTTTGGTATGCTGTTATTCAATTTACATATAAAGTAAATAATACAAAAGTATTTTTATAAGGTAAATTACAAATAGTTGAACTGATGGTAAAAGCTCTATCTATATGATTGTGCAAGTATTACTTAATAAAGCAGCGTCATCTACCACAAAGTTTATTAACTATTTCAGAAATGTATATGCGACACCTCTTGGCTCTTATTGGAACTAACCCGTAATAAGTCTCGTAAAACTTTTTTATATCACCACTAGATGGAGAATTATTTTATTTATTTATCTTTATTAAAAGGCACTTGTCCCAGTTTACATTTTAAATCTACAAGTAAATAAAATATAACATAAAAAACAAAACTTAAATTAATAATAATAATAAATAAATTTTAAATTAGAACTACAATCAAAATTAAATATAATAATGATAAAAATAATAAATAAATCTAAGGGTATAAGGCTTCCTAGTATCTGTACTCTCTGTTTTGCAAATTTTTACTTAATGTATATCATGATCCCAGTATCTAAACTAATATTGTAAACAGGAAACATTTTAGTTTTTGTATCTATGTATGGTTATTACGTTTTTACAGAAAAACTATTGGACCGATTTAAAAAAATTATATAGGCTATATTACTTTAAAAAAAAAACAATAAGGATCCCTAATCAAATGCATTAATGTAACCCAAACCCAAGGTGTCAAACAAAAAACTGTTACCGCGTGCGCTGCGAAAATTATTGAAGATAAAAAAAAAAGGTTCTACAATATCATAGAACGTATTAATATCTATAAAAAAGTCCGTGATAACATATGTCTTGCTACTGTAAATAATGCCACTATAACTACTTTTTTATATTTTAAAAGTTAATAAAGTGCCGATAATTATCAAACCATATTCATATCTCGGTATTACACCTTATCCTATTAAATAATATTTTATTAAAGACCGTTTGAATACCTGTAAAATACTTTTAAAATTATTACAATGGGACGTTCCATTCAACATATATAACGAATTTAAATATGCCAATCTAAAGAAAACAATGTATCCCGAGTCATATACATTGATTAGAATATATAATAATAATACTTTTTTTATTTGGACATAAAAAGAAAGATACATAATTTAAATACCCTGGACCCAGTGACTTCCCAATTATAAATTATACGCCTAACTACTACTATATATTTAAGAGAAAATTAAAATGATAACTTAATATAAAACGAATCCATAATATAAGATATAAAATGAATATACGTGGTTGTGTGTGTGTATCACCTTTTAAATATACAAAAAATGATTTCACAAATTGCGATATACAGATCATATATGTAAACAATAAATGAAAACAGCACGAACTTTTGTTGCCTAATAATTCCGTAGCAGATTAAATTGATCTATCTCGTAAGGTTTAGCGTTTGGGATTTGAGCGATCAAAAATATGTTTGTTACGATACCACATTACAAATCTTTTCATTTTTCGGCTATTCTGTACTATGATAAACTAATATATACTCATCGATGGTTGGAGACCTCTTTATGAACGCGTCGTCTCTTCCTTGGATCACCTTTGGCAATTGAACCTGGAGTGTCGGGGCGAATCTGGATGGGCATACTAGGCATGGGTATAAAGGTTAAAAGCTTAAATGAAATTCCCAGCAGAAACCAAACTAGAAGAAGAATGGTAACTATCCACGGCCTTACAGGCCAGCGAGGCCCTCCAAAGGTCGTCGTCGCTCGTCGCTTCAACCGATGAACGTCCACTGTTGGACATAGGTCTCACGTAATGATGTCTACAAGGCTCGATCTTGCGCCGCCTGGCTCCAGCGGCTACCGGCGACCCTCGTGATGTCGTCGGTCCACCTTGTGAGAGGTCTACACTACCTACACTGCGCCGCCCGGTGCGGGGTCGCCACTCAAGCACCTTCGGGCCCCAACGTGCATCGGTCCGTTGGACTATCTATATCTATAAGGTCTCCCATATGACATGATGCTGCAGTGAACTGCAGCGCTGGTTTTAACTGGGAGCTTGTAATATCACGGCAATGACTATGAGTACATCTACATATACATTATATCTACGACGTTACGAAGTTAAATATTTATCTATATATAGGAAGAAAGAGCTAAGATAATAAATATTAACCAGCTATAATAAAAAGAGGTTCCTGTTAACTCCATACGAAACCTTCAATACAATGTCTGCAAAAATAAACTAAAACAAATAATATATGTTTTACTTGACTCTTTTTGTTCTGTTAGAAAATACAGTTTTAGTTTTAATTTAAAGGTCGCACGAGATTCTAATGATCGAAATAAAGGGAAATGGAAAAGTAGTACGTAAGAATAAAGAGTTTTATTCAGGTATTTCACAGGATTTAATAGGTCTGGGTATTCAATCAGAAAATATACTGTATCAGTTCTTGCCCAAGCACACCTCGCTAATTAATCCACATTATTTATCTTCATCCCCCTGTTGTTAGCACAAAAGAGTGGCATACAAAAACGATTATTCATCTGTTTTCATTAGCTTACACTTTGCGAGACTGATAGCGAATTAATCTTTTGTTTGTTATAAATTATTCCATTAAATTTCACGACAGGACTGAATACATTAGGGGATTTTAGATGAGTTTATTATAATGGCGATAGAAAGCATGAATGATATAATGATTTGTAGAATGTATTTAATATGAAAAGATTCAGCTACCGTGTGATTCAAATATCTGAATTGAAAGAACTTTTTCTATTTTACATACATTTAAATGTGATATAAAACCAATTACTGTAATATGCTCATTTATTTGGGCTAACTGACTCGAAATTAGTAGTTCATCTAAATAATGAACAGAATTTTTGCGGACAGGACGAGAATAATAGTTGTATTCGCTAAATTAAAAAAAAATTACAACAGTTACAAATTGCTATTGTGGGTGTATTGTTTTTAACTTAAATGTTTAGAATTCAGCAGAAAGTTTATACCAGTTTCCGAAATTGCCCTTCGATTTCCTATTCGACTGCCTTCCTATTCCTTCTGAATATTTGCCCGAAGTAGGGAAGTTGGCGGTGTAATCCACCCCCGTGCCTTGGAGAGCACGTTAAGCCGTCGGTCCTGCGCCAGATCTGACTCCGGTCGTGTCGGATTCCCATCATATCGGACTTTGAAAGTGAAGAAATGCACTTGTGTATTACGCGTGCCAACCCGCAATGGAGTAGCGCGGTGGGTCTGTGCTCTAATTACCCTCTCTCGTATGAGTGAAAAGGCCTGTACCCAGCAGTGGGATGTTAATGGACTACTACTACTACTACTACTACTACTACTACTACTACTACTACTACTATTACTACTACTTAATAATTTTTTTTCCTATACGATATCCATTGATTGTTGAGATTTCGACGGTTGAAGGCAAAAAGATCCTTTTTCATTTAATATTATAATATATATTATGTATTATTATAAAAAGTTCAAGCTGAATATGCAGGCTATATTATATTTTAACCGGAAATAAATTCTGACCTCGTGATTTTAATAAAGATGAGCAAAAATTTGTAAAAAAAAATCCGCGTCAGCTTCTAAAAATTTTTGACTAAATGATCTGATAACTAGAATCTTCGAGCTTTGAATCTATTATACATTTGTAAATCAATACTGCCTGTCTAAAATGACTGAATAATTTGTTACTGTCCCCCTAATTTTTAAAATAAAAAAAGTTTTTTACTGTTCACTTATGAAATTAAGTATGATACATTAGTAGATTGGAAGGACAAATATATTCGAAACTTCTAGTGTCGTCTTAACAATATGAAATTACAGTATAAAGTTATTGTTTTGAAGGTAAAACAAATGTTAAACCTATTTCACAAGGCTTTCTTATCACATTTACGTAGCTCGCGGTGACCCGTGTCAAGTCTGTATTATACAAAATTGAAATTGGAGAAGTTATTTGCTAAAAGGGAACAGGGTATTATGTCCCGTCAGATTATTTCAGGTAAGCTATGTATAAATGTCGCCTATTTTAATATTAAACTAGCGACGAGTAATAGAGCATATCATGCCTACATAATATTTTGTCCTTCGTAAGATTGCGAACTTTTTTATGGATCTATAAAAAAGGAGTGTTAATATTCAAGCTTGATTACGTTCTCATCTCTAAATGATGATACCACCTAAGATATTAAGGCGCTAACATGATAAGAAAGCAAGGCGATTCATATTTAATCAGGAAACATTCAACATAATTTATTTATCGTAAAAAATAATTGAATTAAAGGTCCTAATCCTATGAAGTTAAATCGTTCCTTCCAATGTTGTCAGCGCAAATTTTTTAATAACTGTTTGCATAAATTTAATAAAATATATACAAATTAGTTAAATCACATATCCCTATGTTTCGGACGCAGAGGTCCAATTTATTTTATCTGTATAATATATTGGAATAGGTAAGTTTAACTTTGAAAAAGAGGTCACCCGCCGAATCCAACTCGGATGGGCAGCGTTCGACAAACTACGGGACATCTTTCCATCCACAATTCCTCAGTGCCTCAAGACCAAGGTCTTCGAACAGTGCGTTTTGCCAACGATTACATATGGTTCCGAGACATGGCCGCCGACTATGGGCCTGGTAAGAAGACTCAGAGTCACTCAGCGGGCAATGAGGAGGGCTATGCTCGGAGTTTCTCTATGTGATCAAATCAGAAATGAGGAGATCCGTAGGAGAACTGAAGTCATCGACTTTGCCTACCGAATTCCAAAGCTGAAGTGGCAATGGACAGGGCACATAGTTCGCAGAAACGATGGACGTTGGGACCCGAGTGGCGGCCTCGCACCGGAAAATGCAGCGTCGGCAGACCCTCCATCAGGTTGACCGATGACACCAGGCGGATTGCCGGCAGCCGCTGGATACAAGCGACGCAAAATCGGGCCCAGTGATATTCATTAAGAGAGACCTTTGTACAGAAGTGGACGTCCATTGGTTGAGACGACGACGACGATAGATGAAATATAACCACTGAATTTACTCATACGGATTCACTAATTATTTCCAGTTAAAGAGGGTCCTAAATTCGGTCAACGTAGGTTTAGGGGCTTGAAAGGAGGGAATTAACTATTTTTTTTGAGTTATTTTTGTTAGTTATTATTGAAATGACAAGACGATTTTCAAACTGAAATAACAAAGTTTAATTTAGTTAGTAGTTTCAAACGTTTTAAAGTTCCAATTCTAAAAGCCATGTTATCTCAATAAATTAACCGTACAAGTTTCTAGAACACATAACTATAGAAGACCTTGTTAGTGAGCGGACGTTTACAGAAGTTTACACACTCACTAATTAAAACTGCTTAATTGATAAGATATTCTGCGGCAAAGATGACATGATTAGGTCGGTTTATTTTACATAATTACTAGCTATTTCCTGTGGTGTTACGTCTCCCTTGGTATCCCTTAGAAATATAAGGAAACGATAACACTTTTAAGCCACCATATTTATATTACTAATAGAATGATGCACAATTGAATTAAAAACAGTTTTGTGGTTGGAAAATCTTAAAAACACGTGTAAGATGAAATAGCAACATGAAAAATGGGTAGGACTTAAAGCACGGCGCTATCTACTTGTTCCTATAACTTAGTCGACAGCAGAAGTTTTACTTAATGATCCCTTGGTTTAAAAAAATATTATAAATTAAAATCTAATTATCTAACGCCCTAAAGCGGAACAAATTGGGCAAAATAAAATGAAAAACGAGAACTGTCGAAATTTTCATGTAAAACTTACATTTTCATATTAATTATGGATGAAGAATTTATACAAATTAATTAGTTATATAATTTAAATGATTCTGTGTAATATGGTTATCCGTACGAAATTTGTGTTAAGGGTCCTGATCCTATGAAGTTAAATCGTTCCTTCCATTGTCGTTAGGGCAAACGTTTTAATGACTTTAAATGGCGTGTCATTATAGTAATGCCTATCGTAATTTAAACTTAACCATATGCCTGTCTTCTCTAACGGTATCGATTAGCCCCTTAAAACTATCAAAGATATTTTTAATTACTTTTTTCTTGACGAAAAGCATACTCACCTATACTAACGATTATAGAATTTAGCCCCGACTTTTCTTCATTAGAATAAATTTCCTGGTACAAAGAAGATCAGTTTTTATGGTATAAAATAACGACGCTTCAAAAGTGCTTGTTTTTATTAAACAATTTAATGTTGGTTTTGAAATTTCTTTATTAATCAACATCAAAATCAAAATATTTTTTACTCAAGTAGGCTCAACAAGCACTTTTCAATCGTTGGTAGTCTATCCATTGGCAACAAATTTCGAAGATTTTACCATCGGTTCGGAAAGTTCTCGCTACAAAGATACCGGCAAGAAACTCATCGGATACTCTTTTAAAGATAGTTTTGTGTGTAACAGTATGTATTGTTTTGCTTCCGTCTATAATTGGAATCAGGCCCAAACATTTTTGTCGCTTAAATAATCTACAATATTATGTGAACCATCTTAACTCTAAAATATGACATTACAAGATTTTATTTATTGCATTAAAATATTGTGAATTTCACTTGTTTTTCCTGTACAATTGAATACATACGTCGCAATATATAATTTGTTGTTGAATATATATTGCGACGTTAGTGAGAGAATTGAATCTTTCTTGATATCATTATCATGTCTCGCGGTAGTTAATTTGAAATATAATTTTTCCACGCATATAATATACACAGTACCGTATAATACATTATTCCTTAGCATACGTACGGGAATAATAGAGTTGAGTGCGACAGGACGTCGGCAGTGGCCATGTGATGAATATTTTAGGTGACCCGAGCAATGTTCGCGAAATTTTCATGTATGTATAACATCCAGTGAAAGGCAAGCTAATATATGAAAGAAAAAATACAGAAATAAAAATTAAGAAACATAGAAACATTACGCGTGTTTACCAAAGTACTCAAATTTTAACGCAAAACTAATTTTGGCAATAAATATAAACAGTTATACTAAACCATAAAATAAAATTAGCCATTGCTTTCAATGGTCTTGTGGTCGGCTACTGGTCAAAATTCGACCAGAACTAATTTAAATGATTCGTTTGAACATTACTAAGGTTCTATTATGAAAGACGTATACTTTACAAAAATGTTACAATAATTTATTTATAATATATAAAAATGAGTCCCTAATATTAATGTCACGTCTACAAATAAAAAATTTAATAACTACCTTTTCTTAAGTAACGTCCTCAGTGCTTTTGACAATATAAATTTTTTAAAGTAACCTTACGGCGTTTGACATAATTGTCAGTGACCAACAAATACGCAGATATACTCTATATATCATCTTCCAATTATTTAGTCGTGAATATTAATATATCTATAATATAAAAATGAAGCGTAAAATGTGTTGATAAGCGCAAAACTGAACAACGCCTGGGTCATATTGACAATTCTTTTTTAAAATGTTCGTTGAAGTCTAAGGATGGTTTTTACGGCGAGAAAAGTTCGAATAATTGCAGGGGTTAGCCCTTAAAAACAGTCCTTTTCTGTTTCCCATACAAACGTTTTTCTAACTAAAATGTAGAGTTTAATTTGACCTTTATTGCTATTTTATAAAGTTCACAATAAATTACAAGTACTCACTATTTTCTAAGCTGTGTAGGTGTGTTCCTAACGTCGAAGAGTCAATTTGCACTTTATTACTGCTATACAAAGTTCAAAATCAATTGAATAGTAACAACCCGACCGAATTGTGAAGACAATAGTCACAAAAATGTAAGAGCTATAGATATTTAGTACTGCTGCAATTTCATTTCGAAAATCATCCACCAAATCTCTTTCACAGAACGAAGTTTGTCGGCTCTGCTAGCAATATTAATATTATAAAACGTTATAAATATTAATAAGCCTTCAAAATTTATCCTCTTAAATATATCTATAATTTCAAATCGCCACATATTGGCTTTGTTTCAGCTTTTCATGGATGGTGGATCTTTTATTTGGGAACAAAACTCAGGCAGTGTATGAACGTTATTTTTATATTAGTGCGTAGCTTACTGAACTGCGAAATGAGGAAACATTGTAATATTTTCATCTATATGATAAATATACAAATGTACATTTTAGGGATACTCAAAAATAGCTTTGCAATAACTTGGAGAAAGGTAAACTACGGAGAAGTTTTTTTTTATTACATTTAATATCGCTTTTCACTATGCTGTCTATAAAATAGACCCAGTCTTTCTGCCGAAGATCTAAGTGTTTATTTTTGGCGTGTTCTATTTTCTGACCGTGTAATGTAAAGGTCTGGAGATTAACTAGCCCCCATTACTTATTTGCGGTTTGGTAATCAAAGCCTGACTGGAAACCATAGGGTTGTGTGAGCACATGGCATCCTAAGCAAAAAAAAACATAAATGTCACAGTTTTATCAACAATATCAGCCATTTAATTTAAATAGGAGTTCGACTGTAGAAAATATAATATAGAGCTTTCGAAGTTAAGCAAGTGAAAGTTTATGAAAGACTCTATACAATTGTAATCATGCTTGTTTCGTACATATTATTACAGTATCAACTTGAACGATCAATTGCAATACGTTTTCTTAATTACGAAGATTTTTTAAATCCGGCCTACTAATTTGCGCCTGATCACTTTCCGGTTGTATCGGATTTCCATCATATTGGACTATGAGAGTAAAGGAATATAGAGTGTACTTGTAAACTATGCCTGCCAACTCGCCAGGAGGCATGTGCCCAACAGTGGGACATTAATGGACTGCTACTTACCTATTAGGTTACACCCTCCCGAAATATATTGCATCTTGTTGAAACTTTCAACTGTTAATACTTTTTTATTCATCCATTCAAGATATTATACGTTTCCATAAACTCATATTGGGGACACTTGATACTTATGTAGCTATTTCGCATATTAATTCAGTAATTAAATTTTACTTTAATTGTATTGTCATCGTAAGCAACGGTAATTTTGTAATTTGTCTGAGTCTGGACTGGAGCTTCGTGTAGAAACCATATGAGGTATATTGCCTCAGATTAGCTCGATAACATGTTAAACTGTATTACTTACTATCAGGTGAGAACATAGTTAAGCGCAAAAACTGTCAGGAATTAAAAAAAAAACGTTAAAAACATGAGTTTAAGTTACTGCGTGGAAATTTACTTTAATTTTTTCATATTATTCCTTGTCATATTGAATCATATTATTTCTATTTTAAAAAGAATGCTGACTTTATATTAACTTGTCTTCGATAAGCAAACGAAAGGGTAAAATAATACTACTTAATAACGTCTAAGGAGCCATGCTGAGTCTGAATGTACCCGTAAAATTTAATTTCAGCAAAATGAGGGCATTTCAATATCGCCTTATTGACTGAACGGCGAAAATTAAAAGCCGTGTATCAAATTATAGTTTGATATGCAATTTTCTTAGTTATTTATTTTAAAATAAAGTTCAATTTGATAGCTAAAGTATCGTCTAATGACTGTTTGTAAATGAAAACGCTTTGCACAATATAAATCTTGCTGCTTTCAGACCCGTGTCTAGACAACTGTTGTTTCATTTCATTGATTGCTTTCTTATTATGAATCGATAATTACAACATAACTATGGATAAATATATGATATTTACTTACATTGTGACACCTGTTTATCAATTATTTATTTATAATTTGTCGGCTTCCCTGGTGCAATGCTCCGATATCTCACTATACTAGCATAGTTCTTGGGTTCAATTATCGGAAGGGTAAATTTAGGAATTTGCTTTTTTTTCTAAGTATGGACTGCTGGGAGGCTTCGGCAGTGCCTAGTTACCACTTTACTTGCAAAGAAGTGCCGCCAGACAAAAAATTGCATTACGGCACAATGCTGTGTACGAACCATGAGAGTTTAATAACTTCTTACTAAATTAGCGCGTTACCATCTTAGACTTACCACCAAGTGAGATCATAATCACGCGCAACCCTGTCTCCGATATAAAATACTATATTTATACGTTTTGTTACGATGCTAAAATTAACCTAAGTTGTTCCTAAGAAGAGCAGGTAGCTTAAGATACAAACAAAACTTAAGGCATTTTATATTTATTTATTATTTAAGCATTTAGTGAATAGTTGTCAATATGTAATTACAAAACTGCACTCAAACTTATTCGCATAGACATTTTGTTTCGTAGAAATTAAATTAATATTAATAATCGCAAAGACCTTATAGCAAGGAAAATATAAAAGAACTTTCACGGCTCATTAGAAAAATGAATGAGCAGACAAACGCCAAAATGAAACAAACTGCCGCAAGGTAACCGATTTTCATTTTCCGCTACAATTAAGTCAAATCTCAATCTTTATAATGGTGATGAAATGGAGCAAAACTTTTGTTGTTAGTAAGTCTTATATAATATAAATCAAGTTATCACTTATCTCAACATAAACTGTAGATATATTTTATTAAAAAATGTGCGTGCATCAGTTCGTACACGTGGAGGAAGCGAAACTTCTTTATCTATATGTCGGAGTGCAGTAGTCTGTGGATCGCTGGTTTCTGTGCAAGAGTCTGTGGAACGCTGGCGCCATCTTTCTATCGGCGTGGGGCAGAGTCAATAAGTACCAGTCCGGCGCGCGTTCTCGGTAGACGGCCCGCCAGTGCGGTCGACTATTGAAACTGTCGCGTTCCTAGCTATTATTATTAATAAGTCTGTGTAAATTGATATCGGGAACATTAAGTGATTGAACATTATAATCTGAGTTAATTTGCAAAAACAAACGCTCACAGCATGGAAATTACGGATGCCATTAACGACGGTGTAGGCGGAGAACCCTAGGCTTTATGCTTCCTTCTTTCTTATTCTCCGACACATATATATATATATACATATCCATTTTTATTTTTTTTGAGACATTGTTTATGTAATTAATTTTCTTAAAGTTTAAATTAGCATTAATCTTTATTATTTATAATAAATAATTTTTAATAATTCCTAAATTTGTAAGACTTTATACTGGACTTAATATTACGTAGGGGCCGTTGATACAGGTGACCTCACTGGAAACAGCAATATTCTGATATTTCCTTGTAAAATAAAACCGAGACTAATAAAAGTTTGCTTGAATTTCATTCTGTTTGTCTGCTAGTAATATCTAATCGTATGAAAAGGTGAGACTATGTGGCAAACTTTTACGAGGTTTATAATGAAAAATAAACAGAGAATAAAAAGCTCGCAGCAGCTAGCCAAGGGATAAGAATTGAACCGTAAAATTTTTATATTAGAAGGTTAAAAAAAACTAGAGACCACACGCCTTATAAAAATATAATTGTTTAAGGCATAAAGACTATGAATACTCAGTAATAGTAGTATTTACTGAATCATCAATGTGTTTATCGTTACTTAGTAAAGATACGTCAAAATATTTACGCAACATCAGGTAGTTTAAAAGTTACATAAAAATATTGATGATGATAATGATAATTATCTATATAATCTTAAAAATTTTGCGGCTTCAGTTCAATATATTAATAAAAATAGATATACATACCTAAATATCTAACATTTACGTAATTTTTTATGAAAACTTTTAAAAACTTATAGTCTTATTTGTTCGTTATATACTTTTAAACCTTATAAACTATGTGCCTTACACCGATATCATTAAAAAGACAATAACGAGAAGCTGGTATTTTGGAAAACTCGATCATCAAAACTATTCGCAATTGAGTTGAAATTTAAAAAAAAGTAATTAGAAAGAATTTTCCTAATTTTCCACGGGATCGGGAATAACTAATTTATTATGCGAACGTTATGTGTTAAATAATCAAGGGAAACTTTAATTCTTCTCATAAATAAACCCTTACGATATTTATATTATTATAACTCTTGAGCTGTTGGCAAATTATAATACCGCTACGTCTTGAGGTTTACTCAATTTTGCATTTGAGTGTAAAATGCTTTCATAGACGTTTCACGGAACTGCTGAGTATTGGAATAACTTAATCCTTTACTAAATTTGAGCCAATTGGATTTCGAATATCAAGTAATTTGTTTACAAGACCTGATTTTTTATAGTTCTCTTCTTAAACACACTAACATTCGTTATTACCTTGAAGTTCTACATTTAATGTTCGCTATATAAAATCAAATCTTCTATTAATTATTTATATTTATATTAAATAAATATTGGAGGGATATAGTTATAATGTAAGGCTTCTTTTTATTGACAAATGTGAGCTTGAAATTCATTTTACCTGAAGGCAAATGATTATATAGTCTGATATAATAACACGCTAGCCTGACAAGAGGTAATCAAAACAACCTCATAATTATTTTTGTTCTGCAACGTACAATTTTCTGCAACGTACATGTAGTGATTGGCAGAAGATCTTTGGTGATAAGGAGATAACTGCCGACTGCCGAAGCCTTTCAGCAATCCTAGCAAAGATTAATTAGAAAATACAATCTCCTAAACTTGCCATTCCGAATCGAACCCAAGTCTACTAGCGAAGCAATTACTTGCACAGGCGTGGCCGTAAAAAGATTGATGTGTGGAAGGGTTTTTCAACACTATAGAGTCCAGTGTTAATTCTTGCGGAAAATGGGTATCGGCCACATACCTTTCACCGCTATATTTCAATTCCGAGTTTCACTGGTTTCACCTTCGCTAATGAACCGAATAAAATTCTGAGGGATTTTTTCTTGTTTGTTTTCCCCTGTCCCTTATTTTGGATCATATTTCTTTGTGATTGTTTAATAAAAGTTGCCCTTTATTCGATCTTGACCTTTTTATTCGATGTATTCTCTCATGGATGATGATGTCAAGTGATCCAACTAATATTTTTGAGTTACACAATATTATTTTAGATTAGTTATTGAGCTACAAAATATAATATGGTGTAATAATTTAGTACAATTTTTTGTATTTCGAATGACCATACCTTTGTCAAAAGTGATCCAATCGGACTAAAAAAAACTATTTGAAGTTTAAATAATAATAATCTTTATTTCTCAGGCAAATACCCAGTACAGTAACACACGATACAGTCACAGTTAAATGAAATAAATTAATTACAAGAAATTTAAATAACTAAAATATTAATAAAACTAAAATAAAATTCAAAGTGAAATAAAATAAAGTAAATTCAATATTAATAATTGGAAACTAAATCTATTTATTTGGACAGTGGTGCACGGATTGCCAAAATTTACAAATTAAAGTGTCTAGTTTTGAACCTTTGGGAGCTTGTTTATTCAGTTCGGTCGATTCATTTATCTTTAATTTTATTTTTTTTAATTTCAATATGTCCATATACTTACCCAGCAATCCGCAATAGAGCAGTGTGATGCACCTATGCTCTATAAACTAACTCTCCTATAAGTAATGGGGCCTGTGTCCCGCAATGGGACACAACGTAGCAAAAGGTTCATTTTATATCTGTATTGATATCTCAGCAATTAATGATCACAGAGCTATGGCGATGGTGAGTTTTGAAAACTTCAAAAATTTTTGAAGTGAAGTAATCATTTTTTTTTGAATAGAATTGACTGACAACATACAAAAAATAAAGGTGGTCGTGCGACAACTTCAACATTGTCTTTCCTCAAATAATAATTGAAACCCGGAATTTTTGAAATCGGAGACATCAAGGTTATTTCTTTTCCATTAATTTGAACATTTATATCGAAAGGTAGTGAAAAACGTGAGGCATTTTTATTAGATAAAAAAAATTAAATATGGTTAAAAAAGATTGTTACTTGGTACAGGAATGACAAGACATATTTAGTTATTGCTTTTATTAATTTAGAAATATGCAATCGCTTGAATTCATTAAATTCAGAGTTATTAAATAGTTAAACTGAATAGTTTACCAAACGAAAATTCAATATAAATCATTTAATCTGTGAGTTCGTTCTTCAAAGCAATAATGAAATAACCTCATTTCTCCGAAATTAAGTTTTAAAATAATAGTTCGGAAAGTTCGCCCAAACCGTTTATTAAACTTCCAAAGGGACATACTTTGACAAGAATTCTCTCCATTTATAATTGTGTTGGTTGTTTGATGTAATAATTATTTTGAAGTGAAATAGAATTTCATTAAAATACTCATAACGGGAAACATGGCAGAATTTTAAAGCAACAAAGGGAAAGACTAGTTCATATATTGTTATACTCAATCGATTTCTCTATTCTTATATTTAAAGATTTACAAACTTCTTCTGAAAAAGGGAAGTTTATGTATTTTTTTTATATTTACGAATTTCATTTCTTAAAGTACTCATTCTACTCAGACAAAACTCAAGTGACCGGCTTATATGTAATTATTGGTTGTTTACATTATTTTCTAATAGGAATGCAATAATTCCATTGATTTATTAAATTAAAAGTATGAGTTCATACTATCCAAATATATATCTTATTCAAATGTTCAATTGTGAATAAAATATTTTTTATTTATCCACTCAAATTAAAATATATATCGCTTAATAATAGTGGATGACACTAAATATAGTTCGTTTAAATATATATTCATTTAATTTGCGAATGTTTTTATAGCTCGTATCTATTGAAAAAGTTAACCATTTTCGTGAGGTTTCTTTCTACATATAAAGTGTAATTGACTGTGTCCCAAACATTCTCATATTTAAGAATAAAAGCCTGTATCTTAGGCCCGATTTCATCAGCATTCCCTAATGTATCACAAACTTAGAGCACCCCCTTAACTATTGAAACAATCCCCTTTACTGGCCCCTAAATATATTTAGGGGTTGATATAATGAATAGTTAAAGGAATTTATACTCACGGAGATATTAGTACTAATACTGCTTATATAAATCCGCAGTCACTGAATTATATTTATTTATTAATTCCATAATTTTTTAATCAGCCTTTAGGCCTAGAGTTATTTAGTTTCATTAAATAAATAAAGTGTAAACTCTGACCTTAAAAGATATTTCATTGAAATTTCAATCTTATTAGACAGTGCCTCTCTCAAAGCGATTTTGTAAACGTAATAAGTAGGGCGCTAATGGAGCGGTTTTACAGCAATATACGTAATAGACACCTTAGGCTGATTACACACCGTTGATATTAGGCAGGTTTCATTTTTTTTTTATTATTGCTGACAGATTAGCGCTTGACTGTGATCTCACCTGATTGTAAGTGATGATACAGTCTAAGATGGAAGCGCGCTAATCTGTTAAGAGGCGATATACCCCTTATGGTTTCTACACAGCATCGTACCGGAACACAAATCTCTTTGTTTGGCGGTACGTTTTTGCTGGTAGGGTGGTAACTAGCCACGGCCGAAGCCTCCCACCAGTCCAGACTCAGACAAATTAGAAAATACAATTTCCTAAATTCGTCCTACCGGGGATCGAACCCGGGACCTCCGCTAGCAAAGCGAATACTCGCACCACTGCGCCAGCGAGGCCGTCAAGACCGTCAAGGCCGTTTCAATAAGATGTCGGTCTTTTCTGCTTCTTCTCGGTCCTGCTCTTCTCGAAGGTAGTGTCCGTACTTTGGTGCCTGCATCATTTTCTTCACCCATATCTTCAACCCCGTTCGCTCCTCGGCTCTTCTGCAAGCAGCAACAATTGGAAGACCTACTTTGACCTAGACCGACCATCGGGTAATTGATCGGCCACGTAGTCTTTTTTACAAACAATGTTATATTTCTGTACTATAAAGCACCTAAAACTCCCCAGCTATTGACACATACCTTAAAATAAGGGGCTGTTATAACAGTTTTAACAAAAAAGTACCTCTTAAAAATTTTGATCCAGCGTCGTAACTCAATTTTGTTACGTCTCTACTTCTGTATTGTTGTAACCAGAAACAAATAAAGCCTTCAATCTGTTAAGACAAACAAAATGGTAAACAATTACCTAATTTTTCGCACCGGTAATCGAATCAATATTTCCACTAAATAAGTGGGTAATAATGCCTACGAGATAGTCTTTATAGTATATATAAATGAGCAACCCACCCTAAACTATTCCTAACACAATAATGTACTTATAATAAGTAACAACGATGTCGAAGCAGGCGAGATAAAAGCCTAATATAGTTTAGTTGATAAACAGGCCATATTACTCATATAATGAATTTAAAGAAGAAAATTTAAATCTGATACAATATACACCTACTAAGTTAAATTTGCTTTCAATTTACTATGAGTATATTCATATTTATAATAAGATGTAAAGTGACACAAAAATAATGTTACAAATGAAAAGAATGTTTCAGAACTATTTGGCTTGAATAATGTCTATTTACCGACGAAAGCCACAAATCCAAAATTGTTCATCAAAACAGAAAAAGTTTCATAAAAACAAGAAAATATAACTTCCATATAGACTAGAGCTGTTATTTTTGAATAGTTATATCAGCTTCATCATCGTCACATAGTTCTGTGCGTGTGTATTTGACTGAACCTCTCTTAAACTAGAATAGATCGATAGTAATGATTTTTGTGCATGTTTGTCAATTCATTGAGTACAATTTTGGCTTGGATTTCTCACTATTACCACGGGAACAAAATCTGCATATGTTACACCACAAGGAAACAGTATTTTTATCAATTAGGCCGATTTCATTTATTTTTGAGTGTGTATTCAATCGGAGTCAAGAATAGTTTAGAGTAATAATACACAAATTATCATAGTTTACTCCTACTACTCGCAGTAGATAGATAGTGAGTGAATTGTTATTATAATACAGGATCAAGAGCTGCATATGTGGTACCTCAAGGACCAGCTAGTCTTTCCGTATAAGTATAAGTTGGTCAAGTAAAAAGGGAATGCATGCCAACATCTTGACAGAATACGCAATAATATTTTATTCACACAATAAATTTAAACAGACTCAACACACACTCCTAATATCTTAACATCCACAGTTATACTTGTAACATTGGACGTAATCAAAGTAGTCTTAAATTTTATTATTTTACTTCTCTTTCTCTTGTCTTAGTATCAAATTTTTTTATCCGAAAGAGCGGGGCACCCAGTAACACGAATTTCTATCTAGTATAAGGGCCCTTGCAATTTGTACCTAATGCATTATTCCTTCAATAAAATATGTTCTTACTGTTATGGAAGAAATTTTAAATAAGTAATTAAAAACAATGTGAAGACATTCTACTCAAGGGAATGCTATAGTTTAATTGAATGAGACAGGAAATTAAACTTTTACATTAGCGACTCTGAAACATTTCATGTCTTTATACCTATATATATTTTATGTCAATAAAATGCTGCAGATATTAAGATACAAAATAAAAGAGCAAGGGAAGGTAAAAAAGTTCAAATAAACGTTTTTTAATACCTTCGTTTAGTATTATACCTTAAAAACTATATCATAAATAGAAGTAACATACATAATAAGTAAATTTCCTCAAACCTTATACGCGAATTTTTCATCGATGGTACTAGATACACATGGACAATTCGATAAATAATTTTAATTAATAAAAAAGATTAAACTCAAGTGTAATACATTGTCTGAGCTTGTAGTGGATGACCACTTTACTGTACTCTACACAATGTAATTCAATACCTTCATAATGAATGAATTTCAACATCTATTGAAATATATATACAATTACCCTAAGTTCGTAATATAATAGAATATTAATAAGGTCAAAAGTATGACATAGTCAACCGCGTAATAGCTGTGATAAAAACGCGAGTGGCGATGGTATATTTTCTTCCCGTGGTGGGTTTTCACCGGGATCGAAAGTTCGAAAAAAATGTAAATAATAAAATTAAAATTATATTAAATAAATATATAATATGATATTTATTTATTTATTTTATTTTATTTATCTTTATTAAAAGGCACTTGTCCCAGTTTACAGTTTAGTATCATAAAAAAAAACAAAACAAGTACATAGAACATACAGAAAAAATCAAAACTTAAATTAAAATTAATAATAATAATAAAAATACTAAATAAAACTAAGGGTATAATATATTGAAGCATGAGCATTAAAATGTATTTTTACATATAAAAAAGCGCGTATGCGTCGAAAATACGGATTAAATAAGTTAAAAAAAACTAAGTAGCAGTCCATTAACGTCCCACTGCTGGGCACAGGCCTCCTCACTCCGAGGAGCGAGGGTTTTTAGAGCACTGACCCACCGCGTTGCTATACTGCGGATTGGCAGGTATAGTATACAAGTGCAGTCTCTATTCCTTCACTCTCATAGTCCGATGTGACGGGAATCCGACACGACCGGAGACAGATCAGGCGCAGGACCGAGGGCTTAACGTGCTCTCCGAGGCACGGGGTGGATCATACCCCCAATTTCTCAACTTCAGGCAAATATTGAGAAAATCTTAATAGAAAACTCAATATTGATTTTTGAATTGGCCCGACCCGGGACTCGAACCCAGGACCTCAAGTCTGTAGTCGAGAATGCTAACCACTAGACCAACGAGGCAGTTTAAAAAAATCTCAAGAATGAAACATTTAATTTATACGAAAACAGCGACTTTAAAGTTTTAAACATGTGTACATTTATAGGAGGTGGAATTTGATTTCGGCTTTTGCTTTCGATGCGGGTTTAAGGCGTGTGGTTTGTGGTGATGGTAGACTGAAACACGACGAAAATTTTGTCGTACTTAATTGTGGAATTAAATTTATCTATCATGCTTTATAATAGAACCGAGAACCATTTTAATATTGCTTACTGGTTAGCACTTGACTTTGATCTCGCCTGACAGTGGTGCAGTTTAAGCAATTGAATCGCGCTAACTTGGTAAGACGTTATTTACCTCTTTTAGTGTTTACGTCTACTAGGTCCGTCTTTGCTAGTCTTAGCAGACAAATTAGAAAAGCCGATTTCCTCAATTTTTTCTAATCGAATAAGGAACCGAGGATCTCTTCTAGCGAAGAGAGTATTCGTACCATTTTGCCAGTGGTCACATTCGATTGGAAGAGTGTTTTAGATTTTTTTTATTAAACTTACATGCTTAAGTTTAACATAGACCGTGTAAAGTTGTAGAAAATAATATACAGTATTCACAGTTACCGTTGTGATTTATATGTTGTGGTAATAATTAAGAAGTAAAGTCTTAAAGCTAAAGCGGACTCATTTGCCGATAGCCAAGGAGTGCCTCATTGGCCTAATGGTTAGCATGTCCGTCTACAGACATGAGGTCCTGAATTCACTTCCCGGTTCGGACCAATTCAAAATTCGATATTGAGTTTTTCAAAAAAAATTTCTCAATCTTTGGCTGGAGTTGGGAAGTTAGCGGTATGCTCCACCCTTAAGCTTAAGCCATCGATCCTGCGACTGATCTCTCTCCGGTCATGTCGGATACCCGTCACATCGGACTATGAGAGTTAAAGAATAGAGAGTGCACTTGTGTAATGCCTCCCAATCCGCAGTGAAACAGCATGGTGAGTCAATACTCTAAAACCCTCTCTCATATGAGTAGGATGCCTATGTGCTAATTACAACAAAACTGGCCTATAATAATAAAAAGTCAATTTCTACTCTTAAAATGTCTGGTATTATAACAAATTATATACAGGGAGACTGTGTAATTAATAGTAGTATTTGTATAAAGTTAAAATACAATTAGTTTCAACATGAAATACTAAATAATAAAAGCATGCAATATATAGAATTAATTTGTTAGGGGTTGTAATAAAATTTGAATGGCCCATCCGTTATATTTTGTCCACCATTTTCCTGGCCTTACCAAGTTATTACAAGGCGAAAATATACATACATCCGGGTCAATATTGTTACGCATGTTATAAACAGATATGTAGATATATTTTTTAAGGGCAAGAGACCTTCTGGACGTGCGTTTGACAGTAAAAATATATAAATTTATTGTTATTGTAGTTATAGTTAGAAGGTAATATGCATTAGCTCTTTAGAATTTTTTTTTTTTGATCTAGTGAAATGTTGGCTTCGTATATGTTTATCTATTGTAAAACAAAGTCCTTCTAAGGCATTATATTTGCAATAAACTTAAAATTACTGAATGGTTTTTCATACGTTTTCATGTATATAATTCGTTCATGTAATAATTGTTTGAAGTGTACGAAAAAATCGATCCGCCTGAGAGCGTTAATCAAAAACGCTGTCAAATTATTCTTAATCTATAAAAAAGCTCTCTATGCCGTATATAATTTGCGGATAATTCACAATACCAAATAAATTTTCTTTTAATATTTCAATTTTCAAGTAGTGTATTCGTTATATTATCCTTATTTTGACATTCATTCATCTTGCGACAGACCAAACGTGTAGGCATAATATGGACTACTAACTCGTGTGAAGTCGAAGCTGGTAGCTAGTTATATATAAATAGTATCGAAAATCGATTTAGATCATGTTTAACGGTTTTATTTTTAACTTTCATGGTTGTCTATTTTAAATAATTAGTCTACAAAGCTAGATAAACCAAATAAAACTGCATATACTCAAATATAACTAAATCAGACAATAAGCCGCATCCAAATTGCTGTCCATAGGTTGTATTCCTAAAATACTGGCAACATTACCTCTCTGGATAGCTAAGCTGATTCTTTGCCCGAGATTAGCGCCAGCTCTGGGGTCATTTGTGGAATCCAGCAAAGTTTAGATAAATGTTTAAAAAATATTTTTGCTTCAGAGCCCCTGGTCCCATCGTTTCCACGCCAAATGTAGAATTATGTGATCTTGTGAAATCGATCCATATTTCTGCAATCTTTTTAATTTAGGCGTCAGTTGCCCCAATACCAGACAACGTTGAAGATAATTTTAAATAAGAAGGTGCCATGGTATCAATACAAGTCGCATCCCATATAAGGCACCTTCCATTCCTCCAGGTAATTAAAGTTATTCCGTCAGGTCCCTTGCCATCGCTACGCACAATACCGTTCGGCTCTAATTGACCCTGTACGTTAGCAATGACAAGATCTCCACGAATAATGTCATTCAACGCTGCAAGTCTTGAAAGGCGACCGGCGCTGCGCTGACAAGATAGACCGTGGTGTCCCAAGCGGTCGACTTGAACTCCACAAGGACAGCAATGAGGATGGACCAATAGCAAAGCTAACCATAACCCTATACTAATACAAAAGGAGTTGTTGTCCAAGAACGGTCCTAAATTATACGATGGAAGAGCTTGCAACCAAAAACCTGATTCCCTGCAGAGCAAGACGACGAGCACGCTCTGTAGGATTACGCTCGTAGACTCGTTTAAAAGTCGGTTACATGCAAGTTTACAGAGCGGCTCGTTCCAATGCTTTTGTGAAGCCAAAGAAACAGGCAGGGATTCACCTGGACATGCATCCAGCCAAATTACTTTGGCTTCAGTACAACACGAAATTTCATTTTGCGATAAATCCAAGGAATGTGTAATTTTTTGGAATAAAGTTTGTTTGCTAAAAAAACGGTTTTTTTATATTTTAACTACACTCATATTCAGTTGTCATTTATCGAAATAAAACACAACCATACAAACGATAATATTTATTTTCTCTTAATGCTAATTAATTTTCACTATCGGGGAAGTTCTGGGAGTTTTATATTCTTATTACAATTAGTAAAACGCTAAAACATTGCCACAACCTCGTTGCTTTGTAAGGAGTACCTGAAATTTGAAAATAAATTATACATTTTACTTATCTATACATAAAGTCTAACTCAAAGTCAAAATATATTTATTCGATTAGACCTAAACAGCACTGTTGAAACGTCAAATATCGTTTTTTCCATACGTCATTTAAATGAACTGATGTAATTGGCATAATTTCGGTTCATTTGAAATAACATTAAAGAACAGCTTACAATCTAAAATTAAGAGGGTTTATGCGCATCCTAATCTGAGAAGAGCCCACAGCAAACTCGATCGGGTGAACGTTTTTTTTTGTCACCATCATTACAATATATGTTTTTAATTTATTTTATATTTTTACACATATAGAGCAATTCATTCACACCCACACTTTTTGTCTTGTAAGTATTCCTTCAAATTATAGAATGATTTCTCTATTAGCTTTCTTTTAATGAAAGAATTAAATTTACTCAGAGACATCTTTGTAACATCTTCTGGGAGCTTGTTAGAGAAACATATACCTTTGAATTTTATGAAGCCTACTAGAATTTACAGCAATTTTATTTTTATTTCTTAAGTTATATGAGGTGCATCTACTTTTTTTCGTAAAAGACTCAATAAGTTTATGGACGTACAAGTTTCCCAATATGTATAAGCCGTAAACTGTCATTATTTTCACTGATAATAAGCTTTGCTAATTTTTTTTATTACTGGTAGAATAGCGTTTGAATGTAATCTTATCTGATGGTTAATCATGTATACAGTCTAAAATTGAAGCGTGCTAAGCTGGTAACAGGTAACTTACCTCTTCTGATTTCTTCACAGCATCATACCGGAACACAAATCTATTGCTTGGCGGTACGCGTTCGCTGCTAGAGTGGTAATTAGCTACGACCGATGCCTCGCATCAATCCAGACTCAGACGTATTAGCAAATGCCTTATCTTAAATCTGCCGGGTATCGAAAACTAGGCCTCTGTTAGCGAATCGAATACTAGTAAAATTGCGCCAGCGAGTGTTAATAATATAAAATGTGACACTTAATAGCTATATGTACATATAATACGACTTTTTTTTATTTGTCCTATATGATTTTTTATAGGGTTGATTATGCAGAAAAACGTGAATATACTCATTTTGATATAAAGGTTTTCTGATATATGATTGTGTATTAATAAAAAGCTGGTGCATGTGTAGCTCGCCTAGCAGCAATGCAGCAGCGTGGTGGGTTGATGCTCTAAAAACTCTTCCTTGAAGGACGAGACCTGTGCTAAGCGGGCGTCAATAAGCTGCTACTTAATTACTTTTAAATTATGTATTTTCTCCCGATTTTATTTCGCTACGTAAAAAGAAAACAAAAAAATCTTTATTTTAAAACAACAAATATAAATGATTGGAACTCATTTTTTATTTTTATGACACGTAAATTTATATTATATAATATATGTATATATACAAATATATCATTCATTTTGTTATTCACTTCATTATAATACCCCTCTACTAGTGATAACCTATTAAGGCCGAAATTCCTAGTATGACGAAAAAGTAAAACTCGTTTGTTGAATAAATCTTTTATAACTTTTGTTTTTTATGAAAGTTATTATTTAAACGTTGAAAACTAAATGAATTGTTTGTTTCACGAACACTCGAATAAAAACGCACAAAATAAAACTCCCTTTGGCAACAAACCATTTTTCATTTCTAAATAGTGAATAGTACAATGAATAATTTTTTTCTCTAAATTACTACAGCTGAATTTGTTGTGTTATTAAAAGATTTTTAAAGAGTTTTATCAGATTCTAATATGATATATGTCGGAGTGCAATAGTCTGTGGATCGCTGGTCCATGTCCAATAGTCTATGGAACGCTTCCGCCATCTGTCTATCGTCGTGGGACATAGTCAATAAATGGCAGTCCGGTGCGTCTTTTCGACTATTGAAACTGCCGCGATCCGAGCTTATTATTGTTAATGAGTTGGTGTAAATTGCTATCAGGAACATTAAGTGATTGAACATTATAATCCGAGTTAATTAATAAAGTGTTTGATTGCACCAACATTATCCACGAACGCCCACAGTATGAAANCACTCCACGCTGCAGTTGGATAGACTCTGTGCTTTGGTCCTGTATACGGACTGACAAATTACTACAGCTGAATTTGTTGTGTTATTAAAAGATTTTTAAAGAGTTTTATCAGATTCTAATATTATATATGTCGGAGTGCAATAGTCTGTGGATCGCTGGTCCATGTCCAATAGTCTATGGAACGCTGCCGCCATCTGTCTATCGTCGTGGGACATAGTCAATAAATGGCAGTCCGGTGCGTCTTTCGGTAGTTCTCGAGTGACGGTCGCCCGGAGCGGTTGACTATTGAAACTGCCGCGTTCCGACTTATTATTGTTAATGAGTTGGTGTAAATTGCTATCAGGAAAATTAAGTGATTGAACATTATAATCCGAGTTAATTAATAAAGTGTTTGATTGCACCAACATTATCCACGAACGCCCACAGTATGAAAATTATGGATGCCATTAATGACGATGTCAGCGGAGAACCCTACGCCCCTCTGCTTTATGCTTCCTTTCTCTCTTATTCTCCGACATATATAAGAATCGCTTCCTATTAATACTTACTTTTCGCGGCCATCCTGGCGTAATGGTGCCAGTTTTTGATTTACTGAGTTCGATACTCGGCAGGGCAAATTTAAGAAATTGTATTTTCTAAGTTGACTAGGCAATGCCCGTATCTAACTAGCACCCTTCTAATAAGACCATACCGAAAAGACATGGGTTCTGGTACGCTATGTAGAAACCAATAAGAGGAAAAAATACCTTTTACCGAGTCACCTGCTTAGACTCTATAAACTCTTACTGTTAAGTAGATTCACATCTAAATGCTTACAATATTCCACGCAACTAGACTTGGTTCACTCAAATAACAAATGGCAATGATACTTTGGTACTTCCAAAGGTTTTCTGTGAAGACTCTTGGAATCATTCCTGAGCTATAGTTAGTGATGGACTTAGCTGGCACACGTATGAATAATGTACATAGAATATTGAATAACTTTTAAGACGTTATTTATATCCAGCGTCATTTGTGCAGTGAAAATAATTTGTAAAAAAAAAACTATATTCCAAAGAGCTGTAGAAACGTATTAGAATAAAGAGTACTTGTTTCGATAACATCAAAACCCTCAACATCAGAAAAGCATAAGTGATTGTATTTATATAATAAGGTCTTCTTACCATTAGAATCGGGTTTAGTCATCTGCATTTCGGAATCTTTCAGAAATATGTATTCCGCCTTAAACCCTGTACCGTCGAGTCTGTCGTTGGAGCGGAAAGTGACTCGCAGGAAATTGCCCTCAGAGACTACTTGGAGTTCACGCAGTTGACCGCAATATCTCCGACTTTGTGTATCAATCATCTTACTAGAGAATTGCACGTAGTCACTAGCTGATATAGCTTCACATCTGCGGTTGAAATATATGCATTAAATTTCATACCTTAGAGAATTAGAATGGTTCAAGAATAAATATATGTAGAAACAAAGTTACTATGTTCGGAATTTCTCTACGCGATCAAATCCGTAGGAGAACGCAGGTCATCTACATAGATCAACGAATTTTAAAGCTAAAGTGGCAGTACGAGGACCACATAGTTTAAAAAAAACGATAGATATTGGTGTGTGTATGTACTCAAATGGTGCTTACACTAGAAGTTGCAATATGAACTTTTTCTAGATAGACAAAAGATGTTTTTTCATACATAGGTGAGGCGAAAACGATGTGCTTTACTCCCATAGCACGTTCATTACATTGAAAGCACATGTTATTATCAATCTCTGCTAGATAATCTTAGAACTAAGTTTAGACCGTACAGAAGAAAGATATTATGTCAAATTGACATATAATACATATGTTATGTACATCCATATCCTATTATAATAATAATAATATAATAAGTCCTTTATCGGAAAGGTCGAAAAACAAGCGAAATGTTTAAAGTTCGTAGGTTTATGTTTTGAATTGTAGAAACAGCACAATATAAAAGAATTCGTTTAAAACACAGAGACTGACTCTTTAATTTCACAGCTACAAGATAAATAAAGTATCTAAAAAAGTATAAAATATACTTTAATTACACATTTCTTCACGTAAATCAAGGAAATAACTAAGACTAAAATATTACCTACTTCATTTTTATCCATTTGGGCAACAACAAATAATAGAAAGAATAATCCTATAATTACAATTTATGAACGTATAAGTACATAATAATTTTCAGGAAAAGGTTTCCCAGGGAGTTGAGTGTTTTTATAAATTATAAAACAAAAGCGACATAACAAAATCCTCGGTCCCTCTTAAAAATTAGGGTGGTTCATTTTATAATTAACGGTGATTAATTTTATCAGCGTAATTGGACCTTATTACTTTTATAAAATTATTTTTAATTAAATAGACGTTAAGTGGTGTTAGCATATTTAATATCAGTGTATTATGGGGCAAATTTATTACATTATCTTAAAAAAATGAAACATTCATTTTAATAAATATATAGTCAGGGAAAAAAATTATCGGCCTATTTTGTATTAACAGAACATTGACTTTTCTATGGCCTCCATAAATCCTATACACCCATTTAAGAGTAATTAAAAAAAAACGAAATATGCACATAATCCATCTTTTAATTTAGATATATATTTGTTTAAATATATTCTGTAATTTGGAAACTAATGTATACACAATATACACAATTTATATGATATTAGGTTATTATATATGTCGAAATGCGTTAGTCTGTGGAGCGCTCGCGCCACCTGTCTATCGGCGTGGGACAGAGGCAATAGTGGCAGTCCGGCGCACGTCTCTCAGTAGTTCTCGAGTGACAGTCCGCCAGAGCGGTCGACTATTGAAACTGTCGCGTTCCTAGCTATTATTATTAATAAGTTTGTGTATATTGATATCGGGAACATTAAGTGACTTAACATTATAATCTGAGTTAATTAATAAAGTGTTCGATTGCACCAACATTACCCATCAATGCCCATAGTATGGAAATTGATGTGATTTATGATTATGGATGCCATTAATGATGATGTAGGCGGTTAACCTTACACTCCTAAGCTTTATGCTCTCCTTCTCACTTATTCTCCGACATCAGAAGTGGGATAACTGTTGGTATGAAATGAGAAAAAGGGCGAAACGTACGTTTGTACTATGTGTATAAACGGGTGTTATGTTTGGAAAACTGAATTAAAACGTGAGCACTGATCGAAGATCTACAAAACAATCTACAGGTCCAGGGTGGAACATAGTCCCTGACTGAAAATCGTAGTTCTCGGGTGACAGTCCGCCAGAGCGGTCGATTATTGAAACTGTTGCATTTCTAGCTATTATTGTTAAAGTTTTTTGTGCAAATTATTATCGGTAACATTAAGTGATTGGACATTATAATCTGAGTTAATTAATAAAGTGTTTGATTGCATCAACATTAACCCACCAACGTCCACAGTATATAAAATGTGATTAATGATTGATTGATATGATTATGGATGCCATTAATGACGATGTCGTCGGAGAACCTTACGCCCCTATGCTTTTTGCTCTCGTTCTCTCTTATTCTCCGACACATACGAGTATATATTTTTTTATATGCATGTGAATGTTACTGAATTCCTCCAAAACTGCTGGATCAAATTTGTTGATTATTTTTGAGTCTTCAAGTGGATTCCAGAACGGATTAAGTTGAGAAATAGATACCCTAAATAGCAATTTTACCCATATCGCCACAACTCATGAACCGCGATGAGAATATCTATTCTAAACTAATCATATATATAGAAAACATTTGTTTTTTGTATGTATTTACGTTTGTAACGTTAGGTTATCTTACTATCCCAAAAATTAGGGATCTCTAATAAATGTGAAAAAATTAGTCACAAAAAATCTGTCTGATCTGATATTAAAAATCTGATGATAGAAAAAAACATTTTCTACAATATTGTAGTCCATGACACCATAAGTCTAACTACTGCAGTTATGTCACTATTACTACTTTTACATTTAATAAGTAAAGAGTGCCAACCATATTATTTAAACCTCTGTCTGTATAAATCCATATTCTTTTAAATGATACTTTATTAAAGGCTGTCAATATCTATAAATTACCTTTTAAATTATTAAAATAGGATAATTTGAAAGTGGATCACTAAAAGTACTCATCACGAAATCCACAAAACTATTACTTTCTTAAATTTAAATTTAGCTAAATAAATCCTTTTGCAATGTACACGGCTGCTTACAATTTTCGGAGAGAAAGAAAGAGATCGGGATATACGCAGGTTACATTACATGGAATAATTCGTAGTAAAAGTAAATAAAAAAACATTTCTGAATAATTTACTTACGGTACCACCCCTTCGACGTCAAAATGTTTGAAATGTATATGCACACGTTCGTTCTTTCGGGCGTAGAAGAAATAATTACATTCTGTATCCCTTGGATAGAGCCCAGGATGATTTGGGGACATCATCATCCCCTTTCGCCTTATTGTACTGTTATATACAAAGGCACATGGGAACTCTTGAAGTTGCTTTCCAGCAGTAATTGCGTAATCTAGTAATTAAATTAAACACATTATAGCAATACAACATTTTTTTGGATACATTTTTCAATTTCTGCTTTTAACTTACACTCTCTCTGTATATGTTTTGATTAAATTTGGAATGGTAAAAAAGTACGTTTATTTATTTTTATTGTAATGAAATACACCTGATGTTAATACAAAATACCTAATGTTTTTTCAAATAGTTATCAAATTTATACTGCTAAAAATTGTACAGTGTTATCTATTCAAGTCTCTCGTAAAATATTTGATATATTTAAGAAAGTCGCATTAGATGGTGTTGACTTAATTTTTTATTTATATTACTTGTTAAAGAACGTCATTGTTGATATTTAAGTAACGAAAGGCATAACTCAAAATACTTGAGTTAGGAGTGTTGACATTGACAAAAAACTTTATTTTAGAAGTTACACTCAAAAAGGAAAATTCAAAAATAAAAGTTCATCATGTTTTCATATAATTCTAATGTAACATTGATTACAGTAATAGAACGACTTATAATCTAAGGTTACGAGAGTTCCTGTGCGCTCTGTTTTGAGAACTCTGTTGTGTTTATTATTGTATACAGTATTGTGGATAAAAATAATAATAGTCAACCTTTGTAATATAGTACTAATATTAACGTTTGTTACTCTATCACCGGCTGAACCGATTTAGTTAAAGTTGCGCATATAGTAATCATTAATAATACGACGGCCTCTTGTTATAAAAAGTCAAATATAAAATCCTAATTTTGTAAGACGAATTATTTACTACTATACTACTTTTTGTACTAATGAAATATTTTTTAATAATCACGTTTTTAATTGTTGTATGATTGAAAATCTTTTTTTTTTAATTAGGATCGATTTTTTCCGTTCCATCAGCAAAGATGTCATTGGTAACATCGTCTGTCATCGTTTTTTGAAGCGGTCTCCTAGCACCTTTTATGAAGTGCTATAGCAACATTAATGTCCATCGTTTTATATTTTGATAAAGGAGTCGAAGTCGTACGGAGCTAGTAACAATATATAACTTACCTTCAGTAAAATAATATGATATTTTAAAACCCCTGCTATATCTTGACGAGTATATTCCTCTGAACTCGATGGATAGCTTTGGTCCATTTGACATTAAAGGTTTAGGTACGTCATTTCCGCAATATGACGCCATTTTCTCCAGACGCCCATCGACATATAAAAACACGTCCAGCGAGTCCATACTTTCGCAGCTGTAACAAAAACTTTTACATCATATCACTTAAAAGCGTTGAGGCCATTTATAAATTGACTTTACTTGACCTTTTATGAGTGTAGTTAATGGATAAAAAATATAACCTTTTTTATTTATATGAATGAGACAGTTTTTCGTAATACAGGTTTACGACAGCCGTTTATTTAACGTACAGTCTCTTATTATGAAGACAGAAAAAAATGTATCTTATAAGTTACAATTGAGGATACAACCTTACAAAAATTCGTTTTGAAGACAAGTGGTTCTAACGAATATTAATCAAGGTCATCCAAGTTTACATTAAAATTACTCTATAATCATAGCCGTTGCTCACATTAGTATTATTAAAATTGTTGTTTGTTGGGAACATGGACGAATATTTATAAATTCGGCGTGTTTTCAAATCGAATCAAATCAAAAAAATCTTGATTCAAGTAGGCATATTACAGTACTTTTAAATCGCCAAATTATATTTTTTTCCACACTGTGATAGAATCTCGTCTGATGATGTTACTCAAGAACGGCTTCAAATCTAAAGTTACGAGGGTTCCTTGCGCCCTGATCCGAGAAGAACCCACAACAACTCAGTCGGGTATTTTTTTTTGTTACCATCATCATTACAATATCATATTAGTTTACTATATTTTAATTAAAATTAGAGAAACTCGTTTACTCCCAGGCGTTTCTATCGTCTAGATAATCTTGCAACTTATAATACGATTTTTCTAACAGCTTTTTTTTAACAAAGACTTTGAATTTATTAATTGACATCTTCAGAACGTCTTTTGGGAGATTATCATAGAAACGTATACAGTTACCCTTAAATGAGTTAATCTTATGCAGCCTACTAGAATTTATAACAAGTTTGTTTTGGTTTCGTAAGTTATATGATGTACCTTATTATTATCCTCTTTTTATTATCTCTCTTTGCAATGCACAATGCATTATTTTAATAAGACTTCTGTCATATACTATAATTGATAAATTATTACAGTCGGTTAAACGACAGCAAATACGAACACAAAAGCATTAATTCTAATCATGTGCTTGTCGAATAATTTCTAACGCCTTTATTATATCATTTTATAATGTTATTCTTTAAAAAAAAAATTAATAAACTTAACAAATTTGATATTCGCTTTACAAAAAACTTTATGATAGTTTTGCGTGACTGCGTAACTCTGAATTATTATAATACTAGGAAACGCTAGTAATAACATCGGTGCTTGAATTAAAATAGCGTTACAATTGCATTAATAAACAGGCGAGAATAGCGTGTGTTGAAAAAAAAGGGCAGGTAGAAGCGTTTTGTTAGCAGCCATTAGGGTTAATTTGGGCCAACCAGCCTACACGAAAAATGGTTTGACCTAAAACCTTTTTAAGTGCTTTTTCACACAAAACAAGTTATAGCAGGCCAGCGATTCTGTACAGAACTACGAGCACTCTTTTATATTACATGTAAAGATTTCCCAGTAGAAGGTAGTTAAGTTCTCTTCACTATATAGAGCTCAGTAAATTTTCTTTCTCTGACAAGATGATGTATACTGCGGTAAAGTCGAGGATGTATTTGGTTGAAATGTAATTTAGAGTAAACGTATAAACCTAAGCCCAATCATTCAATTTCATCTATTAGTTTACACTTTCTGTATGTATATGAATGAATAAGTATATTTTAGGATGTGATTACAATTAAAAATGTAAATATTCTTATGGGTTTCAATATGTGACCTGGTGTCTGAAATAGATTAAATCTACGTTTCAGGTCTCCAGACCCAGTCATTTTATGTAACATTATGTTAAGATACGGTTTTTAATTATGAAATTATTGAGAAATTAAAATTTTAGTCTTGTTTATACGTCGTTGCGTATTTTGTGTAAGGTGTTTTTAATTATTTCTTGTATAGATGCTTTTAGTATATGTGGCTTATTTCTATTGAACAATTCTCCCTCTTATTGCAATTCATTGTTATTTCTCGTTCATAAATGTTTCTATAGATTATTTAAACATTTGATGGTTATTAATTCATGTTTTTTTTTAATATTTCTATTAACAAAATTTGCTCTTTCGAATAAGGTGAGACCTAGAGAGCACTCTTATTTTTAAGAATTACGAAGTAAGACACTTTTTTTTAGTATTTACGAAAAGAGAAACTTTTTTTAAGTGTTTTTTTCTTAATAAAATCTATGTAAGTTTTGCATATAGTGGAGATATTAGTCATTTAAAAAAACCACCAATATACGGTTTATTCAATGAAGAAAAATATCATTCTTTTATAAAATAAGAAAGCCTATATATCAATACATACCTATGTATAACATGCCAAAATTCTTAGACCCCTGGTCACAAAGGTACTTTAATAAAGCCATTACTCTGTACAAATACAATATAACAAAAACAAATAAAATACCCCTCTTAATTATTACAGGCTACATTGAATGATATCCTGTACAGTATACATACATTTTAACAAGGGAATAAATTAATTGACGTTGCTGTCGAATGCATTGCGGTGAATCCATTTATTACAACCGACGTGCTTACTTCAACGATTCTGGGCACAATTCATTGTTAACTTGCTCACGCGGTCAGTCAAACATCATTTACAATTCTACGTAAGCTTTATCTACATAGATAAATCCTGGACATGGTTTAACAGAAAATAACATTATAAGGTCGTATATTCTCTAATCGTTATAAAATAAAACAAGTGTTTTTTTTATGAGAAATTATTACGACACCTTTTTCTTTAACATTTTGTCGAAACTCCAAAATGAAAAATATCAACGTACTGCTTAATGTACACTATTTCTTTTGAATTATTTTAGTACTATACAAGACTTATGTATATGAAATATATATTTAAAAAAAAGTAGTATAAATTTATTGCTAAGTTTAATTTTTCTCATTTTCCATGTGAACTTTAACTAAGCTAAATATCACACTTCTCCGTGTAATATATATGCGAAGCGCTCCTCAAGATATCTACGATACTATTCGCGCAACTGACATCTTTCGCAATGTAGACGCTCATTATGAACACAGATTTTTTTTCATATTCATAAGATAGCGAAGACTATGCGGTTGATAGTTTTAGACACATTATACGTAGATATTGTATACAAACAAAATATTACTACTGACTGACTTATCGGGTTTTATCTACAGCTATTTATAGCTGCAGATAAATCTCAATCCGTTGTTAATTTTTAAGTCGATAACATTTAACCGATACCAAAAATTAACATAGGACTCCTTCGGCGATGTAAAAGCCCATATAAAGCGGGTTTCTCCGTCTTTCCACGAGATCAGAAACTCTGCAGGTGAAACCGTGTGGAATACAATAAGCACTATGAAAAGGACAATTGAACACGAGTACTGACGAGTTAGTAAACTAAAAACAATTATTGCAATACAAACACCGCTAAATGTATTTTAATGACTTGCATTTCACCAGTAAAATGCAAGTTGCAGGCTTAAATTTAACTTGTTATAAAACTCATTATGTGGTCACACGCCCATGTGTGATTTGGACGCAACTTAGCGATATGTGGAAGTGCGGTTATGTGGTTATACGGTTATCTGTAGTAATAAATCTCTTTCGCAGCTGTTGTTAACTGTTGCACCACAAAAACCGTATCAGCCAATTTTTTCAGCGTATTACGTGGAATATTTAGTTGTCTAAGCTAATATTATAGAAAGGAAACATTTGTGTTTTTGTATGTAAGTATGTTTGTAACGTTTTCACACAAAAACTACTGGACCAATTTCAAAAATTTTTTCATCATTAAAAAGCTGTATTTTCACTTAGCAATATAGGCAATGTTTCTTTATCAAAAAAAAAATAGAGATCCCTAATAAAAATACATTGATGTAACCCAAAGTGCGAAAAAATTGGTCACAAAAAATCTGTCATCGCGTGCACTGCAGAAACTATTGGTGGTAGAACAAAAAATGTTCTTCAATATTATAGAATATATTAATATCTGGAAAAAAATCTACGATACCATATGCCTGGCTACTAAAGTTATGCCACTATAACTAATTTATTACATTTTAAAAGTATAAAAAAGTGCCGACAATAATCAATCCATGTTATTCATACAATATTCAATTAGATACCTTTTCAATACCTGTACAATACTTTTTAAATTATTAAAATCGAACTTTCCATTCAAAAGATATAACGAATTTAAAAATGTCAATGCGAATAAAATTGAAGCGACCATTATAACTGGGCCTGCGGCTGATGAGTTAGCTCATATTCCAAGGATAGCAACGATACCCCCCAATATACCTATGCTGTTTCTATGTTTATCAAGCTAAAAAATACTGGAGCGGTTCAAAAAATCCTGTCATTACCTCCTTGAAAACAAGAATCATAGTTAGTTAGATATATATTCGTTGTAAAGTAAAATCTGTGTATTGATTAGTTTATGAATGGAAGTGTGTATTTAACATTCTGAAAGGGAGTAATTAAAAACTGAGAGAAATAAAACTATTATGTTAACAAATATATATACAGCAATGCTTAGCACACCAATAACAATCTATGCCTATTATACATAAATTAGATTCTTGTACTTCTCTAAGAGTACACTTGTGTACTATGCCTGCCAATCCGCAGTTTAGTAGCGTGGTGGGTCTATGCTCTATAAGAGAAAAATTCAAATACACATCGATTCTCACAGTGTCGTTATATATTTGTAAAAATATTCACTTAAACACTCAAAACCTTGTTACAAATAATAAGAGAAGCCTTTGGATTTGAATTGCATATATTGCTACTTTAGAAAAACAGTGATACAATTAAAAATAGATTATTTTACATGAGAGCCGTTTTAAAATCAAACAAACTGTTGGAATTAAATGACAATCACATTTTGTGGTGTCATTACATCATTTACCTGATCTGAATATAAATATTTATTTTGCAAACAATTGTACAGCGGTATTTATTTTTTCTATATAATAAGTTTAAGAAGTTGTGACTTGAGTATTTCCATTATTTGTTAGAATTTATATGTTACCTAATTACTTAATATTCACAAAATCCTAACTGAATTCTGGAAACTATTGTCAGTACCACAATACATTGCTTTGTAAAGTATTGTGCGTTGTTCATGCATAGATTGTCTGCTCGAAATAATCAGTTTGTAACTAACACTATATATATTAATAGGTCCCATATTAGACACAGTTCATGCTTCAAGGAAGGTAAATTGGCCTTGTTTAAGGATGTGTTAAATCCACTAATCGCTTTACCATACATACACCAAGACAGCAATTAAGTTTCAGGGCAAACAGTGCTGTTTGATATATAACATATTTTACCTGTGGCGTCGGTAATGTGGAATATGTTATGAAATAATACTAATATTATAAATGCAAAATTAACTCACTCTATCAGTCTATTGCGTTTGGAAATCTAAACATGGGTTAGAAGTGGAATTTAATAAAATTTTTATCACGAAACTAATACTTAAAGGTGGTGGTGAAATAGGCGATGTTTATCTTTTCTAGCAGAGGTCCCGGGTTCGATCCACGGCAGAGCGGATTTAGAAAATTGCATTTTATAATTTATCAATTAAAGAGCAATACGATCCATATATCAATCAGGATCTCGTGTTTCTCTAAGAGATAAATTTAAAGAAACATCAATTCTCATAGTACCGTCGCAATATATATTAAATAATATCTTATATATCCGTGATAATATACATTTATTCAGTAAGAAAAGTGAAATACACAATTTTAATACAAGAAATAAAAACAAACTTGTAATTCCATATTTTAGAGTGAAGAAAGTTCAGAAATCATTTGTCGGGTTGAGCATACGCATTTTTAATAAGATACCTCAATCAGTTTTGGATTTTCCTCCGCATAGTTTTTAGAAATATGTCAAAAACATCCTTTTACAAGAGGCATATTATAATGTTGAGGATTATGCATGCTCACAGAAGCAATATATTACACATTGTAGCATACAAAACTACTTTTAAAAGAGTAACGGTTGAGTTTCTTGCCGGTTTCTTCTCAGCGGATTCAACTTTCCGAACCGGTGGTAGATTTGTTACCAAGGGACAGACTACTGACGATTCAAAAGTGCTTTTTGAGCCTACTTGAATAAAGAATATTTTGATTTTGATTTTTGATATCGTAGTCTGGACTGGTAGGCTTCGGCCGTGGTTAGTTACCACCCTACCAGCAAAGACGTACCATCAAACAATAGATTTGTGTTCCGGTACAATGCTGTGTAGAAACCATAAGAAGTGAATTGCCTGTTTACAGATTGGCGCGCTTCCACCTTTGACTGTATCATCACTTATCATCAGATGTGATCACAGTCAAGCGCTAACTTGTCAGCAATAAAAGAACATCGACATCACTCCTTAATTTTAACATAATCTGAATTTAATTAACTAACATTTAACAGCAAAATATTTCCTTTTAACTGTTCCCTACAGTGTCACCCGCATTAATTGCGATGCCGTTGGAATACTCGTATTTAAATACCTATCATATTGTGAATAAAGTCAGCCTATTCGTATTACTGGCTTTTCAAAAAACTGGTTGGAACACATATTCGTATGCTTTCAAAGTCTTTTACATTGGTTAAAAGAATTTCGTGTTTATTTATATCAACTAATGTTACACCTTATACTAAGAACTCACTCAATAATGCTTCCCGTGACCCTCTGAAGGTTGAAATCTTCAAACACTAATCGCACACGCTCTCTCCCTTGCGCCAGAAAGTCGTAATGACATTGCGTTTTGGGAGGATAAGGCGACGGGTACAAAGGAGAGATCAAAATCCCACTACGGCTCTTATCAGACCTGAATACTTGATCGCAGGATGACGCTGAAATGTATAGACGGTTAAAGATATCGGATTAAACTTTATGGGCGTATCTTTAGTACTGGGTATAAGAGTTAAGTGGGTTATTGAAAGCGAAAGTGTTATAAAATATATCGTTATTTACCATTACATGTTTTTTTACTAGAGTCAGGTGTCAGCCTTTTTTCTTTTCCAGTAAGTGTTAAGTAAAATATAAAAAAAAATTGGAGCGTTAGTTGTGCATGACCTACAAAGACTTATCGCCAAGCAAAGAAATTCGTATTCCGGTATTCTGCATTGAGAGTAGATTGCCTCTTACCAAATTAGCACGCCTCCATCTTAGATTGTATCATTACTTGACATCAGCGATGTCAGCAATAAAAAAAAATTAACATAAAGATCACTTTACTGGCTTTATAATGCGTATTATCACTTAGTTTGTTTCTGTATTCAATTTTTTGCAAGAACATTTAAGTTCTTTCACAAGAATATATTTTTTTTAATTTTAAGATTATCCTATCAGCAAATAAATATTGTAGAGCAAGAAATATACTGTCCTGTGAAGGAATCGTACAGACAAAAATATTTATTTAAAAATATAACAACAAAATTCAATTTCTTATATATTTTCGATTTAAATTTATTACACTTTATATGAATTAAAATATCTTATAAAAGTTCCTACCTATTTAATTTCCGGGCTAGATTAGCTCAGCAATTACAATTGCCTTTTTTTAAAACACATAAAATATTCGTTTCTATAGAAAATTACTCAAAATTAAAGGTTATTTAAATATGACATATTGAATTTGTTTCAGTTACGCCGTTCTGCAATTTAAATAAACTTTTTGATGCCGTTGTTTTCTATAAAAACGGTTATAATAAAGTATGTAAAGTTTTGTTATTGTTTTTTGTAGAAACAATCGTTTTGTATTCATAAAAAAAATAACAAGTTTCTTACTTGCAGCACTGACAGCCGGTCCTAAAGCAGACGACACATCTGTGGTGGATTTTTTATTGTTCTCACCATCTAAAGAAGTAATATAAAAATGATGAAATACACAGATACTACAATACAATATATCGGAGTGAAATTTCAAAATTTATTCACACATTTATCAATAAGAATTACATAGATGTAATTATAACATTACAGAAAATGCTTACTAAACCTGCGCTAGAGTTATCGTCCATTACAAATTGGTAACTTGCTTTGAACCCCTGTCCTGGTGTATCGGAATTGGTAGTAAACTGAACTAACAGGTGCGGTCCTGTTGAAAGGATTTCATAACCTTAAAAGAAAAAACTAATATTAAATTACATATATAAAATTCCTGGCACGTCAAATTTAGATGTATATAAGCTCGTTTGATTTCAGAAATATGTAACGATAAATTAATTTGTTTAATAGAATATCTATAATCATTTGTTAATCTTGAAGTCAATGGATGTTATACGTATTTTAAATATTCTTAGATTTATTTGTGCCATCACAATACTTTGTCAAAATATCAGATGCGCTATATTACAATTTTCATATTGTGTTAATTATAATACCGGATATATCGCATGCAAACTCTTCTTCAAGTAAGCTGGTTCACAGTTATTTTTAAAACAGTCATTGAATATTGTGAACTTGTAAATTAATGTAATGATTTCGTTCTAGGTCGCACTACCATATACAAGCGATACTATATTAAGTAATATCCATATTAATATGTGCAAAACATCTTTTTAATTAAGTAAGTTTAATTGCAAAATTCTGCTTATGTAAATTACAGTATGAAACATATAGTTTAATGAAATAATTTGATCATTAAAGTTTTATAGAGCCGATGACGTCATTTTCCTTCATAGCTTGAGGACAGTTACCAGTAAAATCTGTAAAAAATTACAAGGGATTTAGGAAAACACATTTTTTTTCTCTTACCTACAATTTCATTGCAGAGAATCGCAATAACTGGTGTTGTCGGAATTCTTCCGTCAAACACTTTGATTGTATCTGCGCGATTCAGGCAACTGCAATAAATTCATCTTCATATTTGACAAGTCAAGGAACTAGATATTAAGCTATAAAAGAACTTTACGAAAAATATAATATAATAAATAGCACTATTTTAAAGTGATTGTATTTAGAAAAATTATCTGTGTTTGTTAAATTGTCATAGGTTGTATCAGTGTCAGGCCTGATGCAGATTAACGCGTATTCCACTTTATAAAAGTATATTGGATGATTCTTTAAAAAAAATTATGGAATTTATACGTCATAAACAAATGAAGTCATTAAGATATCAAAGTCGCCATTAAGTATCGTGCTTTAGAAATAGAAAGAATGACATGGTAAGAGGTTACAACTCGTAGTCCCTTAATATCATTCCAAAAGCACAAGTATTAATGGTTTTTGAAGTGAAACTTCTTTAGGCGCATGAGATTTTCATAAAATATAAAATAAAAATATTTATTAAATTCTCTTTTCTGAATTCAAAAGCAGAATTTAATTAATAATTACTAATATCGACAAAAATAGGTGGCATTTTATTATTTTATCGTCATTTGAGATTTCAATAAATTATTTGTATTAATTTTCGACACTTCAATATTTTAATGACAATTAAATTCTTATCACGTCTTCCTTTTCCCCTCCCTTTAAGTCTCTGAAGTCTAAAGTTTTAGATTTCTATAAATGTGAATTAGACTTAAAAATTTGTTTGCCAAAGAAATTTTACTTTTGACATGTGTACTTTGTCTTTTAATTTAATATTACTTATATATCTCATCAGAAAACATGAGCTAACGAGGTTTTTAATATCAGTAAATGCATAGCGATATAATGTTTGTCTAAAATAAGTTAATACGGTATAACTTTTTAATATGCCAATTTTCTTTCTGTGTTATTTTCATTAAAGTAAAATATTCTCTGGTAAGAAGTTTAAAGCTTAAACAGTCATAAAGTTCGTCGAGCAATGCCATAACTCAACTTAAGATCAGCTGTTAATTTCTGTACTTATTTTAAGTTTTGTAATAATTAAACGCAACATTCTTGCTAAAATTGAAAATATCACCATAAATCTCTTCTTCACTTAATGATGTGTAAAATACCTTTCATCTCCTTTTTGCAAGTAGGATTCTTCAAATAATAATTTGATTCTTTCGTGTTTTCTGTAACAAGAGATAGAATGATGTCGATATGTTTTCTAAACTGTCTATATATATAAGCGAAATCCAGGAATATCCCATTATGCCATGTCTTATTATATCTTCAGGGATTAAGCAGCGTTTTTTAAGAATCCGTTATATTCCAACAAAAAACCTTTAAAGATCATTTACATAACTATTCCTCAAGAATCACTCTATATGAAAAACCGTATGAAAATCCGATCAATAGTTTTATATTTATCTTAAAAACACAGATGAACACGACACAGGACTTTGTTTTATTTTATATAAAGATATTTATATATAATCTTGTGTGTAATAGATCAACAGAGTAAATTTGATGGTTTTTTTAGTCCTATTTATGCAATATATAATGTTAATGGCCTCAATGGTCTTGTGGTTAGCATATTCGATTAAGGACATAAGGTCCTGGGTTCGAGTCTCAAGGTCGGGCCAATTTAAAAATCGATATTGAGATTTCTATTGAGGATTTCTCAATATTTTCCCGAAGTTGGGAAATTTGCTGTGTACTCCACTCCCGTGCCTCGGAGAGCACGTTAAGCCATTGGTCCTGCGCTTGATCTCTCTCCGGTTGTGTAGAATTCTCGTCACATCGGACTGCGAGAGAGAAGGAATACAAAACCTCTCTCCTATGAGTAAGGAGGCCTGTGTCTTTTATTTATAATGTTAATATTAAATTTGTATAATAAATTTAATTTCTATAGAGCTACAATTGCCACTACCTTTTTGATAATAAGGTAACAAAATAGCGCTTGAAACCATCATAATATAAAATATCATCATCACAATAAAGAGGTATTCAATTTCCGACTCTTTAAACAGCAAATTGATAAGAGAACTTTATGAAAAACACATTATCGTATCTCGCATTTCTTTAATATCCGGTTTTTTGGTATGGCATCTGATAATATTATATGTGGAATTAATATAATAATTTGGTGGTAATTTATGAACAAAACATGTAGATCAAATAAACCCTATCTTCAAGAACAAACCGATTTTTATATTAAAAAGGTTATTTTGTATTTGTATATTATTATTATTAAAACGACTATAATATACATTCTAATTAAATTCTTAAAAGCTATATTTCTTTAAAAAAATATATAAATTACCACAATAAAATTATCAATAATTAGAAATAATCATTTTAAACGAACTTGTCGGATAGATTTTAAACTTTTAACAGTCGGTAAAAATTAGATAGATAAGGAAGAAAATATAAAAAGATATATAAGAATGGATCTTTTCTTCCAATAACCATCAGTGCCAGACGACCAAAGTCTTCGAACAGTGCGTGTTGCTAGTGATCACCTACGGATCGGTAACGTGATCGCTGACTATGGGCCTAATTCGAGCTCAAAGTCACACAGCGTGCGATGGAAAGGGCTGTGCTCGGCGTCTCTCTACGCGATTAAATCAGAAACGAGTAGATCCGTAGAAGAACCAAAGTCACCGACATAGCCTTAAGAATCACGAAGCTGAAGTGACTATGGGTGGGGCATATAGTTTGACGAAACTATGGATGTTGGGGTTCGAAGGTGCTGGAATGGCGACCCCACACCGGAAGGCGCAGTGTAGATAGACACCCTACAAGGTGGACCGACGACATAAGGAGGGTGGTCTGTAGCCGCTGGAGCCAGGCGGCACAAGATCGGGCACACTGGGCATCAGTTAAAGTGACAAGGAAGAAAATAGGCAGATAATAATAATAGTTTTAAATGCTACGTTAAACTTGAGCCATTTTGTTCTATTATACCCACGGGAAATCACAAATATTCCGCGGATGTATCGCCCTTCTATCGGTTTATATTTCATACAAAATTGTCGTTATTTTAAAAGTAAAATTTGTAGATGTATTCATTATATTATACATACAAGAGTAAGTACACTGTGGTTGGAATTTTAACTCTGGAATGTAGTCAAAGACATTAGTGCTAAAATTAGTCTATATTTCGAATGCTATAGTGAGAAACAAATCTAGTTTACTATAATTAAGCGCGCCTGATGCATCCAATTTAGCTGCGGGGTATAATTTTGACCAAATGTTATGAACGTGGCAAATTAATGGGCACTTCGCTACGTTTATTTGCAGAAATAAGCCAAAATGCGTATATTCCTTGCGTTTTTTTTTTCAAAACCAACAACAATATTAGCCCCTTACATATGTTGTACAAAATATCTATCGCTCCAATACATTAAATGTCAAATGTATTTTTGAAAACTTGTAGTGAATGATATGTCATTTATTGAAAGCTCACGTAATACATTTATAACTTTTTAACTATGTAATAACTTTAAGGAGTTTTTGGCAAACGGTGTTGAAATTCAAAATATTCGCAAACATATTAGTATTAAAATATATTCATATAGATATATTTCTTCTTTTTTTATAATTGCTATACGCGTTTGGCTTACCAGGTATATATTATTCAGATCAAATTTGATGTATACGCAATATATGTGCCTCACTGAGTTTATTTGGATCGCTGAACTTTAACAGGTCTATTAACATGTTATATATTCAGTTAAATTTATAATAGTCAATGAACTCATATTGGGGTTAAAGTGCACCGAGATATATACCAACATTGATATTTTATTATATAAAATAAATTAAATATAACCTAAAAGTGTTAAACATACAATTTTATAACAAAAATGATATCAAAATCCAAAACTTGTACGTCGCACGCACAGTAGTCTGTCCGTTGGTAACAAATCTACCACCGGTTCGAAAAAGTTGATTCCGCTGAAAACAAACCGGCAAAAAACTCATCAGTTAATCTTTAAATATGGGTTTGTAGGCTATTATGTACAACATTTGCTTGTGTGCAATTGTAATTGTCTCCTAACATTTTTATCGCTTAAATAATATTTAACATTCATTAATCGCAAAATATTGATCAATATCTTATATATCCGTGATAATATTCATTTATTAGGCAAAAACGTAAAAAACAATTTTAATACAAGAAATGAAAACGACCTTTTAATTCCATATTTTAGAGTGTAGAAGGTCATTTGTCTGACTGAGTATATATATTTTTAATAAGATACCGCAATCAGTTTTAGATTAGCCTCCGGATAATTTTATGGAATATGTCAATAACATCTTTTTCAAAAGGCATTCGACGGCCTCGCTGGCGCAGTGGTGAAAGGAAGGCGAGTGCCTTCCAGAGGCCCCCGGGTTCGATCCCCGGTGGGACGAATTTAGAAAATTGTATTTCCTAATTTGTCTAAGTCTGGTCTGGTGGGAGGCTTTGGTCGTGGCTTGTTACCACCCTACCAGCAAAGGCGTATCGCCAAAAAAAAGAAATTTGTGTTCCAGTACGATGCTGGGAGAACACTATAAGGGTTTTATCGCTTCTTACACAGATTGGCGCGCTTCCAACTTAGACTGTATGTATGTAGGTGAGAACACAGTCAAACGTTAAACTGTCAGTATTATAATGTTTAAGATTATTAAATCTTTAAATGGGTAACCGTTGAGTTTCTTGCCGGTTCTTCTCAGCGGATTCAACTTTCCGAACCGGTGGTAGATTTGTTACCAACGACCTGACAACTGCCGATTCGAAAGTGCTTTTTGAGCCTCCTTGAATAAAGAATATTTTGATTTTGAGTTATACTTTGACATTATATATGCCGTTTGTATAATATGAAAAGTTTATAAAAAAATAAGCTACTTACGGGCTTAATTTGATATATTAAGCTATATACAATACTCTTTTAGGAAATTGAATGCCCTTTATTTTGGACTACAACTCATCAGTTTACGATTTTTAACAATCTTCTTACGGGTTCAATTATTTAAATAAGCTATATACAATAAATACTCTTTTAGAAAATTGATGCTCTTTAATTTGAACTGTTTATCAGGTCTGTATTATGATTCGGCACAAAGTTTATAGCCGATCATGGTAAAAAATCCTTTAAAATTTGACAGTTAATAACTTAGAAAATACTGCAATACAGCTGCGTTGCTTTACATAACTCACCTTGCGTTAAAACGGTAACTGCATCGTACATTGCTTGGATAACTCGATGGATACCTGGGACTATATAGTCGGCCGTGAGCTGGCCTATCCGACTGCGAAGTGAACATGTAGTCACATTGTGAATCAGTGACTTTTAGCCCGTCCGTTTCAAAATTACCTAGGGACAGAGCAAAAATAAGTGTTTCATATAGAATCATTTAGATATTTAATAGAACAATCATTTTCTATACTCGTACAAATAGTCCTCTTGACTTAAATGGAGTAGTAAAATAATTTAAAAGTTATACTACTTTTGGCGCGTTAGGAAAAAATGATTTAAGTACATTTTTACGATACGCCCTCACACCGTCCCAAAAAGCCGATATCCCGAAGTTAGCTATAATCAACATTTTAGTATTTTTAATATTTTTAAATTATGTAAAACCCTAATTATTTTTTATATTATTATTTTTTGGAGTTATGGTTTTTCCTGTGCCAGACTGGCACAATTTACTTCGCCAGTGTCACGTAAAAGTAGAAGACGCACGTATAAGAATTTTTGATAAACGAATCTTCTGTTTATACATATTTTTTTAATTAACGTGAAAGAAAAGGGGTACTTGTACTTTCTACATGCTAATCCTTTAAATAACTTTAAACAACCCAAAACCAACAAATTGTATTATATTAAATGTTAGATATATTGTGACATTGAAAATATCAACGTGACATTCTTATCAAAGTTATAACTTTTAGACTCAAGTATAGAAACAGATTATAAACTATTTATATCCAATGAAAGTTAGTTTTCGTTTATTATTTTCGAATCTTTGACCTTTTCCCTGCATTGAGTAACCGAATGATGTGTTTGATTTGACAAGCAAGAAAAACTACGGTGTGGATTTATGGTTAAAATTTCGAAGATACTAACTGTTGCTTATATATTATTTTGCATTTTTTTATGCAATCCAGCGTATATTTCAGTAAGACATTAAAAAATCGCACTCAAAGTTGTACTATCCAATGATTATGACTGATAATTTAAAAGTTCCGAAACAAAGTTTATGCATCTCATTGTTTTAAAAGATTTATGAAAATATTTTTATCTTGTTTGGCCAAAGAAGTATAATTTCAAATGTGTGCACATTATTACACACACACTTTTTATTAAAATAGTCCACTCACGATAAAAAATCACTGATTAATTTAACGGGCGGAGGATACACCCCAGCAGGGGTGTTTATTTAATAATTATTATTATTATTTATCATAATTGTAATCAACAGTGTTACATATAGAAATAATTATAAATAATATACAAAATAAGGCCACTTAGGATTACACATAGATAATAATAAAAAGAAGAATATAATATAAAATACTAACAAGATAATACATGAAAGTAATAAGAATTAAAAATATGTTTTTTAAAAAATATATGTAATGTGTGTAATAAAAATATGTAATTAAATAATTTCAACGTACCACTTATGATGATTTTAAAGAACCAATTACAATTTAAAGTTACGAGCGTCTAGTTGGGTTTCCTTTTTTTTTCTCAACATCATTACAAAATTTTTAATTTATTCTAGGTCGTTAATTATCGCTTTCTTATATTACAAGTTATGCCTTGTTAAATGCTGATAATGAAATTAAATAACAATTATAAATCTCACGTACCGAGGTTTAATAGTTGATAATAAAATTGAGTTATGCATTTTAAGTTTAGTCTTATAATTTTTTAAACAATATATAATGATATCACAAAGACTCCTGTAAACAATCGAACAATTACGTTCTGTTCTAAATAATTTTTCAACAAAACCGATTCAGTTGTCTTGGAAATTAACAAAAATAAAGAGAAAATAAAAGAGTGCGATAAATTATATATACAATATCTTCGATAAACGATATTTCATTCAACAAACATTACAGCATATTATTTATATGGTTCATCAATTTTATGATTTATTAGGTTGTGAATGTGAAATTTAAACAAATTACTCACGCCTATCTATAAACCTGTATGTTCCGATAAAACCACTAGCATTCGATGCTTTCTCCCCACTTTTCAGTTCTAGCACCATCATTGGCCCGTGAGAGTACAATGCTGGGGGGGCATCAGCCCTGTTTCCACACAGTATTCTGGACCAGGAAGAGTACTCGTTGATCCCAGGCGGCCCAGGACCATGGACACCACCTTCCGAGTACACTTTGATGTAGTCACCACGTGTACAACTGCAATAACAATATGAAATCAACAAGTAATCAAAAAAAAGCAATAGCTATGCCATCTAGCATAAAGCTCTTAATTACATAGAATAGCAACCTATGAAGTTTTAATTTGAGCTTCAAGCGAACTTTTTAAATAAACGTGAAATATTATCTACTACAAGTTATAATAATTTATTTGAAATGTGATTTGAACAAAAAAAATAAAAGATTGAGAATTTTTTCGTTGGAACAGTATACTCGTATAGACTTTGACGGTCTCGCTGGCGCAGTGGTTCGAAAATTTGCTTTGCTAGCAGAGGTCCCGGGTTCGATTCTCGATAAGGCGAATTTAGAAACTTGTATTTTCAAATTTTTCTGAAGCTGGACATATGAGAAGCTTCGGCCCAGGCTAGTTACCAACTTTTTGTACGCTGGGAAATGCATCGACTAGCGTCGGGAGTGTGGGTCTCGGCGAGGGGGAGCAAATGGCCATTCCCGCCCAGCATCTTTAACTGGAGAGCATCGCATCTACAACGCTCTCCAGCGAAAATTCCGCGCTAATCAGCGCCACAAGAAGGTGACGCTGAGGTGTCCAGGCTGCACATTCTGCTAAAGAGTGATGTGCTGAGTCAACGACGACACCACACTCATGGCAGGCGGATAACTCTTGATGTCCAAATCGGTGCAGGAACTTTTCGAAACAGCCGAGTCGGGTTAGAACCTGCAGGTTAGTTACCACCCCACTAGCAAAGACGTAACGCCAAACAGAGCTTTGTGTTCCGTTACGATGCTGTATAGATAACTCATGAGGTAGATTGCCTCTTAACAGATTAGCGCGATTCAATCTTAGACTGTATCATCAGTTGAGATCATAGCCTAGCGCTAACCTGTCAGCAATAAAAAATGAGAGAATGTTACAGTTGAAAAATTCAATGCACGTCTTTAATGACAATTTTACTTTAGTCGCTTAAACTAAAGCCTATTTTACTAATACGTAGATTTCAAATACTGCATGTCACACTAAGTAAAATAAAATATATCATTTATTATGACATTATATTATTACAATATCTGGGCTCGTAGACAAAGTAACTTTCGAAGGTTGCTAACGCTGAAAAATGTATGAGAACGACGTTTTATTTTTCGATATGTTTCGATATTAAACGTCATTCCCATACGTTTTTTAAGCGTTAGCCATCTTCGACAGTGACGTTGTCTAAGAGCCCTGGCAAGGTAGATAGGTAACAGCGAATGGACATTACAATAATCTGCATAAATAAAAATATAAATAATAATTATTTTTATATTAAGAAAACAAACCACACATATAAAGAATTTACTTGGCACATTGAAGATTTATTTCAGACATAAAATCGTATATTCTGATACAAAAATTTATTTGTAAATATAAAACCATTTTCAATGAAGCACGAACATACGTCTCTATCCTTGATAGATAATCCATGTTTAAAAGATGCCTCCCTCATGAAAAATAACACCCACAGAGTGTAAGACGGCAAGAGGCTTTATGACCGCCGTCACTTTTGACCCCACACTTTATGTATGTCGAGGTTTTCGGTTATATAAGATTTACTTAAGAAGGGCTGACTAAAATAAATAAGGATAAAAATGTAAAGAGTTTTCCCTTTCGTGTGTATAATACACGCAAAGAATATATTATCTTCAGTACATAAGTACAGTTCACTACATAAGTATCGATAATGTCAAAAGTAACAAATTATCTACGTATATGTAAAACAAAAATTGCTTTTCCTGCGCCCTTTATGGAGTTTGAAACGATAATAATGCGAAGACGGTTATAATCACTTACGCACTGATCACGAGAACTTCATAAACTATTTGATATTGACGAGAAATCTAGCTAAGTGAATCCTTTCGCGATGTCAGTCTCCAACTACGGTTTTCGTCATCGTCGTCGTCGTCGCTTCAACCGATGGACGTCCACTGCTGGACATAGGTCTCACGCAATGATCACCACAAGGCCTGATCTAGAGCCGCATGGTTTCAGCGTCCCTCTTTATATCATCGGTCCACCTTGTGGAGGGTCTGCTTACATTGCGTCGTAAGGTGCGGGGTCGCCCCTCCAGCACCTTTGAGCCCCAACATTCATCGGTCCTTCGGACTATGTGCCCTGCTCATTGCCACTTCAGGTTCGCGATTCGTAGGACTATGTCAATGACTTTGGTTCTACTACAGATCTTTTCATTTGTAATTCGATCACGTAGAGAAACTCCGAGCATAGCCCTCTCCATCGCATGGATTTCGCCATATTCCCATGGAATAGGGAGATAACCTGGTGAAATCGATGGACACAGCTAACATGTAAATAAAATTAAAAGAACTCCTTTCCTCAAAGATTGTCTCTTGGAGATTGATAGTAAAAGCATCTTTGCATACTGATTCTTACAGAAATTGATTTAATTACTAGCAATGCTCCGCGGTGTTACCTTGTGGCAGTGGAAAGTCTGTTACGTCGGACTATAGTTTTATTTTTGTTAAAAGTTAAAAAAGTTTTATTTCACTTAGTTTTCAATTACTTCTATTCAGATTATTATTACACACATTCATAATATAATGAATATACAGATTATTCTTTACAACGAATATATATCTAACTAATACCTTTTTAAATTCTCAACAACATTTACGTAAAATATCCGGCATTAATCAATTCAAAAATACTCTACTGATATTAAAAGCATTTATTGAAACTGTCCAGTCATTTTTAAAACTTTCCTACTACATTTGATACGCTGGAGTTCGACTTTCTTTACAATGAGATTTTTAAATTCATCTAAATCATTATATCTGTTGAATGGAATGCAGGATTTTAATAATTTAAAAAGTATTCCACAGATACTGAAACGGTCTTTAATAAAATATCATTTAATATGATAAGGTTTAATAATAGGGGTATGAATAATATGGTTTGATTATTGTCGGTACTTTTAATAACTTTTAAAATGTAAAAAGTAGTTATAGTGGCATAACTATAGTAGATGGACGTATAGTATCCTAGACTATTTTGTACATATTAATACGCTCTATAATATTGTAGAACATTTTTTTGTTCTAACTTCAATAGCTGTCGCAGCGTACGCGATAACTGATTTTTTGTTTTACACCTTGAGTTACATTAATGCTTTTTTCTTAAGAATCCCTATTTTTTTTTTTTTTTGAGAAAGTTATATAGCCTATGTCGCGTAGTGAAAAAGCAGCTTTCTAAATGGTGCACAAAATTTTTGAAATGGGTCGAGTAGTTTTTATGTGAATACGTAATAAACATACATTATATACTTACATACAAAAACACAAATATTTCCTTTTTATAATATTAGTTTAGATTTACAGTTTACTGCAGTAAAAGAAGATAAGATTTGTCACTTAAAGACAACCGTCGGTAAACGAAAGACCATACCGTAATGGGATATAAAAAATCTCTTCTCTTTTTAATGCACGAGTGCAAGGAAGTTAAACAAAATAAAAAAAATCGAATATTGTCTGTGGGTAATTCGATTGTCGAAGTAATAAAAAAAAACTATAAAACATACTCTCTACGAAAAAGAGCTTGCAAAATTTCACTTACAAATTCCGGACACCATTAAATTAGGTCCAGACAAAGAACACTTTATTAAACAACCCGGAATACAGATACCGCTGTACTGAGCAATAAAAGTTACAAAAACTGTGAAACAAAGCTCGGACTTCGCTCCTTGTGTGACTATAATTTGCTATAAAGTGCTGGCGCACTCCATACACCTATTTGGAATATGAAAACGAACTGGAGTTTGGGAAATTTGTCTATTCATTTACTAGCTGTTCCCGCGTAGTTTCCTTTCACGTGGAACAGCCTCGCTAGCGCAATGGTGAAAATAATTCCCTTCGCTGGTAGAGGTCCTGAGACCATAAAAAAAAAATTGTCATCTAGTACAATGCTGCTCGGTCAAGATGTAAATTACCTCTATTCAGGTCAAATTAATTCATTTATATGCATTAACGTTTTAAGTAAAATTCATTCCGGAAAGTGTAAAATACATCATCCCAATAATGAAGGAGACAAGGTTTTTATGAGGGTAAGCGGTTGACACTTAATACGTTGGCTGACTTGAGATAAAAAATGACGAAATGTACCTACGATAATAATATGTTAATTGTTAGTATTGGAATTAAGCTGTAGCCGATGTTATTGTCCTTACTGACTGTACATCATAATTCAACTTTTTCGACTAGGATAGTAGTTAAGTATATTATTTCGCTATATTTCATTGACTGAGTGTGGGATCTGGAAACCAAGGTACTATGGGTGTGATAGGGTTTTGTAAAACAACGACCACACTAGTCAATTTCAAAAATCAGGTTTAATCTCATCACACACCTCCCGCTAGGTTTACGCCAACTTTATTAGTTTATATCAATTTATACCTGTCTTTACATATTGCATATAATTTATAAGGGTTACATGTCAAAACGTTTAGCGCCTAATGAATAAAAGTCTAGTTCTCTTTTGGTAGTAAGAGTGGTGTACAATTCTACGAATAAATTTCCTGCAAATGTCTATGGAATTTACTTAACACCAAGTAAACTATAGCATGTACTCAAGACGATAGTATAAAATAAATCACTTATTTTGTTCTATATTCAAAAATCGTCCTTCGAGGCAAATACTTTGTGGTTTTGTGAAAAACAAAACAGAAGGCGAGCATTCTGCTGAAATTGAGCATGAAGATGTGAAAGAAATAAAAATAGAACGGCGGAAAAATTTCTTGAAATCAAATTATAATACTGAATCTTTAGAATTAAATAATAAAGCGTTCATATTTTGTTGTTTCTTAATTAATATAAGTAAAAACAAAAAAATCTTAACAGAAATATATTTCAAGTTTCCGAATTAATTAATTCACTCATTTGTTTTACGAAACTTGTTATATAGTTTAAGTAGGTATTAAAATATTTAAATCATTGATGCTAAAAAAGTGCGTTTTATCTATTATATAAAATTCTTCTCCGTAACGGTTTGACCGATTCTTATGAACTTTTTTATGCATATTCAGTAAGTCTGAGAATTTGAAACTATCTATTTTTAAACTTCTGAATGTTAAGGGTGATTTTTTATTTTTTTATGATACAGCATACACAATGCAACAAACAACTGCCTCATTGGTCCAGTGGTTAGCATGTTCTACTACAGACATGAGGTCCTGGGCAGGCCAATTCAAAAATCAATATTGAGTTTTCTATTAGGATTTTCTCAATATTTGCTCGAAGTTGGAAAGTTGGCGGTATGATCCACCCCCTTGCCTCGGAGAGCACGTTAAGCCGTCGGTCCTGCGCCTGACCTCTCTCCAGTCGTGTCGGATCCCCGTCACATCAGACTATGAGAGTGAAGGAATAGAAAGTGCACTTGTGTACTATGCCTGCCAATCTGCAGTGGAGCAGCGTGGTGAATAAATGCTCTAAAAACCCTCGCTCCTCGGAGCGAGGAGGCCTGTGTCCAGCAGTGGGACGTAAAAGGGCTGCTACTCACGTACTTACTATACAAAAATACATACAACCCTAAATATTCACCCTTCTATCACTTACTGCTATTTTTAATAGCGATAATAGTAATTATATGGCAAAACAAAGTTTGCTGGGTCAGGTAGTATTGTATGAAATATATAAATATACCATAATCTTTTGTACTATACAATAACTTTATGTCAGTCTTGTTCAATATAGCTCACCAAAAATATAAATAAATAATTTACGTAACCAATAAATGTCATGAAAATATTTCTAACAAGTATTAAAATACTTGTAGCAACAAATATTCCTTATGCTATTAATACTCTCGGGTGGGCGTGCACACTGAACGGAACATTTTACTTTGAATTTCTGATTATTGACTTAATATCGAATTGAATGTGAAATTTCTATTTTTGTTTAAAGATAAAGATGATTGCTGAACGAATTAATTTGGCCTCAATTCACTAGGAAATTCATAGTGATCATCGCTTGATTGCGATTTCACCACAAGATACGGGGTAGTAAAAGGTAAGGTAAGTAGAGAGTTTTTAGAGCATAGACCCATCACGCTGCTCCACTGAGGATTAGCAGGTATAGTACAAATAATATATGCTATTACTAGTGCACTCTTTATTCCTTCATTCTCACAGGCCGATGGAATCGGATTCCGACACGACCGGAGAGAGATCAGGCGCAAGGCTGACGGCTTAAATCCATTCTTAGCTGACCTCTACTCGGCAAAAGGAATATTCCTACCAAATTTCAAGTCTCCACGCCTTATGGTTGCAGAGATATCGTGATGAGTCGGTCGATACCTGGATACATTTATACGTGTGTGTGTAATTTCCGTAATTATCGACCCCGAGGCATAATTTTTGGAGGACAATATGTTTATATTTTTTTGCTAAACAAATTGACTTTAGAAGTGGAATCATAAAGTTTTCTTAAACAATATATTTCATATTTACACTTACGTAGTAGACAGCGCTACTAATCGACCACTTTTATCTTTTCCTAAAATAAACACTGAGACCAATATTAGTTTAGTCGCTGTTCCATAGAAAATATTTGTGATTTGATGTTGTTATATCAAGATTTGTAATTAAACTGAAGTTATTATAAAAATTAATAAAATAGCTAAATAAACCCTTAAATACGAAATCGAAGTATATATATCTTTTTTATATATGTACATAACAATAGCTTGAAATTATTGGATTTAGTTTGTTGTTAGGTCATTGTGCACGTTCCATTAATATTGAATATTCGAATAAAACGAAATTTGAAACGAATTACATTTTGTTATCAAAGTCAATACACGTTCGTTTCCCACACGTACAGAACTCGCAACCGAATATGGTGTTGATTTTTCAGACATCGAATTTGATACTGGATACGTGTTTCTGTTTGATTAGATATTACCACGTTGGTGTCAATTCTTTAAATGAAAATATTCGACTTCTAGTTAATATAGGCAAAAGAATTTCTTCTGGTAATATATTTTAGCGCGTAAAATTGGTTGCGTGTCTAGAATCTTAAAAAAAACTTGATATATACATACACTAGCTGAACTCGCGACTTTGTCTGCGTGGAATGTTTTTTGGATAGCATTTTCATTAATTTAGGCAAATTGTTTTACAAATAAGAAACGTACCTATAACACTCCCGCAAACCCCCTTGCGGATGGAACTTCGTAAAATCTGTTTTAGCTGACCTCTATTCAGCAAAAGGAATATTCCTACCAAATTTCAAGTCTGGTGGTTCCAATGGTTCAATGATTCCAGAGATGAGTCAATAGATACCTGGATATCTCTTTTATATATAGATAATTATGGTAAGTTAGTCCTAGTCTGTAAGGTTGCCTGTAAGAGATCACTTGAAGTGATAAGGCCGCCCATGCACATTAATGTTAATAAGTGTTTCTTTTTTCTCTTTGTATAATATGTTAAACTTAATTTTTGTGCAATAAAGTATTTTTTGTTGTTGTTGTTGTTGCAAGTTATTATAATGGAAATACAAAGATGAAAAAGAAATCATTCTTCTATTAGCTCACTTCCTATATACAATTTATTTATATATCTTATCCAAATTTCAATCGTTATTTTTATTGATCCACTCAAGGTCAAATAGTATATTAAACTTTTAGCGTATGACATTCAAAGTTAATACAGCTTTTACAAATATTAAACAATTCATAAAATTATTTTATAGTTACAATGAGACAAACGTCTGTAGTATATGTTATTACCAGATTTACATTGTAGAATTGATTAGGAATTTACTTTACTTTTTTATGTTACCTGCTTAATCGACTATTTTAACAAAAAGAGTGAATGTACTTAATATAATTTAAAAAATAAAAATAACCTTTGTAAATTCTAGTAGGCCACATAAAATTGATAACTCATTTAAAGGTAACTGTATACGTTTCTATAATAAGTTCTCAGAAGACTTTTTAGAGATGTCACATAATTAATTCAAAATTATTGTTAAAAGAAAACTGATTGAAAAATCATAGTATAATTTGCAAGACTACTTAGACGATAGAAACGCGTGGGAGTAAACGAATTACTCTAATTAAAATTTAAATATAATAAACTAATATAATATTGTAAAAATAATATTTAAAAAAATCACGACTGAGTTTGTTGTGGGCTCTTCTTAGAACAGGGCGCATAGAAACCCTCATAACTTTAGAATTTAAGTCGTTCTTTTATACCCTCATCAGTCGTGCTAATGCTCGACTCATGAGGGTATAAAATAGGGAGGGTACCCTCAAATGAGTTAGTGTTTAGGAAAAATATATATTTGAGGATTCTAAAGTACTGTAACGGGCCTTTTTTAACACTGGGAAGTCCTCGTGGATACCTGGAATTATCGGAAGGATTCCAGTTTATGCCGGACTCGTACCGGCTAAAATCCAGCGGTGCTCATACATCACTCGGAAACGGGGTCACGAGTACGTGATTAATAGACATTCACAGCCCATAGGCCCAACCCGGTCTAAATGATCTCAAAAACTTACTCCGAAGGTGGCTTGCCTGGAGCACCTGGCAAGCCACCAACCACCTCGCGGGTCCTCTCCTTGTTGGAAAACGGACCCCGCATCCGTTACCTAAGGAGGGAGACGGCGATCGTGGACCTCTCGCCTCCTCCTGCCACCGGCCAAAGCGATCATGTCCGCCTCCGTTAACCGTTTCGCCATCTTCTTCCATATCGCTGCTCACCATTCTAATGACAGTGGGAGGCGAGAGACCCATCCCGAACAACGCCGGGAGCTGTAATAGGCCTACTTGAATAAAGATGTTTTGATTCTGACTTTATTTTAGCGAATAATTATACAAAGGTTAAAAAAAATAATTTATTTATACTTCACGCCTTTCAAATGAAATTTTGTTACAGCGGTGAATTTTAAAGTTATTCTGTTTTCATCTGTCATGTACTGGTGTACAGGTAAATGAAACTAGGCTTGCTTTAGTTTGTGGGTTTAGAATTTTTGATTGCAAAATTCTGTTTCACATGTAGGCCGTGTTTGACTCGATTGGCTGATTCTATGCCTTCTAATCAAACTGTTTGTGGTGTCGCTAACTAGGATGCATATGCAAGCTTTTCATATAGAAAATCCAGAAGCTGTATGTTTCAGTTTCACTATTAAGCACTTTCTAAAAGTCCGCAGGAAAAGATCAATCTCTATTTCCCCTATTTATGCTATACCTGATTCAAATTTTCAATATAATGAAATCAATAAAATTGGAGTGCAAATTTCTAATTAATATTTTTTACTAAAGGCATATGAAAGTATATACAGTACTTAAACAAAAGCAACAACTTTTATGTCTGTTTGTATGTAAATCTGTGAAACGGCTGGACCGATTTTGACAGAACCTTCACTGGCAGATAGCTGATATTATAAGGAAATAAAATACTTCTTTTTTGATTTACTCAGATGCAAAAATATGGTTTAAAAATAAAAAAAATTGCGTGCATGCAAAGTAAGTAAAGTCAGAAGTGAAGCTTCATTGGTAAGCAAATTTTTAAGTCTATTTTATATTTGTACAAATCTTAAACTTTAGATTTACGAGACCTCGAGGGAGGGAAAAAGGAAGATATGTGAGGAATTTATATGTCATTAAAATATAAAAAGTATCGAAAATTAATACAAATAATTTATTGAAATCTTAAATGATGAATTATTTTATTTTGTTATAGTGTGTTAATAATTAAATTTTGTTTTTGAGTGCAGCATTTATAAAAGAGAATTTATGAGATATTATTATTTTATAACAACTAGTTTATTAAATTATTTTAAAATGACGAGTGGCAAATCAAAATGCCACATATTATTTGTAAATATTAAAACTACCTCATCTTCAAACGAGTTAGGATAAAAAAGCTGCACATCTTTTTCACGCTAATAACGCGTTTAATCCGTATAAATTTTAACCGAATGCGTCTAAAGAAGTTGCACTTCTATAAATGTTAGGACAGATTACCAAATACTTCTTGTTATATGTCCAAACATTTTTCTTACATTTAAGGTACTTGGAACGACTAGTGGTACAGAGAAAGGTTAACATTCTCCCAGACGATAGAGAGATAACATCCAATACCCACGATGTGGTCTTCAATACTATATACAAGAAATGCCAAGAATACAAAGAGATGTGGAAACGATCGGTTGGGATTGTAAGAATAAGAAAATTTAATTAAATGTCAATCAATTTCATTAAAACATCACACAAATTATTACATATTTATTATATGATATAAGAGTCTTACTTTTTTTGATATAACATCAAAAATGGTACTATATATTAATTCACATTAGGTTAATTTGCTTCCTTTTTAAGTTTATTGTTGTAGTTTAGTTTATATTTTACTTACATATAATATCGAATATTAGGAGACCGCTATCAAAAACCAAGACAAACGATGGTACTAATGACACCTTTAATGATAGGACGAAAAATACGACCCTGATTAAAAAAGTCATATTTTTCGAAACAAAAATAACTGATGCTTAACTACATGGGTCAACGAGCTGATATATGTTGATCAGTTTGCTGACCCGTGTATTCGAACATTAGCTGCTTTTTATTTTGTGTTTCAATGCTGGTTTTTTTAGTATTGTATATTTTATGATACTATCGTTTCATTTATTTGTATTACCATGATGGAGCGTAAATAACGCTAATAAAACGTTTTAAAACTATGATTTTTTTTATCAGGATCGATTTTTTTCCATCCCATCATCAAACGTGTCATTAATATTATCGTAGGTCTTCATTTTCGGATTCGAGCCTCCTAATATCCTAGTAGTTTCATTAATGTTAAGTTCGAGACAAGATTATGTTTAAATATTACTTAGTTTTAAGCAATATCCATTGTTTTTATAAAAGTATGAATGACTAATACACTGTTTTTGATCTGAATAAATTAAAAAAGGGTATTTACAAAAAATGTGCAGTCTCTTGAAAGGTCACGTAAAATTTTAATATATAATAAGTTTAAATGTTTGTGCTAGATGACGTAGGAATTGGCTTTCATTTTTTTTCTATTACTTGTTTTTCATTCAATTAGAATGCCTGGTGAGTCGTGTAATTACGCTGTCATCTATATCTGTCACGAGCTAGAATTTATTGCTCTCGCTCCCGTTGCTAAGCTCGAAAAAAATTCTTCCCTAAAACACTAAACATGTTTTGCTTAATATTGCACAGTGACAGTTCATTTCAATCATTTGTAACCACCAAAGCTCTGGGTAATTAACTTCATTTTAACTTTATATTATTTCTATATTAGCCTGCATTTAATTTTAATTACTGACTGTATCATACATTAAAACTATATATTATACATAAGGGTATTATGTGTAGAGTATACGACCTTACATACACTGCCTCTATAATATACATATACAGAGACATTATTTGTAAGATAATGTATGTGATCGAATTCATCCTAAACGGCTGGAAAGATTTTGACGAATTTTGTTGAATATTTGTACATGTTGATTCGAGAACGGTTCAGGCTATCGAATTTCTAGCGGATCAGAAGTTAGTGAATAACACTGCGTAAGGTCTGCTAATCGTTATATATGTCGGAGAATAACTGAGATGGAGCAGGAGAATAAAGCATCTGAATAGTACACATACGGCGGAACAAGCTGAGGCTCTGGCGGGGAGACTCAGAATTGTTTTGGACGGCGTGGCGGAAGTGGTGCGACCCATTAAAATGGCCAGTTTAAAGGTCTTCGGGTTGGACGATTCCGTGACATCCGAGAAAGTAGCCGCAGCCGTGGCTAGGACCAGTGGCTGCCCTATCTCGGCTATTAAAGTTGCAGAGATTCGCATGAAGGGTCCACGGGGGATGGGCACTGCTATAGTGCGGTGCCCCGTAGAAGCTGCTAAAGTTATGTCAAAACAAGGCAGGCTCTTAGTCGGCTGGAGCTCCGCAGGGGTCGAAATCCTAGAGGAGAGACCGTTGCGGTGTTTCCGGTGTATGTACCTGGGACACACTCGACCGATGTGTTCCTCTTCGATCGACCGCAGCGGACTCTGCTTCAGATGCGGCCAAGAAGGACACAAATCTTCTGCCTGTTCAAAGCCGTATAATTGCGCTGTATGCTCNCGAACCGATGGTTGATTTGTTACCATCGGACAGACTATTAACGATTCAAAAGAGCTTTTTTAGCCTACTTGAATAAAGAATATTTTGATTTTAACTAGTCTGAATTTCGCCATATAAATGTCATGTTTGTCGAATTGAAAAGTTTATATTATTTTTTATTTCGCATCTTGGATTTTATCACGACAGTGATTTAACCTGTTGTTAAATATAAGTACACCATTTTTGCAGACAAAAGTGAATTATCATTAAAAGATCGATTTTTGTAGATCAATAAATGTGAAATAGTTATATTTCTAAGGTTTAAGGCAGCGCTTTTGATGAAAGTTCTCAGGCTGTTTCATTTACGCCCAGGGGTCGAACTTCGACCATAATAAGTTTTATATACGTTTGAACAATATCAAGGTTTTATTGTTAAAGACTAAAATCAAAAATTAAAATTTTATAACTCGAGTATACTCAAAAAAAGTGTTGCAATGGCCTTTTTTATAGCCCTATTCCCTTTATATAGTCATATAAAAGAAAAAAAAACAAAGTTATGGAAACATCACAAATTTTAGTAAACTTAACCACCATAGTAACCTTTTTAATGTAACCTCCTTAGTGCTTTTGAAAATATAATTTTTTTTATGACGTTTGACAAATAGGGATGTATACTCTCTAGAATATATATCTGTGTTTTTATGCATAATGAAACAAAATATTATTATTTTGCACTTCTCTATATAAACTATGAGTGTGGGAAATTTCATACTCCTCCGTCCGCGCATTTTTCGTGAAAATATGTATGAAATTTTTACTCCACCTATTTTTATACAGATTTCAACCAATTAATACAAAACCTAGGAAAATTATGTGAGTAACCTTCACCAAGAATCTCTCTGTCAGACAGAGATATAGAGGGGGCGGACCATTTTGTTTTATAATATGTAAGGATAATTCACATAATAAAGTCCTCGTCACTGCGAGTGATTTCATATTGCCATGCTAGAGCAGCATATCCATCGCACCAGTGACATTATTACAAACAAAGTCGTGGTGCCACTAACAACTCGCTGCGAAAATAGAGCTCTGAAATTGTAGGAAAATACACCATTAAACAGTAAAGTACATTGCTGTAACTTTTTGCTCGTAAAGAGAGTTTTTGATGCTATAAAACCAAACCTTATCTAACAATAATTAGTAAGTTAATAATATCTTCATAATTTTAATATTTTTTTCATTTTATTAAATATTAAATAGGATTTTATAATAAAAGCCAATAACCAAACTAAAATATTGTTTAATTCCAGTAAACTTAAACTTTTTGCCGAAGGCTTTACCAACGGTTCGGCAAGAAACTCTACAGTCTTTTACTCTTTTTTTTTATCCATCTTATATGTAATATAAAATATATCCAATACATCCATTAACATTAAATTTAAAAACATATAGCTCATTTATCATTAAGACATAATAAAAAGAAATCAGTTTTAATTTAAAGAAATACATTTAGCTTTGTATTGCAGAGCAGCCCTTTTTACCGACACGACTAACTTAAAACACAATAATTGATAGCAAACGTTGATTAAATACTGGAAACTCAACTAACTTCTACGATATTTTATACATTTTTTGTTAATTATGGCAAAACAACAATGACAGTGTTTGACGTCAAACACATTTCTTAATTATCTCTATACATTTCTTATAAGAAACGACCAGTCCCTGTTAGTTTTTAATAGTAACAATTAATATAATTTAAGTAATTTTAATTGTTTATGAAACATTATAACAATAATATCCCAAATTGGCATAATTTACAATATTTACAAATTCACCAATGGGAAAGACATTGTGAAGGCCATTCTTTCTAAGAATACGATTTAGTCAAATGACGAACCGTATCCTTTATTTAAAATATTATTTTATTTGAAGTATATTATAAATAATTTTATATATACTATCAGGTGCGCTGTGAAACAAAATGTATCAAGTTTACTCTGCCTAATGTTGAACAAACTAAAACCATTGTTAAACTTAATAATGAGGAACTAGATCTAGTAGACAATACCGTCTATTTCTTAGGCATTACGTTAGATAATAAATTGCAGTCGAACCGGCTCAGCTCTGAGGCTTAGGTTGTTAAAAGAATTCGTCATCTGACAGATGTTGATACTGCCAGAGTCATTATGCCATTGTCTTACGGTATTCTACTTTGGGGTAATGCTGCTGATATACATGCAATATTTGTACTGCAGAAAAGGGTCGTTCGTTCGATTTACAATGTGGGTCCAAGAAAGACGCTAAGAAACAAATTCAAAGTAGTCAACATAATGACAGTTCACTGCGTATATATATTACAAAATTTGTTGTACGTACACAAAAATATTGACTCTTTCATTAAAAAAAAGTGAATGCACCCCATATAACTTAAGAAATAAAAATAAACTTGTTATAAATTCTAGTAGGGTGCATAAAATTAAAAACTCATTTAAGGGTAACTGAATACGTTTCCATAATAAACTCCCACAAGACCTTCGAGATATATCTCCTAATAAATTCAATGTCTGTATTAAAAGAAAGTTGATTGCAAAATCATACTATAAGTGGCAAGATATAGATATAGATACTTAAAATATAGAAACGCGTGGGGGTAAAGAAGTTGCTCTAATTTAAAATCAAATATGATAAACTTATATATATATATATATATATATATATATATGTGTGTGTGTGTGTGTGTGTGTGTTATAAAGGAAGTGTAAGTCTATTTAAACTAAACACCGCTTATCTTCTCCCTCCTTTGTCTGAAAGGAATGGCTAAATAACTATTAGACCACCCATTGCGCACTAGAATCACTTAATTTTTTTTCATAAGAACTAAATTCAGTAAAAAAAAAAAAAAAAAAAAAAAAAGGAGAATAAAGCATAGAGGCGTAAGGTTCGCCGTCGACGTCGTCATTAATGGTATTAATAATTCGATTTCCACACTGTGAGCGTTTGTTGGGTAATGTTGGTGCAATCAAACACTCTACTAATTAACTCAGATTATAATGTTCAATCACTTAATGTTCCTGATATCAATTTACACAAACTCATTAACCATAATAGCTAGGAAAGCGACAATTTCAACAGTCCACCGCTCCGGCGGACCGCCATTCGAGAACTACCGAAAGACTCACTGGACTGCCACTTATTGACTTTGCCCCGCACCGATAGACAGATGGCGCCAGCGATCCACAGACTATTGCACTCCCACATTTACAAAAATTTTCTGTATGCGTATTTGTGACTAGACTCCTCTTAAACAACTGGACAGATTCTTATATTTTTTCTGTCGTTAAGATGAATTTATGAATAGTTTACATTGACCATTCCATCCCATTAATAACGACTTTCGCTGTATTTCAGATTGGGGGGTACACAGAGCGAAATTGCTGGGAACACTTATACAAAACGGGAAGTTGTAACTAAAAAGCAAAGGTTTACGATACATATTATATAAAAAAATATATATAATATAAAAAACCCGATATCAAGAAAAATTTCCGCTCATCATCTTTTCATTATACAACTATTTTTATTAAAATTTTAAACGCCGTATGGTTTAAAAGAGATCTTAGGAGTTACAACAAATATTAGCGAACGATGAGTAAGACCTTCACTTTAAAATCATTATTACAAATTTTATTTTTCTTATTGTGTTAGTTTGTATATTTAAGTATATTTTATTGGTATTATATGTGTACTCTGTTCAATATTAGTATGTATGATTTATTTATGCTACACCCACTTACTTAAGCACAATATCCTTCTCCTTAAGATTGTCTGGAAGAAATAATTTACAGAAAAATGTTTTATTGTTACTTGTGCCTCTTTTATACTTTTTTTGTATTGTGTACAATAAAGAGTATATAAATAAAATAAATAATCCATCAATAATATGTCTTACCACCGTTAAACTTTAGTATATTTAATAAATATTGAAGCATTAGAATTCCAAAAGTTATAGCGTATTTTTTTGGAATACGTAGCCAAACGTTATTTAGAACGCTAAACTATCTACCATATTTTGCTTTGTTAAAATTTACGGTGGCGTTAGTCGACTTAAACTGTCCAGGATGTTTTATTTTATGTTGTTTCAAAGTCGTCACGATTTTTACCGCAAAGCGAATAAAAAACCCGCTGAAACTATTAACTTTTAATATAATTTCCGTGCAAATGTTTATTGAAAACTGTTATTGGGAGTTAAAAAGACAATATATTCACACGAATTAATCAAGTGGTAAATAATCTACTACTAGTTAGGGATGTTTATTTTATTTAACTAAATAAGGTTCTTTGAATGAAACACACCGGAATTAGTGCCAGGCTATGAGCATTCAGTTAATTGAATTCCTTACTTGCTTAAATCTTTTTGTTTCTCTTTTTAAATTTCCCTTTTCATAAAACAATGAATTCCTCGATCAAGACGCTATTGTTTTGTAATTCTATTATTTTAACTAATATTACAAGTTTTTGTAAACCTTTCTTAATGTAAAATTGTATAAATCATATTTTGGAAGATATTTAGGTTAGTTTTATCGGAAAGAATAAAATAGATTGAACAACTAAGCCGGTTAAAGGCTTCGGCTGTAGCTTGTTACTGTCCAACAAGGAAAGGCGTACCGCCAAGCCAAAAAATATCATCCCTGTTCGACGTTATGTACAAACCATAAGAGGTAAAATTACTTCTTTTCCGGATAGCGCGCTTCTTTCTTTGAATGTATCACTATATATCATTAGATGAGATTCGAATCAAGCGGTCATCTGTCTGCAATAAAAACTATTAAGTATGTCAAGAGAAGTACTTTAATAGAAATATCTTTGATCCTATTTGTATAAAAGAACATCAACACTTAACTTTTTGACAGATTCATAAAATATAATATCCCTAAATAGAAAACGTACACCTTTGTATTGTATCGTTTGTTAGTTCCACACGATTAGTTTCAGAACGTCAGCGCAACGCGCGATATAATGTATTGTAAAAGAACGCTCTCTAAACAGAGATTCGTAAAGACTCATCCACACTTTTTAAGCTGTTCCTCGAGGGGTCATCTACGTTGTTCCCGATCCGTTAGCAATATGGAAAAATCCTTACTTAGGTACATTATATTAGAATTAAAAAAAATATTCATTCAAATAGGCCTTTACTTCATTTTTGATTCATCAAATGTAGGTTCTTCATTCATATCATTCATTTATTCCCATACCTTTTTTCGTCCATTTTTTTTTTCAATTTATAGTAGGGTTTAGAAGAAATATATTGCGGAAGGACTCACTTTGTTGGTCTTAATAGTCAATCGTAGTCCTTGCCGTATATTTGGGGTGGGCGTCGACACGGCGCATACAGTATAGCAGATTGTCAGGCTTCACACAAAAATGTGACCCCAGCGTCACATTTTCCTATCGCCGATTAGGAGTGACTTCTCAGTCCCCAGCATTGTGGGCACTATGTTTGGCGATGAGTCAGGTTAAAGAGAAGAGACCTCCTTCTGCGAGGCTGTCATCCTGCAGAAGGAGGCACTAAACAGGCAAAGGGAGTTTATGGCAGATACTATTTTCTCTCGCCGGAGGAGGGGGAGCGCCAGGAGGCGCAATTATGCTACCCTGCTCTCCTTTAACTAATCCCTTAAGTCGGATACATCCGGGGCGACAGAGCTTAATCCATCAGCGGACATCTTGACCCCAACACCTTGATGTAGAGGGTTATGAGGGTGTCAATGGTTATCCTGGTACGATCAGTGAGTCTTACACTCCCGGAAGTAAGTTTAGACTTCATCCGGTGTACATAACGTATATTCCAGTGAAAAAAAAATATAAAGTCAATCGTAGTCAATAACGAATAACTTTCAAGGTCAGGTAGTGAGTGAGTCAGTTTAAAGGTTAAAACTTTTGCAATGAAACTGGTTTGCGACACATCAATATCTGTAAACTAAACTATTATAGAACTGTTATATTATAAAAATATAGATGTGGTAAGGCCCTAATGCGACCCACCTGTACTTTTTTTTACTTTTTATGAAATATAATTTTTTGTCGTAATATTATTTTTATAGACTGGAAATAGATGTATAAACATTGAATTTTTCTTGTATTGACTTTTTTGTGAGGTATAATGAAGCAGTAAATTTTCAAGTGAAAGCTATCCAAAATAATGTTTAGGATAACTTTGATACATATTCGGAGAATTTTGTTCTTTTAACGTATTTTCAAAGAGAAATTTAGGGAATTCAAAGCCCTGAAATAACGATAAACAGAAATAAATTCACATCATCAAGATTGTTATAAGGAAAGAAAATATTATCATCAAAATATATAGCTTCGATAAATTTTATATACTAAAACGTAGATTCAATGTTTGAAATGCTAACATAATTTATATTTTCTCAACTTAAAAATTGAAGTTGAAGTTAGAACGTAAAAGACAGTCTTTATAAGGAATTACTATTTTATACCTTAAAAATCAAACTTAAAAAATAAACGAAACCAATTACCAAACCAAATTAAACTATCATAAAAACTAACAAAGTCTGATCCATATAAAATATGCACGCTTCTTTAACCATATTTATTTAGTTTTCAGTCAAAAATAATTTTAAATTGGCTGTCATTTCATTGGTTTTGGCTAATCGACAAAATAGAAGTACCAATTTTAAAGAGATAAATTCTAATAACAACTAAGAAAGCATAAGTTAAACTACCATTTCATGAATTTCCATCTATACTATCTTACGATTAATATTTTTAGTGAAAGCCCACCGTGGTAAAGTTTGATAAAATACACAATATTTACGCATATTAGTAAAGCTTTTGATATAAAATTTCCAATACCAAGCACGTAGGTGTTTTAAGATAAAATAAGCTATACTTAAGTAAGGTGGCATAAGAGGTTTCGGTTGCGTCTAAATATTATATGTCTGTTATGATATTCATGAGAAATCTGTTCGAAACATCCTTGGAGGAAACTAAAGAAGTTACGAAAGCTATACAAATATATAAAAAACTAACGTATTATGAAATAATCTTAAGCACTTTTACAATTATATTCATTTAAATACGTGAATTGTTAATGTTTCATTAAATGAAATTTTAAGCTTTAACCAAAAAGTACTAAATTAATTATTATTATATGTAAGGCATCCGAACGGGTGATTGTGGTAGGATTCTTCTAAAACCATCAAAGGATAAGTAATAAATCCGTTTTCAAAAGGGTGTTGCAATAAGCTACGACATAAAGGCACTTATCCCTTCTGTCTAAAATACTTAACATCAAATTACAATTATGTCCGTAACAAATGCTTTCTTTTCGCCAAAATAATTTAACTTTAATATTCACAACAATCAATGTCACAAAAGCACACATCCTGTCTTCCACTTCTATTTTATACAAAAAAGATGTACAAAACTATTACCAAATCGAGGTTTAGGTTTAGTAAAAAGGATAATTTGATTTTATCAATATTTGCCCGAAGTTGGGAAAAATTTAGCGGTGTTTCCATCCCCGTGCCTCGGAGAGCACGTTAAGTCGTCGGCACTGCGCCTGATCTCTCTCCGCGAGTGTTAGATTGCCGTCACGTCGGATTATGAGAGTGAAGGTTACAGAGAGTGCACTTGTGTACTATGCCTGCCAATCTGCAGTGGAGCAGCGTGGTGGGTCCATGTTCTAAAAACCTTCTCTCATATGAGTCAGGAGGCCTGTGCCCAGCTGTGGGACATTAATGGACTGCTACTCACCTTTTTTTTTAAATAGGATAATAAAATTAAGTAACATGCTATTTCTGAGTATAGGTTTTAAATTTGGTAAGCTTTTTACTATTTATATCTATATGAGATCAATATTTTCTCCAGTTCTGATAGTTTATGTCAACAGTTTTATTACTAATTTAGGCTGTAACTATAACAAAATTGCACGATTCCTGTTTAATAAACATTATTTACAATATTAAACAATATTTACAATACTATAATTATTTACGATGAATAAATTTATCGTTAGGAAGCCTAAGTATCTTGGAAATGTGTTAGATCTATTCTCTGAAATTTATCTTTCCTGTGACTGAGGAAAGACATGTGTCCAGTGGTGGTATGTTAATTGCTTATTGTTTTTGAAGTGAAACTTCTTTAGGCGCATGACGGTAAATTTTTTAACGGATAAAAGGCGCGATTAACGTCACGAAGTTTTTCAGCGTTTTTTAGGCTAATTCGTTGGAAGGTTCGGTATTTTTACTATTTTCAAATACAAGTGGCATTTTAACTGCCACTTGTCATTTAATATACTATTTTTAATAAAATATTTCATAAATTCTCTTTTTTAAATTCAAAAACTAAATTTAATGAATGATTTCCAATATTGACAAATACACGGGGCATTTTCTTTACAATTAGTCATTTGAGGTTTCAATAATTCAATCAATTCCTGACATATCCTCTTTTTTGCTCTTCTTCTACGTCTCGGAAATCTAAACTTTTAGATTTGTATAAATATAAACAAGACTTTAAAACTAGTTTGCCAAAAAAGTTTCAATTTTGACATGTGTATTTTGTACGCGCCCACTATTGATTTTTTTGTTTAATTTAAATTTGTCACGTATATAATAGTAGTAATAGATAAACTAGCTGAACTCGCGACTTCGTCTGCGTGGAATGTTTCTTTGAGGGTGGAATTTCCTAAAATTTACTTTTGATAGATTTTCATTTATGTCAAAAAAAATATCTGGCCAAGTTTTACATACCATAAAAGATATAGTGTAGTATATTGTAAATGTGCGGTTTGAATTTTTTTAATTAACACTCCGCAACCCCTCTTGTGGGTGGAATTACAATACCCGTTCTTAGCTGACCTCTACTCGGCAAAAGGAATATCCCTACCAAATTTCAAGTCTCTACGCCTTATGGTTCCAGAGATATCGTGAAAAGTCAATAGATACCTGGATATCTCTTATATATATATATATATATATATATATATATATATATATATTAGGACGAATATTATTTTGCCAACGCAAATATTCTTACACTTCATTTTTAGCTATCAGTTAGGACTTACCCTAAAAAACAATTAGAAAATCTTCAAGAGAAAAGAGTCAATCAAATAAGATGTATGAAACAGTGTGAAATGACTACAAAGGTCTTTTGCAATTGGAATTAACAGCATTCTTTTGAGATTACTATTTGCTGCAATCCCGTATACCATATAATCGCTTGCTATGCTCTGTTGATCGGGGCACCTAAAGCCGGCATTCAAAGTGCTTTGCAAGCTATTTTCCTTCACGATCGCTCTGCTTTTGTATTCTCGACCTTAAGGAGACTTCATATTAACTTGTTATATAACATTGGGTAGTTATAAAAGTATTTATTATTTATACGTTAAATCCTCAATTGGTTGCAGTTTACATTTTACGAGTATTTCGTAACAAGAACTGTAACGACGTTAACAAGAGGGTCGTTTGTAAGTTGAGATGTCTTTTAATGATCTATTAAAAATTTACTTCTAGCTTAGGTTTTGAAAATAACACTCGTTATTTTAATAAAATATACAGGTATAACTCTGATTGCTATGATTGTTATATCTCTTACTTTATTTATCTTTACTAATATAATAAATGCGAAAGAAACTCTGTCTGTCGTGCTTTCACACCAAAATTGAACTGATCTAAATAAAATTGAGTACACAGACAGTCTCGAGCTTGAGAAAGGACAGCACAAGCTTTCTTTTTACGAAGACAACGTAGACGCACACTAAAAACGAGTTTACCACATTCAGTGGGATTCTAAAATATAAATGAGAAACGACTACCTAATGTAAAATCACTAAAATCATTCATCAGTCTGACTTGAAATTCGGCGTATATTATTCTCTTGCGGCGTAGTCTCTTACTAAGAACGTGATTCCTCATATTCCCATGGAATCACGGAATAAGTGAAACTTTCTGGGAGAATTCCTTTACCATTAACCTTTTGACTTGACAAACTTGTACTAATAATGGGTTTTCCGTTATTCCAGCGGAATCAAGAACTACACGATTAATACCGCTGGGACCAGCTACTTTCTTATAAAAAATAAGAAGTGTATACTATCAATTTCCAAGTAATGCGCTGCCATTAATTGTTATATTGATATTAACACCGCAACGTGTTACTTTTTCACTTTGATTTTATTAAACTAAATTAAAATAGCAAACCATTGAGATGTATATCAAATCATTATATTCTTGATTGAACTATTGTAATTCAAAGCTGTTCAGCGTGTGGTTCTTATACGATACTACGTTTAAGGCTTCAGCTAAATTGAAATTCTAATTGTTCTGTAAATAACATGTATATGTTGTCTAATCCAAAAAAGTTTATCTAACCAAAGAAATATTTAATATTTTGTCCATTTTCCAAGTGTTGTATTAATATAATAATAAAGAGCAATCATCCATACTGTCTATAGATTTAAAACAACCTTCAAACGTAAAGAGTGTAAAAGGCTTTTACAGTCGAATGAAGTTTATTGCGCTCGCAGTAGCTGCCTCCACCCATTTACATTGACTGTTTTATAGGGACAAATGTGACAAAATTTTAAACGAAGTGAAATGCAGATTTTAGTACTATTCGAGGATATTTTGGTGGTACACATTTTTTATACGTAGAGACAGGCAATCATATTTGCAAATTAAAGTTAATTTTGCTACTCTACTGCAAGCATAATGGCATAAAATGAGCTCAATGAAATTTTGCGCGGTGTTTAACCCAGTAATCTGTCCGCGCTTGCTTAATGGAAATAAAACTAGATTGTTCCGCCCCCGCCATTTTTGCGTCGATTGCCCCGCGAGTCGAATGATAAACACTAATAGTATATAAAATATCACAAAAAACTTAACGAACTTGGACGCGACGCACACACCGTTACTAACGGTCACTTTGTAACTGATTTATTTTTGTATTTTCTATTGTTTGGTCATATCTCTATACATATTGTGTTACGGCAATTAACGAGAAGCCTAATAGATAATACGCCTAATAGATAATAAGCCTAATAATTAGTACTTAAAAAGAAAGAGATGCATAAATTGCCGAGTGCCCGAGTTGAGACAGTACTATTGTATGATGTAGGTGACACGGACAATTGAATGGTTATTTTATCAGGTATTCTTAAAAACATTAACATTTTATTACCATTTTTATAAACAAATGCCCCTCTTAAGGATGTCATTATATCGCAATACTAACTAACCTCAGCAACTCCGTCTACGTACAACGTAACGTAACGTAAACGTAAACGTAAACGTGAAACTTAAACAACGGCATCTTCTATTTCATGCTGATGTAAATTAATTGAAAGCAGAACTCATACGAACTTAACAAGCCACCGGTTTAAAAAGAATTCGAAATTTCTGGCTCAAGTTACACCAAATTATACATAATATAGAAAATTTCATTAAAATCGGCTACGAAGTTTCGTGAGCCCATTGGCGACATTCATTGTGACACGAGATTTATATACTATTAAGACTTTCTTTACAATTTTTAATTTATTTTTTTTTAATTATTATTACATTACATAGGTAATTTTTTACGCTGTCAAGTTAGTTTCAAACTAATTTAGTATATTAACATTTTCAATTATCAAATTTAAAAAAATCCTTGGGCAAATTCTTATTACTGCTACAAGTTATGCTTCATTTATAACGCCTATATATCTAGACAGTGATAGATATATATTTCCTCCTCATAATATACCATTTATTATAATTCAACCAGATCTTGTGATCAATAAAATGTTAATATGGCCTACTCTGTGATGTCCGCTTCAAATATTGATTTAGGGTGAAGGGCGAAATGGGTTTACTGAAAGAAGGATTTAAGCCGCGAACTTTTCCACCCAGACTTTCTTTACAGTATGATAATTAAATAAAAAATGTGTTTATTGTTTTGTTATGAAAAAAAAATAATCAAGATGTTTTCCTTGTAGTTGACTTATGTTAGAATCTTCTCTGGGACTTCAAACCGTTGAAGAGGAAAAGAGGAATTTAATAAGACGCTATTTTGGGACTATTTCAATAATACATTAAAATAATTTTCAATTAATAATATGTAAAATATAGTATTTAAATTCATAAAAGATTGTCAATAGAAATAAGTTCAAATGGACATTAAAAATACTTAATATTTCATTGGCAGGGTCTATTATACATTAATACGGGGATAGTCAAAGTCAAAGTCAAAATATTTTTATTCAAGTAGGCCTATTACAGCACTTTTGAATCGTCAAATATCGACTTTTCTATATATTATTCAAATGAATGACTGCTGATAATATTAAAGAACGACTTACAATCTAAAGTAACGAGGGTCCCTTCGCGCCCTGATCTCAGTAGAGCCCACAACAAACTTAGTCGGGTATACGTTTTTTTTGTCATCATCATTACAATATATATATTTTAAATTTATTCTATATCTATATACATGTATAGCAATTCATTCACTCCCACGCATTTTGTCTTCTAAGTATTATTTCATATTATAGAATGATTTCTTAATTAGTTTTCTTTTAATAAAAGATTTAAATTTATTAAGGGACATCTTTGTAACTTCTGGGAGCTTGTTGTAGCAACAGCAGTTACCTTTGAATGACTAGTCAATTTTATGTAACCTACTAGAATTTACAGCAATTTTATTTTAAGTTATATGAGGTGCATTCACTTTTTTCCTCCCACTGAATAGTTAATAGTACGTTATACCAAATTCGCAAATGATGTATCTATAATACCATTTATGATGCTGGATAATTTCTTAGACTAGAATTAAAGGAAGGAATGCAAAATATCAATGTTACAAACATTTAAACATAGTCATAAAATTATATACGCACAGTGTTAAATGGATGTATTGGAATAGAGATGTCCGATTTTAAGGGATCCCATGAGATTTTATTGCTCACGTCTGCCTCCGGTAATAAACGTAACGTCTTCGGCGTTATCTCTTGTAAAATAAACTTGCACCCAAATTTATACAAACCTTTTTTATTTTCACTCTTTTCTTTTATAGTCAGGCGCAAATTTTCTATGTGTAAACATTTTCTATTTTAAATTTGCATGTACGTTTCTAACTTGTGAGGAACATATTCAATATTTCTTCGTATTAAAGTATCTAACTATTAATACCTCATTTCTATATTACTAGCTATTCCCCTTGATATCACCTACATAGTGCCCATGTCGTGAAAATATGGGAACATTCTAAATGACGCAAGAAGCACTTTTCTAATTTCCAAGGTAATCGTAAATTTTTTGAAGTTCTCGTTTTGAGTGAGTCAAGTGGACTAATACCATATTTGCAATAATAATATTCAAATTATGTCGATTTGGAGCATATTGGTAAGATGATTATAAAGCATACTGAACAACATTTTTTTCCCATTGCTACTAACATTTATTACTTTTACAGTTAAATATATATATATATACGTATATATAAATATATATATACATAAATATATATATACATATTTATATATATATATATATATATATAAAACAATTTAAAATTTAAAAAGCTCATTTGAAGAGGTCTCCGTTGGCTGCAATACAGTGCTTTCAACGTTGAGGCCTGTTATCAATAGAATCACACACTCTTTCCATGGGAAATTTCTTCTCTGCCACTCGTACGGATTGTTTTAGGGGCTCCAAATTATCCTGGCCTTTAGAGCAAGCCGTACTCTCTAAAAGTAACCATAAATTATAATCCTGCGGATTAACATCGGGACAAAAGATAACCAGTTTTCATCTCTGATGAAGTACGAAACGTTCGTACTTCATCATTTGCGTACCGCTTCAGTAGCTGTTTCGATTTTATCATCGTATTTCTTTTTAAATTATCAGTTAAATAATGACCAATAATTCTCAAATAGGCTGCATGTTCTAAGTCATCTTTTAAAGTACGCGACATATTTCTAGGTGATATACTTTTCTCCTGAGATAAAATCTTTTAATTTCGGACAGGATTTCTTCGAATTCTTTCCCTTACTACTTTGACCACTTCTGTCTTACGAACACTACGTGGACGGCCAGATATTTTTCTGTCACACACAGAGGAGATCTTATTGTACCCATTAATAGCCTGGTACATAAACATTTTACTAATACCAAACGTCTGGAGAGTATTAAAAATTACATTTGACTTCCTACCTACTTTGTTTAATGCAATCACAGCGATTAGGTTCTCTTTATCACCCTACTCTATTTTAATGTAACAAAATATTGTACAACGTTTTGGCGCCAAAATGAGGAAACTCAATGAATAATCATATAAAAATTACAATTTCCAAATGCAAATGTAATATTTTGTCTATTTTTAATAGTAAGAGTTGGCCAGACTAAGTATATGCTTAGACTACACTTACTCTAAATGTTCCTTGTAAATATCGAAGTCAGTGAACACAAGCTCAACTATTTGATGTGGCTCCGCCAGGAACGTGTACAGAAGACAGATGCTGCGAGGATAGGGCCGCGGATAATCTGGACTACTGAAAGTGCCTCGTTCCTTCCCGTGTGTGGACGTAAAACGAATACACGAACAACCTGCAAGTGCGATATTTATTGAAATACTTAATGTGGACTTTATTACGTTGAAAAAAGTCGGTTAAGAAGACATTCACTTGTCTTGTACATATGTATAAGCTCGGATTATTTTTGGGTTCAAACGTGTCGATTAACAAGAATTGTGGACTTATTTTATATTATCCTTGGTAAAAAAACCTAAATCCGAGCTTCTATTCATTCATAAATAACGACTCTCAAGATAAGAACCCAAAAAATGTCCAAAGAGGTTGTTAAATATATTATACCACAGTAACAATTTAATAAACGCGTCATCAGCACGCAAAATGAATGGAAATGGAAATATTATAATAAAACACAACTGGAGCACAGTATTACGACAGTTATAATCATAAAATTAACAGTTTTCCAACAAATAAAACGTGGCAAAAAAGATAGGGATTGGTCGAGCACGACACGGACTTTAGCCTGATGAATATTTTATATGAAAATCTTTTGCGACTATGTCAGTCCTTCGCGTAATCTCATGCCGCCTGAAATGAAAATTTTAACACGGAATTTTTAAAGCGAAATTGGATGATAACATGCTCGGATGCGATGCCATTTGATATTGGATAAAAGCTTTTTCTCGTGTCAAAGTATTATATTGGCCCCTTGAATGTGAAGGGGCATGTGTTGGACGTCATTACAACTTTATATGGTTATAACTCCGAAGGAATTTCATACTTTTTATACCAGGATCGTTATTATGAATTTATTCTATAGAATTTTGCTTCAAAGTTTCATTTTTAATGATAGATATAAATAACTCGTTCTAAAAATAGATAAAGTTCGCCATTGTACTTTTACTAAATGCATATGAAAGTATATATGGAGCTAATGTTAAAAAATGTAATAATTTTTTGTTCTCAAAATCTCTAAGTTTTTCTTTATCTCTGGAACAGCTGGATCTGTCTTGATGGTACGAAAGTACCACCAAGACAGATCCAGACTGGTGAAAACCAGTGCTAGTTCATTATAAAAGAAGACACATAGGCTGTTTTTAATTTAGGAAAATTGTAGCTAGAAACAGCTAGTCATCTACATATTTAATGGTGAACGAAGCACTCTTTCAGTCCGTATATTGCGTTAAAGCTTATATTTAACGCAAAGCCTTTATTCTTGTCCACCACATTGCAAATGAGATCAAACTGTTACGGAACTGTATGAAATAAAAAGTGTATAAAAAGCAATACAAACTTTTATTTCCTGTACATACACTATTAGAGGACGAAATTATGGAAATGCTGAATAAGGTATTTATTTTTGTTGAATAGACATTTATGTTAAGTTACAAGGACACTTAGGGATACAATTTTGAATTTTCTTTATTACCAACTGTTGATCTAGAAATTTATCCCTCAAAGACTCGACATTAATTGATTTCCTAAAGAAACTTTTATTCCCTTCTTTACGGTCTTACAGTTATATTTTCGCGACAAAAAAGTAGCCATGGGCCGTTTTCAAGATCTTATATATTGGTTTAAAATTGAAAAACTAACAGAGATATCGATGGTTCATATGTATAAGGAGTTATGACGCTTAAAAATCATATCATAAATACACAAGTTAGTACAGTTATAAATAATTTATCTTTGAAACACTGTCTTACATTACGATTAAATACTTTATACGTAGGAGCCGCCGATATAGGCTGTTACTTTTACGTTAATTACTTTATTTTTCATTTTAGTTTAATATTATTTTCAAGTTACACAAAACTATTATAGCTAGGGTTAAACATTTCATTTCTCAAAAAATAAAATAAATACTTTTAGAGTACATACAATATGATTATTTTAATAATGTATAAAATAATAATGTACAAAATTGCAACTGACTGAGTAGCTTTAGCGTTCATTTGATAGTTAATAATTATTTTACATTGTGTCAACTAACTATTCACATTTTTGTTAGCATACATTTACATGATCTGTTAAAAATATCGATATATATATTTTATTAAATTTAATAATCTAACGTTAATTAATAAAGTGTTTGATTGCACCAACATTACCCATGAACGCCCACAGAATAAGAAATTAAATAATGGAACCAATTCATAACGATGTCGGCGGAGAACCCTACGCCCCTGTGCTTTATGCTTCTCCGTTCTCTGTTATTCTCCGACACATATATATATATTTCTATATTATTTATGTAAATATATCATTTTAAGGTATATGCATATTTTTGCATGTGTATCAGTATGATAGTAATTGTATATATGTTAATACTATTCCCCATATTCATATAAATAGCTGTTTCTGAATCAAAGATTGTCTAAAAGAAAATTCTGTTTAATGAAAAGACCTCCTTTTGTAATATTTTTTATCAGTAAGTTTAAGTGTTGATTAATTATTGCCAGATGTGCAATAATGTATATATAAATTTACAATACGGACGTACGGTCAGTAATTGACGTAATATTTAAACACATGTGAATAGAAAGTTTGAACATTTTGCTCATTCAACTAAGTAGATCCCAGAAAAGTGGCCCCATTAAACATCATTAATAATAATCAAATAGCTGCTATTCTCGCTCATCACGCGCCCTTTTCATTATTAATTTATTAGAAACAATGAAAGAAAATGGTGGGAGATAAAAGCTGAAATATTTCAAAGATATGGCCGCGCCAGCGGAGATTGGTTCTAACAAATCGCTTAGAACAAGCTCTTTATTGAATGGAGGACTAATGGTAATCCGAGAATTAAGCTCCGTTTTATAATTCTCTCTATCTTTTATTCTCTCTGTTGTCTACATAACTAGCTCAATTGCTTAGTATTGAAAGATTTTTTAGCATAAAAATTATTAGGTAATAAAGTGAACTCTAACCATGCAAAATGACATAATGTACATATTTTTTGCTGATTTGTTAGAGCTTGAATGGAATCTTATCTTACGGTAAGTGACGATAAAATAAATCTAGAGTAACCATCAAGTATCTCACTCACGGAAAACGATGGTTTCACTATATTTTAGTGAGTTCTGCGAGGTTTGTTCCTAACCCTTCGGCCTGGGTTAGTGTGTAAAATGCATTTCCCTTTATCAAACAAGTGTAAGAACAAACGGTTTCGCAAATTTTTTGAATGTGTTCGGCTGGATTTAAGGACGCCATTATATTGACCATTCAATCCGACAACGGACTATTATTTTATGCAATGATATCGTCACAGCTGGTATCAAACCCGCAACCTAATACTCGTATGTTACAGGTTAGTTATTTTGCCATCCCGCTATCACCAGTGTTTTATTATTATATGATTGCAATGCAGCAACAAACATAAGCTCATTGCTATTTAATTACAGACAGTTATATATTCTGCCGAAAATCGCACCCTTACTGTAAGCCGTAGAAGAGTTTAATTTAGCATCTTATTTAACTAGAGAAATGACGGTAGGTGACTCAAATATGCGGAGATCTTATAAAAGATTCTGCCGAGTATCGTTAATTTGCTCCTAAGAATTGAAGAGTTCCGTTATTTTATCATGGATCCCATGATTAAAACCTAAGCAAACTATCATCAAATAACCCTTGAAGTATAAACTTTCCAATAGAAAAACAATCATAGAAAGTCTTAACCAAAGTTCACCCAGTCCAAAGTTTTGAGGTAACAGACATAATAAAATATAAAAAAACAGACGAATTGATAACCTCCTCCTTTTTTTTTAATTCGGTTAAAAAAGACTGCTAGTTTTCATTCAGTATTCATTCGAATCCAACTTGGTTGGGTTACGTTCGGGAAGCTACGCCAGATATTTTCGTCCGATAAGCCTCAATGCCTGAAGACCAAAGTCTTCGAACAGTGCGTGTTGCCAGTGATGACATACGGTTCTAAGTCATGATCGCTGACTATGGGCCTCATGCGGAAGCGCAGAGTCACTCATCGTGCGATGGAGAGAACTATGCTCGTAGTTTCTCTGCGTGATCGAAACAGAAATGAAGAGATCCGTAGTAGAACCAGAGTCACCGACATAGTCCTATGCAACCCGAACCAGGGGTGGCAATGGGCAGGGCACATAGTCCGACGGACCGATGGACGTTGGAGGCCGAAGGTGTTGGAGGGGCGACCCCGCACCGGATGGCGCAGTGTAGGCAGACCCCCATCAAGGTGGCCCGATGATATAAAGAGGGTCGCCGGTAGCCGCTGGAGCCAGGCGGCGCAAGATCGGGCCATGTGGACGTCATTACGTGAGACTTACGTCCAGCAGTGGACGTCCATCGGTTGTAGCGACAACAACGACGATTCTATTGTAAAAGCTAGAAAATATTCCACACATTGGTCATTTTATATCTTCAATATACAATTTTAAAAACTTATAAATATCAGAATCTTATAATATACTATTGTAACAAAGTATTTATAAGAAAAATCAAAAACAGATATCAAAATCGTAACAAACAACTACGCCGGAAATATTAAGGGTAAAGGAAGTAATGCGATCACCTCGGGTGCCAAACAAAAAGGCGGATATATAAAACCAGATACATTACTATCCTTTGTTGTATTGTATTACACATTAGAATCGTACAGTAACATTTCTTAATAATGATAAATCAAATTGCGTTTGATAATATTTGAGATTTAAAAATTCTTTCTTTTTCTTGTCCGAGAAATTTTATCACAGTTCCACTTAGAGATTATTATAATCAATTTTTTTATGGGAGTAAATAGATATCTATACAAAATTTGTTTCTATTTCTATCAGTTAGAGATTTAAACTATCCAAATGCAAACTGTTTCATTAGAATATACCTATTGTATACTTAAATATTCTCCCGATTGATTTTAAATTTAGCTAGGTATATGCTTGCAAAGGACGGAACTACGCGGCTTGGGCTATGGTTGACGGATAGATTATTATGTTGTATAAAATAATTATATGCTAAGTAAAAAACTAACATTTGACATTGCTTTATATCAATTATTAGTCTCTTATATCTTAGACTTGATGAATGGCAATATTTTGATAGATGGGGAACAATTGGAAGAGGTCAAACAATTTGTAAACTTGGAATCTAAATTTACAAAAGAGGGAATATGTGAAAGTGAAATTGAAAGAAGAGTGAATGCAGGAAATATGATAAAAGGCGTGCAGCCTTTATGAATAGCCAGATGGTATCTCAAAGGGCCAGACTGACTGTGCATGCAGGAGTGTTGGTGCCAACACTTATGTATGGTACTGAACGTTGGGTATGGCAGAAGAATCACATAAGTAAAATAAATGCGGTAGACATGAGAGCGTTGAGAAGTATGAGTGGATTAAAACTGATTGACAGAGTAAGAAATAGTGTGATAAGAGAACGTTGTGGTATATAAGAAGACTTAGTGACTAATATTGAGAAAGGTATGTTTATATGGTTTGGGCACTTAGAAAGAATGAACCAAAGGAGACTGACAAAAAGGATTTATGAGTCAAGAGTGAATGGAAAAGTTGGAAGGGGAAGATCAATATGAACTTTCCTGGACCTAATCCATGACAATTTAAATAAGGGTCAGGTCAAGAGTACTTTAAACCGACGAACTTGTATGAAAGGTTTAATGAGAATGAAAGAAGCGAAGGAGATATGCATGTGGAAGGACGTTGTTTCTGCCTACCCCTATGGGAATGAGGCGTGATGCTATGTAAGTATGTATGTATATCTTAGACTATTGGTCGAAATTCCACCGTAATTAATTGAAATTATAAGTTTGAACGTTATGAAGGTTCTATTGTCAAAGACTGTACTTCTATAACCACAGAAGGCTACATTGTTATTGTGCCTATTCTTTGAAACACATTAATTAAGTATAAAGTAAAGAAATACAATATATTATTAACATTAAGAATGTCTTCTTTTATTGACACAAAAAACATACGGTAAATAAACATAATGCTATCTGTTGAACTTGACATACATATTTCGATAATTCTATTTATGGTAACAAAACATCTCTCTATAAACCATCATTTTTATAAAAACTCTTTCATTGTTTATTAAATGTCGTGGACAATAAATATTTATATCTAGTCTCAATTTGACCATAGACTATAACAATAACAACCTATTAAAAGAAAAGAGTATATAAGAGTGTGTGTGTGTGTCAAATACATGGTAGTGTGTGTAATGTTTTATTTACTGATTTTATGTATTCTTTATTCATAATAAATAAACAAAGCATTGTGAACTCCTTCTTTATACAAACTATAAGTGTGGGAAATTTCATGCTTTTCTGTCCGGGCAATTATAACCAAAGAGGTACAAAATTTTTGATTAAAAAAGAAAAAAAAAAGACCTTTTATTTCCTACTTCCACACTTCTCTGCACATTCAAATACAAACTACGTTTTTCACCACTATGTGTGTTATATGTGTCATACACAGTAATTATTACAGAAAAGTGTGATGCCGAAAATAGGAACACCGCTCAGCTCTTGTTGGGTATCAACCCAACGATGGTTTTCAGCGGCGACCCGGGACGAACACAATACAAAACATTAAAAGTACAATATAAATAAAGAAATAAGAATTAAAAATTTGGAAACGTCAGTGACAACTTGACCACCACTGGCTAATCTATTCGTGTTCTCCGTAAGTGGTATAAATTTAGGGAAAAATAAGTAATATATGAGATATGAGTCAATATAACATAAGTATATTTTATTTTAAATACATCCTCGTGCTAATTTATAGATATACCAAACAATTCTAGTGGAAGAGCTTATTATCTCCAAAAGTTATTAGTATATTTCCCATCGACTACTTATATTTTTTATAGTATATGCTTTATAGCTTTTTGTGTGTCTTTATATAGGAGATTGTCGTGGTAATAATTTATTATGATTAATTATTGCTCCCCGGTAGACACTGTCTGAAAGCTAATTTACGTTGGTGCTTAATCAGTAGAATGCATTCACGCAACATTACGGCTCAACTTCTACCGCTTAATTAAGCTGAGCGAAGACATTCTTGGTAGGTGTCTATCTCACAAAATTTCTATTTGTTACAACTTTACTGTCTTCCTTTATTATATACTTTCATTACGTAACCTGAAGTATTTTAGGTATAAAAATACATCATAATAATACAATTAGGTAACTTTGTTCACTTTCGTAATACATGCAATGTTTTACTCGCTCACAGTCATATGCTTGTTTCTATTTTAACATGTCTAAAATTTCTTTTTATATTCTTAACCTTTACATTAAGTTTAGTAGCCTCGATTTAACTTTAGTTTTGTAAGAAATCCTTTGTAGAAAGCACTTCTTTTGTTTCGTATTTCATTTAATGGATTTTTACAAAGAATTCCTTCGCGATATCTTCCACGAATGCAATCTGAGATTTTAAGTTACCACAGCTGTAAAAAAGTTAATGTTTGCAAGCCTTATCTACTCCAACAAACAAAGTGCCATTATGCGGTACTTATAAGGAAATAGCTCAAAGATTTCCTTTGATGAAACGTAGTTCTAGAAAATATAAATAATACTTTTAATTAGTTAATTTGTAATTACTTCAAAATCCAGGAAAGGGATGCCACTCAGTAAAGTTTATTTTTATGTTAAGTTAAAAGAAATACTTACTAGGATTTATAGCATGGCCCTCATCAACGGTTTGAAGAGATAAGTGTACGAAGAGGATCAACGCCGATGACGTCTGTAAGAAAAAATATAAGAATATTTTAAATGATATAATGATTGTACATAAAATATTTAAAATACAACATTTCAAGCGTATTAGGCTTATTCCTGTTGTAAAATAACGGATACGCCATTTTACCTCTAAGACAATTTATTGGGAGAGAAACAGTATATTTTTACAGTCCCAACCCACAATTGGAAATGGAAACTACAGAATCTGTAGCCGATAAAATAATCCTTAACGATTCAAACACAGGATCATCCAAAACGAAATATCTTGCTTGGCAGCATGTCTTTTGTTCTTAGTATGTTAACTAGCCAAGGTTAAAGCCAAATTATAGTACCACCAGTCCAGACCAAGTTAAAAATAGAAGACAAGATTTCCTAAATTTGCGCTGCCAGGAATCAAACTAAAGAAATCGGTTTTGACGGGACTATTCGAATCGTTACGCCATCGAGGCCTTTGAGATATAACAGACCGTGACATTATTGTTATTTCTCTAAATTCATCAGAATGTTTCTCCAAATTCAGTAGATCGTAAAAGTTAATAACTAGAGATCCGTTGACATTTCCACTTCCTTCTATTATAAGGAATTAGGGATTATATAGAACGTAATCCAATAAGAACAGGCATGACGCCCTAATTGAGTTAGGGGCTTGATGCGGCATTTATGCTAATCTTTTTACGGAACATCATGACGCACGCTTTTATGACTTTTCGCATTTTAGCAGCCATGGGCAGTAAAATGGGTTGATTAGAAGCTTTACTGATAATTTGAGAGTCACATACTGAATGGTTTGATAAGATAAATGACGGATTCAAATAAACCGGTGAGAATGGGGAATATGGGTTGTTGTTTATACGGCACTAGAAAAACAGCGCTACGATACGCAATAGTTTACAATATAAACGTTCCATATTTTTCTTTCCCGTTTAAACTTTAGAATATAAAGTATTGTTAGTCAATAAACAGACAAAGACACCGTAAAATATACATATATAAATAGAATATTTTATCGGTTAACAGGCATACTACGAATATTCTGTTAATCAACAAAATAATGTTGCTTTTGTATATTAATTTAAAATTTACTAAACGATAATACAGCATATATGCTGCATCATTGGTCTAGTGATCAGCTTGTTCAGCTACAGATATGAGGAAATTGGTTAGAAATCCTATGACGAGAAAATTAAAAAATTGTTATTGAGTTTTCCGAGAACACGTAAAGCCGTCGGTCCTGCGCTTGATGTCTCTCCAGACATGCTGGATTGCCGTTCCAAGGGAACTATGAGAGTGCACTTGTGTTAGCGTATACATTTGTGTACGATGCCTGCCAACCCCCAGTGGAGCAGCGTGGCGGGTCTATGCTCTGGAAACCCTATCTCCTATAAGTGAGGAAGACTCTGCCCTGCAGTGGGACGTTAATGGACTGTTACTGGACTGTTACTTACCTTTTTACTACTTATATATTAAGAGAACTGAATTATCTGTAATGTTTCTGCTTTATCTTTATGAATGTTGACAAGATTCATGTACTCTAGAAAAAGAATGTGACTACGTAGGTAACTTTAATTCCAAATTATACACGGGGCAAAATAATTCCCCTTATCACATGTGGTTAATAGGCCTTTGTTGACAAGATTTTCATTGGTAGATAACAGGTTAAAAGTCATAAAACAGGTGTCTTTTTATCTCAAACTTTACACAGGAACAGGAAAATCCAAGCGTAATAGTTAGTTGATAAATAAAATATGATGTTTTATATAGTAAAGTTTTAGCTAAAGCTTTAGAATCAGAGAGTTCCAACCCTTTTTAGAATCTACCGGGATTTCAAAAGTCGGTCGTTACTTTAGCAAACAACTAAGTTTCGTAACACAAAAAGGATAGGTTGCCAAATTTTCTAATACAATACCTACAACATCTATAAAATCTCGACTTTATCACTTTTCTCCTTATAAATGACATACGAATATAAATTTTTGTTTAAAAACATACGTGCCTAATTGTTTTTATAAATCCAATCCTTATACTTTTTGGTGAATGACGTTCTCGCGAGGAAACCTATACATCTCACAAACAATTATATGGCTTTTTTTTTTTTTTATTGCTGACAGATTAGCGCTTGACTGTGATCTCATCTGATGGTAAGTGATGATACAGTCTAAGATGGAAGCGCGCTAATCTGTTAAGAGGCGATAAACCCCTTACGGTTTCTACACAGCATCGTACCGGAACACAAATCTCTTTGTTTGGCGGTACGTTTTTGCTGGTAGGGTGGTAACTAGCCACGGCCGAAGCCTCCCACCAGTCCAGACTCAGACAAATTAGAAAATACAATTTCCTAAATTCGTCCTACCGGGGATCGAACCCGGGACCTCCGCTAGCAAAGCGAATACTCGCACCACTGCGCCAGCGAGGCCGTCAAACTACTGCATCAGCAAAGACGTAACGCTAAGCAAAAATATTGCACTCCAATTAGATGCTGTGTAGAAACCATAAAAGGCAGATTACCTTTAACCAGGTCAGCGCACTTCCTTCTTAGACTATATCATCACTTACCATCAATCGAAATACTGTCAAGCGCTAGTCTATCAGAAACAAACAATGAACTAATTTCACTAAGTTTTGCTAGGTCATCTCAGCTTTCACGGTCATAAATTTAATTTCACATTATATAACAACAGCAGTCTGAAATTAGCAGACATGTTTGATACCAGTACCTGAACCATTGCCATATGGTTCAGAAGCTGTCAAATCTGGGCTGTCTTAGTTAAAAGGTCTAGGTTAAGGTAGTTTAAGTTAACTAACATAAGCTTAAGTCTTTACGTAATTTACTAACAGGATATGATCCCTTAAAGATCGAAATAAATAATTTTTATTTTTAACTGTAATTTAATGGTATTAAAACATATTTTGTTTTGAGTACTCTTAGGGTTAAAAGGAAAACATATAATAAACCTCAAGAAAAAATAATTAATTTAAAAAAACATACGGACAAGATCAATTGAAAATCAATAAACCATTTAATTCCGAGTTTACCTTCGTCGTCTTTATAACAGGTTTTTCTTTGTGTTTGACCCCGGTCCAAATAAATTCCTATTGCCTTAATTTGCAATAAGTCGTCTGTAAGACAGGACATCAAAGTGAGGTAGGTTTTAATAGGGCTCTTACTAAGATTTTTTAAATTACGTATAAAGTAAATTGGTTTTACGGGTCTAAATAAAATTGTTAACAGCAAATAAATGCAGTACTTTTATCTCCTGTACCCGTATTTTTTTTAACGTCAGGAAATCCTCGTGGATACCTGCAACACCATGGGGAGGCGTTGCAAGTTATGCCGGACTTTTACCGGCTAAAACCTGACGGTGCTCCCTACGTTCGCTGGCGAAAGCACGGAATCTGAATACATCCGCACTCCCGCCTACGATGTGCCTTACAAGGCTCCCCCCGATAAAACTCCTCCGCTAGGATGGCATGCCCGCCGCCTCCTTCTGCGACATCACATTTTCACAGAAGGAGACCATCGCCTCCCGACAGACTTCCCTACCTGCCATGGCGTGAACCACAGCGGGTAGAGAAAGGTCATTTCCGACTACTGCCACGAGTGCTCGTTGGGCAGCCCACCGCGGACACGCAGCGAGTGTGTGTTCAGCAGTGTCCTCCACCGCGCCACACTCGTGACATTCCTCCATTGGTTCTCTCCTTGCTACTCGACACTGGTACCTCCCGAAGCAACCGTGCGCCGAGAGGACCTGTGTGACATGGAAAGACAACACCCCATGGGTCCTGTACCCGTATTTGTCAACTATTGACAAGTTTTATATAAATATTTTCGAAACATTTATTACTCGATACACTGCATTGTATTTATAGTCATAAATTTAAATTTTTGTTTAAGACACCATAGGATCCAGGAAAGTCTATATTTTCTTGTGGCAAAAACTGATGCTGTTATACAAAAAAATATAATTATGTCATCATTGATTTACACGTCAAATTTTATTTACAAATAGCTCTCTTGTAAAATTAGTTTTTTATTACATAGTGTTACTGTTTTTCCAACGACAATTAATAAACAATACACAATACAATATTAACTTTAATATAGTGTCTTCATAACTATAAACTGATAACTGTGTTCGTTTTATTATTTAAATAGTATATTTTTGTCTAGGTAATAAATAATGTGCGCACTATCTCCCAATTCTCCGCGTATCTGGTCCAAAAGTCAGAAAAAAAAAATTAGGAAACGTTGACAATAAAAATAGTCGCCTATAAATGATCCTCGCGCAATGAAAGCATTGTATAGGTATTTTGATTTAAAATTCATATAGTTTATTAGAGTAGAAAAATAGTAGTAGCTATCGATTGAATGGTATGACAAATCGTGAAATACCATATCATAATCTTTTGTCCAATGCTTTTCTTTAAATATGTTTTCACTTGTACAATTATGTACAAATTTTAGTGTCCATTTGCTAATTGGCGTCAATCATTCAACCAATTCAATATTAATTAATTATGAAACTGGTAATGTCATCAGTAAATATTTGAGTGGACTGACGCACGGATTAATTTAATTGCAAATACTCGAATTAAATATTGGATTAGTGGCGTTATAAATATTATATACACGACTAATATAAAAATACTATTACAGACAATAACTTATGTTAGTTGATAAAACGTTGAGTTAGAAGTAAATCTGAATCAACATTCAACGGGTTTTATTGAGATCGGAATCGGATCGGAATTTCCAGTAATTTTCTTATATATTATTTCTAATATATGACAGACGATGGTATTAAAAAACCGACTTCAATTTCAAAATTACAAATTTTTTTTACAAATACAAAATTACCAACACTAAACTCGGGGTGCGTAAAAGCATTTCCCAGCAAAAAAAAAAAAAAGGATGGAATGCAGTTGCCTCTTTCTGCGAAGCAGTCATTTCTTTGAAGGCAATGGAGCGAACGGGAAGCTGCAGCAGATTTTGCTCCCCTTCGGAGGAGCAGGTTGGGCGCCAAGAGGCGTCTTTACAAACGCCTCTTGACTCCTCCTTCAACATGCTCAGTCGGTTTCATCCGGGACTGTCAGGGTTTATGCACAAGAAAGCCTCTGACATTCCCAATTCAGGGTGAGGAGGGTGGCGCTGGGTTTTAGTGGGTATTCTGGCCTTTCCGGCGAGTCCTGCCTCCTGGCAGGGGTGCGCAAATGTATTTCAGGACAGAAGTCATTTATTAATAAATAGTAATTCATTTTGAGTATAAAGTACATAGGAATAGATTAAAAACCTTAAAGTTATTTGGGAAAAAAATTGAACCCACTGTTAAATGACTTTTCAACTTTACTTGTAGAAAACAGAAACAAGTTTATATGTATTTATACTCATACCACCTCATTCATACATAAAACACGATGAAAAAGGATCATAGATAAGCCTTAATTTTACTAATTCTTCGCCTTCATATTATCGTAGGAATTGACTTTAACTTTGTTATGTTTGTTAAAATACCAAAAACATTGTGCAATATTACGAAATTTTATGCAATACGAGTTGATTTTAACGTACGGAACAAGTTTGTGAGGAGAGTCTTTCCAGTTGCTTCGTGGTATAATTGTTTAAAACGTAAATACTGGTAAATTGTATAGATTTAAATAGTGCACTAATAATTAGTATAGTACAAGTCGTGTATATTAAATAATGAAAAGAATAAAAGTTGTTAGTTAATGTGAGTTGGTGTTTTCAGGGACAATACTACGAGGCACATTTCCCAAATTTCTTTGTTCTTTAAAATTACCTCGTATTTCGTAATATTGCACAATGTTTTTGTATTTTTAAGTATTGCCACTATATTACTCCATAGCTCCCAACAATCCACAGCTATCAGTGTTGTCACCCAATTATCTATAGTCTAACATGTTACTTGTTTGATTTGTAACAAGCAAGAAATTCTGTAATCTGTACTTTTAGGTTTACCGATTTAAGTGATGTTTGTAAATCAATATTAAGATCTTTACCAAAAATATATTTAAACGAAAAATTTGGCTATTCTTTTTACATCTAACATTAATAATTTGTCGGCTTTTCACAGTCTTAATATTTACAAGTCATTTCGTTTGTATTAGCATAATAAGAGACGTGAATTTAACATGAGTTTCTCCATCATTTAACTGCGTAGAGCGCTCATTTGTTACCAACTCGTTCTCAACTACCTTTGTTACACGCTTTGAACGACTTTAGTGGTACAAAGTTACTGTTACAGTTCAGAAAGTTGACTGCCGATGGAAGGATGTCTTTGTTAGTTTATTTTTTTCTTTTTGACTTACATTTATACAACTAGTTTGAACTTCCGACGTTTAACTTTTCTCTTTTAAATTTATTACATTATAGAATGTCTTGTTATTATTTAATATTGATATATCTCTTGTGAATACTTTAGATGAAGTGAGGAAAATTTCTAGTTAAGAAAGAAATGTATTTCATATAATGTTAGGGAAAGTCCATTAATTTTACCTACATCGGTCACTTGAGAACTATGGCTAGTTCAGGTCTTCCAACTTAAGTTAATTTTCTATCCTAAAAGAAAAAATATTTATGGATCGTCACACAAATTTCACTCTCCTTTCTTGACGATTTCGCTATTATAATAATGTGAGTAGTTATTTCGGTAATGGAGGTCCCAAATTCGATTATTGGCAGGAAAAATTAGGACCATTATATTCTATTAAATTGGTATTTTTTGTATTGTAATGCAATTTGGTAATCTGTAATATGTGCTTCTAGCTAGAATTAAAAGTTTATTATAATATTATTAAAAAAGATAGCATGCCAATATTTAAGCCTGTATACATATCTCACATATCCCAGGATCGCTCTAAGGATATGTAGATATCGTCATAAAATTTCCTGGCTTGGAAAAGCATATTAATGAGTCCTAACAAAAACTTCGATGCCAGCCCAGGATTCGTGTCAATCCATTCCATATCATGCCTCTTTATTTGATAAAGTAATATTGTTATTCAGACACGTAAATACTTTATTGCAAATCAAAAACATAAAAAAATAAAATCACAGGTAAAGCATATTCTTAACAGACAATCTTTGGGTAAAGGAAACTATCAGTAATGCAAAACAGGTGGCGCAACGAAAAAAAACATAAAATAACAACATTCAATACATAAATACAGACAAATCAAAATAATAATGATAATAAATACCAATAAAAAATTATAGACAAAGTATATTATGCAATCTAGTAATATTTAGCTATTAACAATAAAATTAATACTCTTATAGCCCCGTAAATTATTTAATTTTGAATTACTTCCTATAATAACGGCTTCTCTTTTGTTAAGTTTGCCACGGTGACAAAATATAAAGCCATTAATTTTTCGTCAAAGCCTTTAAAGTCGTCTTCTATCAACAAAATTCGCAAATGGCCCGTATTACCATGACAAGAGACCTGAATTCAACATGAATCTCACAATCTTTTGCCGAATGGAGCGCCCGTTTGTTATCAACTCACTCTGACCTAAGTTTAGATCACTCTTTGTACACCGTTAGTGGCACAAAGTTTTAGAGTGCAAATAGTGTAGATGTCTATTTTGGTCTATCTATTTACATCGCTGCATTACATGAATAGTGACACATTTCAGAAACTAATTTTATAGAAGACCCTTTGAAAATGAAAGAAGCTATTGATATCATTTGATGACGTAATTACTTTTTGTGGAGTACATAAAATAAAAACTATTCTAGATTATGCAGTGTCGTTACCTAAAATTTTGAATTGTGTAAATATTCAGTCAAAGCAGCGGTATATTAAATTGCATTTGTGTATTATTTTTTCGCTTCCAATTGATTATAATCAAAGACTGTACTTGGCTGTCATACTTTCTTAGGTTAGCTTAAGAACATGTAAATAATTTTTTAATTGCAAAAACGTTTCAAAAACTATAATTTATTACACAATAAGTAATTTGGCTTTACGCGAAATTGCTCGACTACCAATGCTGGAGTATATTTATTACTCAACATCTACTAAGCCTGGGAGGAATCACGTAACGCGTTTGGGGTTTTCTGTGATTTGTCTAAGGCCTTCGATTGTATCCAGTAACTCTTATCAGGAAATTGCGACACTACGGCCTCACAAACACAGCATTAGACCTGATGAGTTCGAATTTAACCAATTGAACACAAAAGGTCTGTGTGAATGGCAAGCTTTCTGCGGGGTCTGTAACGAAACTGGGAGTCCGACAGGGAACCTGAAAATTTCTGTTCCACATTTACATCAACAAAAAAAAATAACCTTCCTTACTTCGTTAAAGATAGTCATGAGATTGTTTTGCTTGCTGATGATACTTCACTACTGTTTAAAATTAATAGACGACAAACATGTTATGACGACGTAAACAACTCTTTCGATAAATTAGTACAATGGTTTGAAGCCAATAATGTATTACTCAACGGAAAAAGTTTACTTGGCTTAATGTTAAACAAATGAAAACTATTAATAATGAGGAACTAGATCTTGTAGATAGTATCTTTTTCTTAGGTATTACATTAGATAACAAACTACAGTGGGGGCCTCATATAAGTGGTCTATCGAGCAAGCTTAGCTCTGCGACTTACGCGGAAAAAAAAATTGTCGTCTGACAGGTGTTGAAACTACCAGATTAGTATATTTCTGCATTATGTCACACGGTATTCTACTTTGGGGTAATGCTGCCGATATAGATGCAATATTTGTATTGCCGAAAAGGACCGTTCGTGCGATCTACAATATGGACTCAAGAGAGTCACTAAGAAACAAATTCAGAGCAGTTGACATAATGACAGTTCACTGCGTATATTAAATATTAAAAAACTTGTTGTAAATAGTAAATAAAAATAATGATTCTTAATAGAAAGAGTGAATGTACTTTATACAACTTAGAAATAAAAATTAACTTGTTATAAATTCTAGTAGGCAGCATAAAATTTACAAGTCATTTAAGGGTAACTGTGAACGTTTTCATAGAAAACTTCCAGAAAAAGTTCCAGAAATGTGGCTTAATAAATTCAAAGTCTTTGTTAAAAGAAAGCTGATTAAAAACCACATTATTAGTAGCAAGATTACTTAGACGATAGAAACGCGTGGGAGTAAACGGCTTGTTTTAAATTGAATTGAAATATATTAAACTAATATGATATTGTAATGATGATGGTAAAAAAATACATTTTACCCGACTGAGTTTATTGTAGGCTCTTTTTAGGACAGGGGGCGAAGGAACCATCATTACTTTAAATTTTAAGTCGTTATTTAATACCGTCATCAGACGTACATTAGAATTAGTGTATGGAAAAAACAATATATTTGACGATTCAAAAGTGCTGTAATAGTGATTTGATATGGTGTCCAAATTTGGACTAATGGTAGGCTTAAATCCTGTGTAATTACCACCACCTCAGCAAACGTCATATATTTATTATTGTGTAAAACCTTTACAAAATGTTAAATTAAGCAAATGATCCTATTCTTTAAGCTTTTGCAATACCGCCCCACGTATATTAAATCTTACCCATTATTGTTTCAAAAATTAAAAAATTCGTAAGCAAACTTTATAGTATTAATTGATATATTGAATAAACAAATAGAAATTTTTTTCATTACATTGTATTTGTATACAAGGATGACTGGATTTTTTTTTATCCCGAATGTGCCACGAAAATTAGAACAATTCCTGTTTTATCTTTTATATTAAAGCAATGATACATCTGTTTATCAATTATAACACTTTAATGTATTTCCTTTAAAAATACTGATATCTCTATTCAACGATACAAACACGTTTGCTCGTAATTTCAAAATCCTTCATAAACGAATGTCGACACAAAAGTTTGTATCGATTTCGCAACGTTGTATTGTATGTTGCGTCTGAACAAAAAAAAAATGAAAATGTGAAAATTTTAATGCATTTCCATTGTCATTTCTCCACTGATCTGTTTCAAACGTTTTCAGCGCTTTCATTCTCCTGAATCCATTAATCACTTAACCTGTTTTTGGGTCCCACTTATGACAATACTGATATAATTACATTCAACTATGTTGTATAGTTGAATTTGTAAAGCAGATTTTCTTTAAACGAGCTAAGTAATTTAACTAATTCTAATATATAAAGCAAGAGCAGTCTCCCTGGTGGAACAATTGCTTTGCTGGAAGAGGTCCTCGGTTCATATCCTGGAAAGTCAAATTTAGGAAGAAGCATTCTCTCTTTTGTCTGAGTCTGGACTGTTGGGAGTCTTCGGTCGTGGCTAGTTGCCACCCTACCAGCAAAAACGTACCGCGAAGCAAATTGTATATCGGTATGATGATTGTATCAACGCTTTCTATCAGGTGTGATCACAAACAAGCGCTAACCTGTTTGAAATAAATATTCATTAAACTTTGGTAATTGTTTTTAATACGAAATAAACATTTCTAATAAGCTTATCGGTCAAATTTTAAATCGACCCACACCATGAATTATTTCAATATAATTATTAAAATAATTCATGGTTTCATGGAGAAAATTAGCCATATAAAAATATTGTTATATTTTTTTCCTTAAATGAGTATATTATCTCCTTTTTAATATCAAATGTAAAGTAATATAAGAAATAAAGTTAACAAAAATTAATGTATTGCTAGAATTCCCACACGGAAGCTAGTATTTTCAAAAATTCCCTTTTACTTCTTGCCGAGCTCTCGCTAGCTAAGAAGCTTTTCAAGGAAAATACACATAGCTTGCAATATCTGAAAACCATCTAAGATTGCGATACAGTATCTTTGGAAAGTCTTAGAAATTCTGCGATAGTTTGCTGCATACAAAGGGTTTAAATTATCGGGTGGGTTGTTTCAAGATTGCGATACAGCATCTTTACAAACTTTTAAAGAATTTACTACAGACAAAGGGCTTAAATTTCCAATTAAAAAAGTAAGAATGTTGTCAAGCTTTTATTAGTTTGATGTGTGTCTTTATAATGGAAACTTTCAACGTAGTTTTCACCAACTTCAAAACATCCAATGTACATGAAAATGTATGTACATCATCTAATGCTCTTATCACTAGTCAGAAAAAGCATTTACCTATATTAAATGTCAACTATAAAAGATAATGGTAAAAATATTGTTCTTTTTTTATGCTTATGAAGCAATACTTAAAACAAACTCATAATTGTTATCTTCAAATAAATATTAGTACGAAGTTAGGTATCTAAAACCCGGTTGGCTTCATATTGCGACATACTACGAATGATTTGCCACTTTTTGTTACTTTGTAGGTTAGCGCTTGACCATCAGGGTCATGTAATGGTAAGAGATGATACATCAATGAGAACATTTACCTTTTAACGGTTTCTACAGAGCATAGTACCGGAACATAATTTTTTTTTTACCATTACGTCTTTGCTGGTAGAATAGCAAATATCAGAAGACTCCTAAAAATCAAGATACTTAGATAAATTAGAAATGGAAACTACCTAAATTTGGCATAAATAAAATTGCAACCTCTTCTACCAAAGTACTCGCAACATTACGTCAGAGAAGTCGTCATATAGTTGATTGTAACCTTCTCGCAAGCTATAAAAAAAAAATGAAAGGTAAGGGAAGTAACAGCTCATTAACGTCCCACTGCTGGGCACAGGCCTCCTTACTCATAAAAGAGAGGATTTTTAGAGTATAGACCCACCACGCTGTTCAACTGCGGATTGGCAGGCACACAAGAGTTAATTAATAAAGTAAGTGTTTGATTGCACCAACATTACCCACCAACTCCCACAGTATGGAAATTGACTTATGGATGCCATTAATGACGATGTCGGCGAAGAACCCTACGCCCCTATGCTTTATGCTCCTTTTCCTTCTTATTCTCCGACATACAGACTCATATATATATACACACACACACACATATATATATATATATATATATATATATATATATATATGTATGTGTGTGTGTGTGTGTGTGTGTGTGTGTGTGTATATAAATATATTGCATCACTGATTTACTATAATTGTTATATAAAGTTCTATTAGCTTAATCAAAATAACGTGTTTGCCTTCGCTTGCAAATAAATTGTGTAAATAAATGAATATTTTTACACTAATATAAAATACTGTTTTGTATAAAAGCGTTGACTGAAAAGTAGTTAGCGCTTAATAAACTGTCCGTGTTATATATCATTCAAAAGAACATTACAGAGTATAGTGTTGTAATGTTGACAATTGAGATTATTTATGTTGGACTAAAGAGTGTTCTACATTTGGCATAACGCCAGGACTGCTGTTGACGGTGTTGAGAGCCATTCGTACTGCAAATATATTCTATAATGTTTTATTTGTCATTGAAATGTATTTATTTTGTATATTTTTAGAGTGTCTCAGAAATGCGACATTTAAAACTTTTATCTTGTTTAAGTGTTAATAGCGCATGGAGAACTTTATGCCCGTTACGTTAAGAGTTTATGCAATTAAAACCTTAAAATAGCCTTGACATAATTAATATATAGCAGGGTACAAAATATACCCAGTGGGAAAAAAGCAGTAAGTGGGATTTTACTTTAACTAGTCACACTTTTTAAAAATGCCATCCAATCCGCAGCGGAGCAGCGTGGTGGGTCTATGCTCTAAAAACCCTCGCACCTCGGAATGAGGAAGCCTGTGCCCAGCTGTGGGGCATTAATGGGCTGCTACTTACTTTTACTTAAAAAAAATGAGACTATATATATATACGTTAATTTATCATAAAATTGCATTATAGCCTTTAATACGAGAAGTTTCATTTCCTCCACGTGTAAACTGATACACGCACATTATTTCTTACTTATTAGTGTTATATGAGATTTTATATATTTTATATGGAGTAAACTCAACACTGCTCGTGATTTTAAAAGAATACAACAATATTTTATACTAGCTACTCGGGGTGGTAATGTTGATGTCAACTTCGACCTATTTTCAAATAATACTAATTACTTTAAAAAGATTCACTTAAATTACGATATAAAAACATGAAAACGGTCAGGGTTGGATTAAATATTGATCATTCCATTTACGTAATTTAAGTTTTCTTTATTTTCTTATTTTAAATATATAATCTCTTATTAAATTTTACAGTGTTAGCTAGATGCGTAATTTTTGTTTACTTTTTATTTCAGTATAGTGCATGTCATTAATTTAGAAACATATAAAACAGAGAATGGATGTATTTTATAGTTTCAGATGTATTTGTACGAGTTCTAGTTGGTAAACCTTTATAAATAAATTAATATTGATCATTTAATCTACATATAAGGTAAAGTCAAGTAGCAGCTTATTAACGTCTCACAGCTAGACACAGGCCTTTTCACTCATAGTAGAGAGGTTTTTAGACCATAAACTGACTACGCTGCTCTACTGCGGGTTGGCAGGCAACCTGCTGTTGTGCAAAAAATTAAAACGATTCAAAAATGTGGATAATTTTACAGTTAGGCTGTTGAACAACAAATATAAGTCCACCAGAATGGCATTTTGTGGAACCACAGCGCCATGTTTGAAGATATATTTTCATCATAAAAAAAAAATACAGACTATTCTGAGTTCTGCTCTATAAAAATAAATAAATAAAATATTTTATAAATGGTTCGTTTTTTTCAAAGAGAAGAGTTAAAATATAAAACTGCTATTGCTGATTATTACATTGATAATTTACTTAAACAGGTAGAGATGACTTAAAGAGATGTAGACACTTTAACGACCTTAACACGTCTTAGAAATAATTTACACCCATTTCGTTAACGATGATTAATCGACTGCGGTCTCACTCAAAATTTACATAATCGGTCCTACGTACCTTGTATTTAATTATTATACAGGCACGTGAGATATGATTATTTTATAAAGTTATAAACTGGTTAATAACATTACATTATAATCACGATTCTATAAAATAACACAGTTATCAATTGGATGAATTATAATTTGATTTGAAATTCATCTTATACACATTTCGTCGAAGTGTAAAGACTCAAAAGTCATACGTGCTACATGTGTATGGGACACATTAACACATATATATACCTGCGCGCGTGTGTGTGTCAATGTGTGCGTGCGTTTGTGTGTGTGTGTGTCAATGAGTGCGTTCATGCGTGCGTATGTGTGTCTTTTAATGTTTGTGTGCGTGTTTTCTAAGATGTTTTTAACAAGCTAAACAGTTTACGCGAAAGGAATCGCGATACCAAATTGTTACTACTGTATAATACTTTTATATTGCTTAAAAAGGAGTGGTTGATATAATTTTGCTAGATTTTACGCGCACATATAATTTAACATGAATGAATTAACATCGTATACTGCATATTTTAAAATAGATTTATTAACAAACTTTAATGAAATATGTAAAAAAATCTGTACTAACATACACAGCACATTATTCATTTTTAAATTAATCAATCTTCGCGAAGTACTCGATGCGAGCTTTTTGTAAAAAAATGCGTTCCAACTTTACTGGAATTACCCATAGGAATATTTGAGGGTTACTTTTCCATTCGGAAATATAATTTCGTATAGACTTCGGTTTATTGAAGTCAATCTAAAATAAATATAACCATTCAAAACCTAGGTTATAATTCACTTGATGCTTAAAAACTTGATGGTTTATACGTAGGGTCCGTCGAAATATTTCAAGATCTTAAAATATAATGTACAAGCGAGGTCGCCGGTCATAAAATATAGGTCTTCAAATTTAATTAAATGTCAAATTGGTTGTTCAAGTTTAACATTCACTAAACTGTACTAAATAAATAACAAATAAAGTTTATCCGTCAAATAAATACTTTGCTTGTTGTTCTACTTGTGAACAAGACAAATTGAATAAGTTTTCCTTCGAACTAAGTGTTTAAAAAAGTCGATTACGGATAATTAAATGGACTTGCTATTTCTGTGAATTATACATATATATTCTAAGCTGCTTTTCATTAAAGGGTTTCACCACCGTTTAGTAGTTCGACTACATATTATTCGATCCTGGATTCTAGTCCTGCGTCGAGATTGGGATTTTAGGTTTTATGTTAAGTAACTCTCAGTTTTTGACTATGAGAGTGAAAAATGTGAACGTGTATTTTTGCGTACATTTCTGCAGTAAAATATCTCATACTATAGTTTATACATATATTAGTTAGCAGTATAGTAAGATTGCAAAATAAACATTTAAATATTTTAAAAAGAATCATAAACGGTGTGTAGATGCATTTACAACATATGTTATTTATTCATGGTCGTGGTAAGGACGTTTTAAGGTAAATTCAATGCATCGAATTGAATAATTCACATGAAATGAGAATATTTTCACTTTAAACAGACTGTATTTTTCAATAATTTTATATATAAACGTAGGATTATCGACTGACACCACCGTATTTTAAAAAAAGGAGATCAGGAGAGTTATATGATTCGATTAATCGTAGTATACTTATAATTTCTCAAATTTTTGCTTTAACATTTCTCAAAATGTCATCCAAAAATATCCACGAAATTAATATTACAGAGCATGCCCACGGCAATGTAAAGTATTAAATTGAATTAACTTTATTTACTTCCCTCGTGTGTAAATATTACACCGTGCTACAATGAAACGTGGCCGGAAATATTATAATATATTAAGACCTTCGTATGTATCGATTATAAACGATATGGAAACAATATAACTATCCTGGTAAAGTTTCGAAGTGATAAGCTGAATCTTTGCTCTGTTTATAAAGACGCTCAATGGTCCGTTAACATTGAACAGTGTACACATAAGAGACGTATCAGTCGAAACAGATCCCATATAAAACTTTCAACGAGAGTTTCGCTTAACACTATTAAGTACATTCAACTCTACTGCGATATACTCACGGTTGAGAATATTCGATATCAAAACTGTTACCTACAAGTAAAAGGTCGTATCTTGTATTAGGATAAGAGGATTAGGAGTGGTGTCGCGTTGCGTTCACTTCGTGTGACTTGATTTGAGGCTGAAGGGCTTCTTCCACATATTTTCCTGTACAATATAGACACATATCATAGATTTAATGAAACTACAGATAGGAATTATGTTTTTTTGATAAATAAACCGAACGAACCGAACGAAAACAATCGAACGTTTCACCTGTGTATGTTTGCACGATGCGCAAGACATTAACCTCTGACTTCGATTTCGCCTTACCACGTGTTTTTTGGCAATATTAGATATTATTAATTAAATTTTGTTTTTGAACATAAAATTTGGAAAAGAGAATGTTATATGTTATATTAAATGACAAGTGGAAAATACCACATGTTATTTGTAAATATTAAAACTATCTAACCTTCAAACGAATTAGCATAAAAAATTTTGCACATTTACGTGACGCTTATCACACGTTTCATCTGAAAAAAAATTACCCTCACGCGCCTGAAAAAGATTTACTTCAACAATTGTATTAATTAGTTGATTTGATCTTCTTATCTTCTATCTTCTATGAATTATTATATCTTATCTTCTATGAGTTATTTTCCAAATAAACTAAAGATACTAAACCAATATTTAAGAATATTTTAGACTGCCTTTGTATGTTATTTTAGTTGACATTCACTATTTTCAAAATCCTATCAAAGATATATTTTAAAAATATGGCAAAGGAAAACTATACAGTTAACAACAAGAAGCAGTTATTAGTAGAAGCACATATAAGAAAATATTTAAGTGAAAAGAAAAAAACTAAGCTCGCTGAAGCTAATGACATGGGTACTGAAGTGGATTGGAAATCTGATATAATCATTGAACATGATTAAAACAATTCAATCATACTTGTTGCCATAATTTGAAATATTACCGCATCTACTCTGACAAATAAATGGAGAGGCATCGGTTTTGTCGATCTAAATTGAAAGATTGAGATTGAAGATATCGAAATTGATACGTAACACCGAAGACGCTTTATTTGCATAATTTTTTTCTTAAATCTGTTTGATTCCGCTTGCGTGTTGAAGATATACTTTGAGGGATATTCAATCCAAATTCTGTCCTTCAACATTACCGTATTTACATTTAATACACAGCTAAAATTGAAGTTGCGTAAATATACTACTTCATTTTTAATAACCACTAAAATACTGATTCATCCGCACTCTGTTGCATCGTTCGCCATATTTAAGTGTGGTTTTTTTTTTAGTGAAACTTCTTTAGCCGCATGAGGTTAAACTTTTAAACGCGTGATTAGCGTCACGAAGATTGGCAGCGTTTTCATGCCAATCCGTTTGAAGTTTAGGTAGTTTTAACATTTACAAATATCATGTGGCATTTTAATTTGCCACTCGTCATTTAATAATTTAATATACTGTTTTTCATAAAATATAAAACGAATATTTTTCATAAACACCCTTTTTAAAATTTTAAATCCAAAAAGAAAATTTATTTAATAATTTCTAATTTAAATTCTCCCAACCTCTAAGTTTCAGAAATCTAAAGTTTTAGATTTGTATATATATAAAAAGAAAGAAGAAAAATATTAATTTCCCATAGAAGTATCACCTCTGACATGTGTACTTGGTACGCACGCAGTTTTTTTCTTCAATATCTGGCAAATTTTTAACCTTACGTAAAAACTTTTAAAACCAAAGCTGTTCGAAATTAAATCTCCTATAATTTTGGTCCCTATCAGTTTTTACCTAAGATTAATATTTTGCGAATAAGAACTGAAAAGAGGGAAAATTCGATTGGGCGGATACTTTTAGACCAATGACTGTTTGCAGTTGTTGTTTTCTTGCCCTTATCCCACTAGGTGGAGTCGGCACAGCATGTTTCCTTTCGCCACTTCACTCTATCCGCTGTCATTTCTACATTCACACCCTTAATACACATATCCTCTTTCACACAATTCATCCACACATTTTTTGGTCGCCCTCTCCCGGCCCTGCCGCTTACCATCATATTTAGAACCCTCTTACATACATGGCTATCCTCCCTTCTCATTACATGTCCATACCAGGCTAACCTTCCACTCCTTAACTTCTCGTTCACTGGTGCTACTTTCACACTTCCTCTAATATACTCATTCTTAATCTTATCCAATTTTGTCACTCCACACATCCATCTCAACATTCGCATCTCCGCTGCATGCAATTTCCTTTCATTCTCCCCTTTGGTGGCCCANAGTCTAAGAGATAGTGTTCCTTTAATAATTTTTTGAATATCGGTAGTGATTTGGCCTCCTGGATAGAGCGAGGTAATGCATTCCACAGCTTGGTCGCTTGGACAGCAAAGGAATATTCGTAAAATTTTGTTTTATGTATCGGGACTTTCAATGTAAATTTTTCGGAAGATCTTAAATTTTTGGAATGCATTCCAAGGAATTCAAATTTATCCTTCAAATAGTGAGGCGTATTAGGATGAAATAACACACAGTACAGGAGAGAAAGTATATGCATATTCCGGCGATGTCGAATGGAGGGCCACTTGAGCTGATGACGGAAGTAGGAAATGTGGTCATATTTGCGCAAACCAAATATGAACCGGATAGCAAGATTTTGAAGTCGCTCAAGCTTATTCAATAAGTCCTCTGTTAAATTAGGATAGCTTGCATCAGCATAATCGAGAATCGGGAGAAGAAGAGAATGTGCTAACAAAACTTTAGTAGGAATGGGAAGAAAAGATTGTAGTCGACGTAAAGAGCTAATTACACCGAATATCTTACAGCTTAATTGTTGGATGTGAGGAGACCAAGAGAAAGTTTGATCTAAATGTTACTATACGAATACGACAGAAATAGGGTAATTTTAATTTTATTAACGAATATTGTAAGAAATTGTTGTTAACTTCAAAACTCTACTCCAAAAGTTTATTCCACTTGCATCTACATATATTTTAAGGTATTTTTTAAGGTTTTTCATTTTCACACGTGCACATCGGTTTTATTAAATTGCGCACAGGTTAGTGCTTGATTAATATATCATCTGAAGTGTCGATAAAATCTGTGATATTAATCCACTAGTCTGGTAAGAGGTTTAACTCATTTCTTAATGTTTACTGTACAGAATTAATGACGGATTGCAAATTTTATTGTTTTGCTATTAGACTTAGCCAATTTCTTAATTTGCAATTCTAGTAACAAAAGTACATATTTTTAAAAAAAGCGACAGTTAGAAATTAATGTTTATAATTTATGAGGACCTCACTGACGTAATGCTCATTAAAGTTGGGCGGTTTTGGCGAATTTAGAAAATTATATTTTCTAATTTCTCTCTTGTCAAATATGGACTGGTGGGAGACTTCGGCTGCGGCTAAATACCATCTTACTGGCAAATAAGTGTCGCCAAGAAGACAACACGCTTACATCTAAGACTGTATCACCATTTACCATCATGTGAGATGAGTTTCTGTCTACAAAAATATACAATTAAAGATAGATATGTTGACATTATTTAAAAGACCAAAATATACGTTGAATCCATTTTTTAAATTGAATTTTATCGCCTTGTTTTTCTTCTTCGTTATATGACATCATATTGAGTAGGCTTCTAATTATATGACTTATCTTATGTTCGTCGTAAATTAATATGGATATTATACTTAGGCCCGTATATTATTACGCATCACCAATAACACATTGTCAGATTGTCAGCACGATATTAATTAATACTACCTGTTTGTATTTATGCGCAGGGTATTATATTAATATATTTATTGTGAAAATTATTTGTATGAATTATTTTATATACATATACTAGTTGAGTAGTTGCGGAATTCATCGCTGTCAAACACTTTACAAATAGATATAAGATTCTTTTTTGTTAAATTCTTTTAGGTACAAAACCGAGAAATAAACATATCAAAAAACTATACGAAAACAAGCAATTTGGTCAGTATCTATATTTTACTTTATAGTAAGTTAATCTCATCTCATCTTATCTTTTACAAAACTCAACGATGTAACAGTAAATGCCTTTTATAAAAGTAACCATCACTGCAGTAGTGACCACGAAAACCTTTTAGCTGAAATTAGTTTTGAACACTTAAACATTTCCCCGGTTACATCTAACTAACCAAACAAGCGGTAAGTAGGTTCCTAAACAAACACTTTCAAAACAAGTCACGAGCTTGGTACATTTTAGCAAAATTCAACGAGAACAGTTCTGAAAATAGGCCTCAATTAGGAAGCTTACAAACCGTGCAATATTTACACGCAGCGAAAACATTAGCATCTATATTAGATAGCTATATAGCGCTGTACCGAATAGAAACAATAGTAGATCTTCTTTGATAGGGACTCAAAAGGACGGCTTCTTATTTAGAGGTTATTTTTTTATGGCGTGGCAAAGTATCGCCACGACATCTCTCTTCTTATTAGATGTTCGACGATCCACAATTTCTCTCGACGCACTTACTACGCACTACAAGTATTTTAAAGATATTTATAAATATATATATATATATATATATATATATATGTACGGAAAAAAGCATAGGTTCCCGCCGACATCATCAATAGTGGGGTCCATAATTCAACCAACAAACTGTGGGCGTCGGTGGGTAATGTTGGTGCAATTTATTTTTAGTCAAACATTTTATTAATTTATTGACTATTTGAACAGGTACATATCACGATGGCGATTTTTAATTTTTAATTTTTTAATTTTGCCGATATTTCGACCCAGTTGCATGGATCGTGGTCACGACGATACTCAAATATCGGCAAAATTAAAAAATTAAAAATTAAAAATCGCCATCGTGATATGTACCCGTTCAAATAGTCAATATGTTAATAAACCACGAAAATTTAAGTTTAAAACAATTTTATTAATTAACTCAGATTATAATGTCCAATCACTTAATGTTCCCGATATCAAATTACTCAAGCACATTAACAGTCATAGTTCGGAACAGTTTCAATAGTCGACCGCTCTGGCGGACCGATAATCGAGAACTGTCGAGAACGCCGTCGGTCTGTGACTGTCCAGTGCCGATAAAAGGCGCTGGCGTTCCGGAAACTACTTGATTCCGACGGAATAGCTTGAAAATTGTATATGTATAAATATAATTGGCAGTCATAGGGATTGCCGATAGAAGTTAAAACTTATAAAATACGTGAACAATTACCTAAATCAAATCAATATTTTATTTAAATCATCATCACCGTTCAATTATAAGTTATAAAGTTATTTTTATAAACACTTTGAAATGAAGATAAATAGTATCGAAAGAAACAATTTTATACAGATAGATACCAAATCATTAAAAAACTTTTTAATTTTCATTCCAAATTCAAATATAGGAAACTTAACCATCTCTATTTCTATCTTCACTGACTCATGTTTCCTTTTCAACTTCTGATCGCCTTGCCCGAACGCTCGTATCGTTTTCATGAACGCTCACGTTACGCATTCATCAGCTTAGTCTCTAAGTCATGCGTTTCTTTAGCTCATTTTCTCCCATAACTCGCGCAACACGTAGCATTCGCGTATAAAAATTTTTTCCTATCACCCCATAAGAAATTTTACTTCAATAACAATTCATAATTCATAAATGTTTCATATATTACCATAAAATAATATATCCACGAATCCATTTTAAAATACAACCTGCCAGAACGCGATATCTTGTTAAGTGAAACGTTTATTTCTGTCTTATCTACGGATATCCACCCGTTAACATTTGGAACTGAAGCATATACGTCAAAAATGTTGAACATTTGTGAAGTGATATCTATCCTTTATAACTTAACGTTCAAAATAGCTTGAGTTGTATTTTAATCAGTTACCTGTAAAACAAAATGTATTAACGAATTTACACACCCGTTTTTCGAATGAGATTTATATTAAGCCGTGAAAAATGTTGTACTTTTACACCACGCATTTAATTAATCTTTGAAATAAAGTCAATTGAATTTTCATAATAACAAAATATACATGTTATAAGTCATCTTTATTTTTTTATTAGGCGTGCAAGTGAATGAACTAAGGTAGATTAAGATTGGATTTCCCCATATGTCCATGGGATCGGAAACAACGCGGGCAACACCGCTGCGAAGAGTTGTAATATAAGTGATAATATAACTCTTCTTATATTTTCCCATAGAAACATGGAGATGTAAATATGTAATATATACAACCAAAGATGTTGCGTAAAAACTATATTTACTTTTCACGAGTTTGCCGAGAAATAACGTAGTTCAGCATCACTTAGAAGATAATATGGCTAGTCTGTGGCATTTTACATATTAAAATTAATTTAATGCACAGACAAAGTCGCATTATCTAAATCAGTATTCAATGGTACAATAGTTGGATAACAAGACCAGAAAAAAATCAAACCCCGGACCGGCTTTAGGTGCTCTCCGCGTTCAAACAAGCAACTAATCATCAATATAATGTACATTGACATTAATTGTTATCTCTTGAAATATAAAACACAAATTTTACATATGAAAACTTTAAGCTCATCTTATGGTTCATTAAAATACTTATTTCAATAAACGTTCTCTAAATTTTAGGTACGTATATAGACCGAAAAGTATGCTACCCTGATAAGTATTGTGATTCTACCGAGGGTTAGGATAATCTGAAAATTACAAGTTCGAGTTGTGTTATTAATAAAAAAAAAATCCTTGAAAATAAAAGAAAAAACTTTCTTGAGCTTTTGGAACGCCAGTGCAATAATTGTCTAGCAAAATGACATTATTTATATTTTTGGTAATTTAAACATTAATAAGTAACATATAAACTAAATATATAACGTATCAAAATGTAAAATAAGCAATAATTATCTATTTGGTACTTTACCTTCATATTTTTAAAACCTCGGGGCTGCATTGCGAATCTGTAAATAAGTAATTAAGTTAATTAATTTCCAGTAATTGCACGATATTTAAATGTTAAGCAAAACCTTGAAGTGACAATTGCATTTGCGAACGCTTATTGAACAGGTGAATTTTATCAGGGCGTATAAAATAATATGTTATTAAATACATATAATTTTTTTTACAACGACAATTATGTAACGTATGGTACGAGTATATACAGAAAGCTGTTTCGATAATATATTTGTTTATTATAAAGAAAAATATTGCAATTTATATTATACGTTCACACTCTACCTATGAATACAAGAGTATATTCTTCAAAATTTGAATCCACTAATTATTTTGGTAACTGGACATGTTTAATTTTAATATTATAAAGAGTTTGTAATCGAACGATTGAGACTTTAAAAATATCAATTAATAGTGTCTTGTTCTTGAATAAAAATAATGAAGTTTATTTTCAATGTATATCCCAAATATAAGAGGGAAAATAGGAATACATCTATTAGGAATACATTAGCTCTTTCTATTGACCTTTATTAATCCATTGTCTGAATCTCATAAAACTTAGAGCTTTTTATATATTTTAACGTTGAAAATATTTTAGATATAAATTGAAATGAATTTTTGTTACATTAACATTCCTCAATTCTATTATACGCTAAATTTGATAGCCTCACTTGCGAAATGGTGCAAGTTCTCACTGCGTTAGGTCTTTAGTTCGATTTCCGGCAAGGCAAATTTAAAGAAAATTGTATTTCTAGTTTGTCTGTATCGGGTGGGTGGTTTTATATACCACGGTACTTGTGAATACCGGTACGATACTATGTAGAAACCGTAAGAAGCAAGTAACATCTTATTTGTTCATTGGGCTTCTATCTTTGAATGGTATCATCGCTTACCACCAGTTGAGATTACAGACAAACTCCAACCTGCCAGCAATGATGGCTCTATTTTATAGTTATACTAATAAGGATTATTATTTGTACAAAAATAGTCTGGTAACTCATGAAAAGGAAACAATATTCGTCTTTTAAAGGGCTCCCTTAATGACCAGTGTGAACAATGTAGTTGTAGAATTATACACAAAAACTTGAATGAAAATATCACTCGTGGATGAAGAAAAGAGAAAGATATTTTATCTTTTGTTTGAATTTTCATTATTTTTATATAGCAATCAGCCGACTCATTTAAATATCTCGACGCTACACAATTTCCCTCGGTTCCATAATAGCGTCATCAGCAAAATTTTTCCGTTTGCTACAGACAAAGGAACGCCACTATCGCAAATATAATATCAACATTAAGACGCGCCATTAGGTTGAATGATAGGGATAGACTACTTAGGCAACATTGAAAGATATAATACGGGGCCATTACCACGTTTAAGAATTGGTGCCCACGACGAAATCGTCTTTATCATCCCATAGAGACGAAATTGGATGTGACATGAAAATGGACAAGCCTTCTTAATAGTCCACCATTGTTGAAGATCTATTAATACTCTATCAATAAATGAAAAAAACGAAGTGACCCAAAGAAATCTAGTGATTTGGGAAGTGTTTACATTAAATATATTAATGATTACAATGACAAAGATGCATTGTTTCAAAACCAAATTATAACTCACGACTCTAGCTATCTATTACAATACATATATTTATGGGCTTGTATGTATGTATATTGTTTATGTCAATGGCGTGTAATAGGTATATTTGTATATATTTATTAGTAAACACCAATTTTAATCTCATGGAGTATCCCTAATCCTAAGGTTAGAAATCGTGAGTAAGTGATAAAGTTGCCAATTTGTACTATTTGAGTCAGTCAATACCTATATAACTTATACCATGTTTGTGATATGAAATAATATATCTATTCTATTCATAAATGTTAAAGACAAATAATATAAAAAAAATAAAACACATTTAACAATTTCATAAATTTATTACCTTTTAAGTGAGTTTTCTACAGGTAGCTGTAGAATTTCTCGCCAATTATTAATTTTAATTAAATAAAATTGGAAAAAAATGTATTAAAATCAAGTGTCATCAACTTCAAAATTAAAGAGTTGTATTTGAATTTTAATGGATGAAAAAAAAATATTACATAAATAATTGAAATTTTTTACGAGATATTTATTTTTTGTTTATTTACCAAACAAATACATGATATATTATATAATCTCTATGTCACTTGCACTGGGTTTCCATATGTAGCAAGTGTCTATACTACAATATATAACTAAGAGTAGGAATTGAAAAACAGTGTAATAAAAATAAGGAATCCAACTAAAAATAATACAATTGATTATTTTGCTCTTTTACAGTGTTGCTCTAAAATTTCAAAATCAATTTTCGACCTAGATACTCTTTACAAAATGTTCCGTGTGGAAGCAATCTATAAAAGATATTTTATTGTTCATTCATAATGAAAAATTGTAGATAAAATTGCTCCGTAGCAGTGTAATGTAAACTAAAGAATTTTCACTCGCGAGAAATTTTATTGAGCTGCTGCGGATTCTTGATAAAATATGCATTTTATTATAAAAATATTATGATAGTAAATTGTGAAGACGTCCCCAATAATTTTGCGAATAGAAATTTTTTCGCATACTTAATATAATAAATGAATTATTACATATATCCATGAAGCTAAAATGTTTACTGAATGACATTGACTATGTAAATTAAGTATGTAGTTTTTTTTTTTATTGCTGACAAGTAAGCGCTGGGACTGTTTGATATTTATGCACCTTTGAGACCCGTGAAAATCAAACATCTACCGGCACCATGGCTTACTGATGACATTAAAAAACTTATGGTAAAGCGCAATGCAGCTAAGCGTAAGTATAAGATGAATCCCTCCGATGCAAATCTGGTGAAGTACAAGAAGCTTCGGAATCGCTGATCCAGATTGTGTCGCAATGCACAACGCGCTTATATTCACTCATCTGTCAGCCATGGTAATTCATCAAAGACCTGGAGATTTTTGACCTCACTAGGGATCGGTCGTGCACAAAGGGATTATATTCCAGACATTGATTTAGATATATTGAACAAGTACTTCGTTACCACATGTACTTTAGATAGTGAAGTTAAAATCAAAACGATGAATCACTTGATATCGCTACCGACTCTGAATAGCCAGACCTTTCAATTTAGTAATATTACTTCAGATCAAATAAGGAAACATATTTTAGGCATTAAGTCCGATGCGATCGGATGTGATGGAATTACTAGAAGCATGGTTGTTCTGACGCTGGACAACACACTTATTTAATTTTTTCCTTTCTTCCGGTACGTTTCCATCATCTTGGGGCACCGCATATGTAGTTCCTATACCCAAAACCAAGAATCCTGTGCATCCTACTGACTTTAGGCCGATTTCAATACTCCCTTTCTAAGGTCCTGGAACGTGTTGTTCATCGTCAAATTAGCACTTACCTATCTGCTAACAATATTTTAAGTTCATACCAATCAGGATTTTGAGAGGGTCATAGCACAGTCACGGCTCTCGTGAAGGTTTGCAATGATGTACGTTAGGCCGTCGACAAAAAACTCCTAACTGTAATAGCTCTTCTCAACTTCAGTAACGCCTTTAATACCATCGATTTTGACCTACTACTTGCTGTGTTAGAATCGATTAATATGTCACCTATAGTTATTAGCTGGTTCCGTGCGTACCTCTGTGGAAGTCAGCAATGTGTGAGCCTCAATAGAAAATTATCTACATTCTCTCCTCTTATTTGTGGTGTTCTACAGGGTGGTGTTCTTTCTCCGCTTCTATTTACTATCTTCATTAATACTTTATCTTCTACTATCTCTTGTTCTTATCACCTATATGCTGACGATTAACAGATCTACGTGACGGGAACAGTTGATGGACTTAATGAGGCTATTGAGATCGTAAATACCGAGTTAGATAATATATCTAGATGGTGCAAGTCCTACGGTTTACAGATAAATCCAAGTAAATCAAATATCTCCGTCTTGGGTAACGATAAATTGTTATCGAGACTCCACCTTGGTACGGTGGCATCTATAGTTTTTGATGACACTGTTCTACCAATAAGTAAAACCGTTAAAAATCTTGGTTTAATTATAGACAGTACATTAACTTGGGTGCCTCAAGTTACGGAACTGAGTCGAAAGATTTTTGCTACCATTGGATCTCTCAAAAGATGGAAAAATTTACTACCGATTAAGACAAAAATTATCTTGGTTCATTCTCTCATTTTGCCTCTTTTGGATTACGCCGATGTCTGCTACTTGGATTTATCTGAAACTATGCTTAACAAACTTGAACGACTTCTAAACTTGTGTATACGATTTATCTTTGGTTTGCGAAAGTTCGATCATGTTTCTCAATATCGTGCTCAGCTGAAGTGGTTATCAGTCCGTTCACGCAGAAATCTCCATGCACTTACTCTTCTCTATTCGGTACTGTATAATCCGCACGCTCCATCTTACTTGAGAGAACGATTCTCTCTTGCTGAGAGAGATGATCGGTTACGATCTCAAGATCGATCTAAAGCTTTACACTCCCTATTGTCGCACGATGTGTTACACAAACTCTTCCATTAAAAAAATCATCAGCTTATTGAATGCTTTGCCACGAAGTATTAGGCAATCTGAGAATCGGTATATTTTCAAGCGCCGTTTGAAAGAATATTATCTTAGTAATGTATAATAATTTATGTATGTTTATTAGTACCGGATATATAATGTATGAGTCTGTTATATTATATATATTAGTATATAACTACGTAATATATATATATGCATATATGTATATATTTATGCCCCATAGTATATGTATGTGTATGTATTTTTTAGTTATATTATCAATAAAATATCTATAAGTTCTTCGTTTTTTTTTCTGGATTATGTTTTATGATTTTGCACTTACCCTATGAATATATAGTAAGCTTCTAAAATTCAAAGGTTGTCTGGAGGAGATCGCTCCAAGCAATAAGGTCGCCTTTGTACACATTTTTCCCTTGTTTTTTGAATTTATCTTTTTTAATATTTTGTATCTTTTTTATTTTGTGTGCAATATGTAATAAATAAATAAATAAGCGGTTGACTGCGATTACATCTGATAGTAAGTGAAAGCAGTATAAGACGACATTGCTTTGACTTGATAAGAGGTAATTTACCTAATGGTTTCTTCAGCATTGTAATAATATATTTTGCTGGTAAAGGAAATCTGCAATTAAACCTAAACAGGTTAGAAAATACGTTTCCTAAATATGCCCTTCCAAGTTCAGGATCTAGGATCTTTACTCACACCGTTACTCCAACAAGACTATCAAATTGTCCCAGTCCCTAAACGGTTTTACTAAGAAAATTAGTTTTTTTTTATTATTAAAAGAACTTAAAGAAAGACACTACCCATTTAGTCATATGTCCCTTTTCTCTTATCAGGGACATCACATTGTAACCGGGGGAAGTGGCGGTAAAGGGTAAATCTGTTAATCAGAGTAAAACAGGGGTATTATAGATAACTTGTCATCCTTCTGAAACCCGGGATAAGGGTTTATAGAAACATAAGAGCCCCGATTCTATTAAATTGATATACGTTCTTTCTTATCATATAGAAACAAATTTATTTTTATCTGTTATAATATAATAGAAAAAAGGAAAAATTTAGTCAAATTAAACAACAATATATTGAAATTAAAAAAAAATAAAAATATCGTCGGCTTTTTCAATCACTACTACTTTTACAACTAATCTACTCTCTTAACATATATAGGTTTTCGTCGTTTATAACATACATTTTTATTAAACAACTCTATTTCAAATACACATTTTTTTCAAATGTTAATTGAATCAATAAATTCAATTTGCGAAAATTTTCTACAGTGATATCTATTAAAAGCTAACGTTTAAAGGGTTTCTTTCAAATTCAAATTCAAAATCTGTTTATTCAAGTAGCATTTTACAGCACTTTTGAAATGTCAAATGTGTTATAGTATTCCCATACATTATTTCTAATGTACGATGTCAATGAACGAATTAGAGTTTAAAGTAACGAAGGTTTCATCACGCCTTGTTCTGAGAAGAGCCCACAATAATCTCGGCCGCTTTTTTCGATCATAAACATTACAATGTTATAATAATTTATTCTAGTAATATTAGAGCAACCCCTTCACTCCGACGCTTTTAATCGTCCGAGTAATTCTTCAAATTATAATACGAATTTTCAATTAGCACGAAAACTTTTAAATTTATCAAGTGACATATCTAAGGGCTTTCTAGGAGTTTGTTATAGAAATGAATACATATACAACGATGTTAGGGAGCGTGACAAAATTTACAACAATTTTTTTTAAAATTTACTTAGATCAATCACAAAATGTCATTCGTACATACAGATGTGTAAAACAATGGGTATTGCTTAAAACTAAGTAACATTCCAAAAACATGATCATAAACTTGCACTTAATATTTGGGAAACTACTCGGACAAATACGAGTAAATATGTCGGAGAGTAAGAGTGAAGGAAGCATAAAGCATCCCCTATGCTTTATGCTTACTTCGTAGGGTTCTCCGCAGACATCGTTATTAATGACATCCATAATTTCCATATTGTGGGCGTTTGTTGGATAATGTTGGTGCAATCAAACACTTTACTAATAAACTCAGGTTATAATATTCAATCACTTAATGTTCCCGATATCAATTTACACAAACTCATTAATAACAATAGCTTGGAACGCAACAGTTTCAAAAGTCGACCGCACCGGTGGGCCGTCACCCGAGAACTACCGAGAGACTGCCTCTTATTGACTCTGCCTCACGCCGATAGACAGATGGCGCCAGTATTCCACAGACTATTGCACTCCAACATATATATAAAAATAAGAAAAAAAAATGAAAACTTAACACTAAAAAAATAAAACCTAAAAAGAAAGTAAAATAAAATATGTATCCTAATGCTCAATAGAATATAGTTCCTTTTTTAACGTGTTACCAAAAAAAGTAAGACTGTCACCAAAGATGTCTAAATTACAGGAGATGACGAAATATTTATTATAAAGTTGTATCATGTAATAAATAGGATAGTGTGATTTCTTATGTTATATGAGTTGCAATCACTTTTTTTATTGATAGTGTCTGTCATTATTTTCACTGTTCCAAATTTCTATGTTATAACTTTTGTAGTGTTTGACTTTTTTTATATTAGTATTTACTTCCAAATCATCACGTAAATTTGTTTAGTATATAAAATAAATTCGGCTCTCGCTACCCAACTATCCATCGTCATGAGGAAATTAGAGCAAGCTGTAACATTATTAATGATTTTTCGATATTGCTTCCCTGACCGGCAAATACTCGTACAATATTCCCAGCGCCTATTAACTATATTGGTCAACAAACTTTCTTTCTTGGACATAATAAATGAAAAGAGTGATCTCTTTCATACGTCCCTTAATATGAAATAAGTGACAGATGGGAATACTGAAACTGTTAGTTTTAATAAAGTTTAAATGAGCCGCGTAACTTTGACTGCCTACACTTAATTGTGGGACTTAAAGTAACGCATAATGTATTTGACGCTTACGTGTTTTAGTAGACAGCAGATCTTCACTATCCTTCAATCTATCAATGAGTTTAAAACAGGAATAGCATTTTGAAGGGAAACTTCTTTTGGCGTTGAGGCTAAATTTTTACGGTTGAAACGCATGATTAGCGTCACAAAGACATGCAATGTTTTTTATGGTAATTCGTTTGAAGGTTAGGTAGTATTAATATTTACAAATAATATGTGGCATTTTTATTTATAAATCGTCATTTGAGATTTCAATAAATTGTTTGTATTAATTTTCGACAATTTTTATATTTTAATGACAATTAAATTCATAACATATCTTTCTTCTTCCCTCCCTCTAAGTCTCGGAAGTGTATTGTTTTAGAATTGTATTAATAAAAACAAAACTTAAAAATTGGTTTGACAAAGAAATTTCACTTTTAACATGTAATCTATACTGTGCCCTACGTCGGATAAACTTCAACAATATGAAGGAAAATCATCAAAATCAGTTAAGTCGTGTCGATGTCGATTGGCAATATCAACGTGACATGAGATTTCTGTATACATGGAAGAAGTCGCTGGCACAGTAATGTAACTACTTGCTTTGCTAGCAGAGGTCCCGGGTTCAATCCCTGGTAGGGCAAATTTAGGAAATAGTATTTTCTAATTTATCTGGGTCTAAACTGATGGGAGGCTTAGATTGTGACTATTTACCACACTGCCAACAAAGTCGCCAAGCACTTGACTTCCGGTAAGATGCTGCATAAAAAGGATAAGAGTTAAATGGCCTTTACACAGATTAGCTCTCTTCTATCTTAGATTGTATCATCAAGTACGATTACTATCTAGCGCTAACCTGTCAGTAATAAAGAAAACATTTTTCGGCCTCACTGGTGCATTAATGCAAGTATACACTTTGTTAGCTGAGGTGCTGAGCCATCGCTACTTACCTGCAAACACGTGCAGCCAAGCAAAACATTTCAAAACTGTCTAAATGTCTAAAATTACAAGGTTAGAGAGGTTATCGAAAGCCTCGGATTGGTATGAGAAAGGGATAATGTCGATAGGAATTCGCGTGATATTAACCCATTGATCAGTAACTTATTAATAAAAAATCTCGTATTACATAAAGGACAATCCCCTTTATTTAAACGTAAGTCTCAGTTTTCAACCAACAGTCTTACTATTTGACTTTGAATGTCCCACTTTGAAACTTCTCTATAATTTCTTTGTAACTGCTGGAAATTATTAAACTAACAAACGAATTCTATGAAAATTGAAAATCCAATAACGACTTAATGAATCATAAAAAATTAACGATTATTTAACTATTAACAAAGGAATATAATAATAATGAATAAAAATGTGAAGGTCCGCAATCTTGTGGCTATTATGAAGCGAAATTTTCTTCCGCGGCGAAATGTTAATTAGCTGTTACCATCTCCATTTTAATTGGAAAACCAACTCCCAAAGATAAAAGTTTTTTATTCGTGTAATAAAACATTATTACGGATTAGGTCATAAAGTTTAAAGTTTTGAATACTATCATAGTATATTTAAAAAAAAAAAGTTAAAGTTGTTATGTTCCAGTGGTAGTTGAACCACTATGTAAATAAAATGTTATCATATTTGGCCCGTTAAAAGGCTTTCACTCCACGTCTGCGAATGTTAGGTACAAATTGAAGAAATGCTTGAGTACGATTTTCAAATACAACGGTTACAATACGAGAGCTTTAAAGCTTAATATTTATTATAGTTATCACACAATACCAATTTTTAGAGATCACTATTAAAGGTAAGGTAAGTAGCAGTCCATTTACGTCCCACTGCTGGGCACAAGCCTCCTCACTGATAGGAGAGAGGGATTAGCGCATTGACCCACCACGCTGCTCCAGTGCGAATTGGCAGGCATAGTACACAAGCGCAGTCTCTATTCCTTCACTCTCATAGTCCGATGTGACGGGAATCCGACACTCACGGAGAGAGATCAGTCGCAGGACCGACGGCTTAACGTGCTCTCCAAGGGGCGGGGGTGGAGCACACCGCCAACTTCCCAACTTCGGGCAAATATTCAGAAAATCTTAGTAGCAAACTCAATATCGAACCCAGGACCTCATGTCTGTAGTAGAACATGCTAACCACTAGGCCAATGAAGCAGTCGAGATCACTATTATTAAGTTAAATTTTTAAAATCACTATTGTATAAATATATTTTTATATTAAGCTGGGGTCTTTGTAATTATATTAGTAAAATGTTTACATAAAAGTTTATTTACAACTTCCGTTCAAAACTGTTGTTTAACGACGACTGTGATTGATGGAGTTACAACTTTTGAGTGAGGAGAAATTCAAAAAGGTATAAATGATGGTAGCATATATTCATATGTTGCTCTAATAGCGAGATATATTCTGTTTGTGGTACGAAAAGAGTAAAGTATGAGGTAAAATTGAAAAGAATCGAGTAAGAGTAATATTTATCTTCTATAGCCGAAAAAAGTAAAGCGATTGCACTTTACTTATGCCACAAACACAATTTAAAGTATTATTCAATTATTCTACTGTCACTGCGCCAAAGAGGCCGTCTCTCGGACTACTCGCTTTGCTAGCAGAGGCCCCGGATTTGACCCCCGTTAGGGCGAAGATAGAAAATTATATTTCTAATTTGTCTGAGTCTGGACTGATGGGAGACTTCGGTAGTGGCTAGTTACCATCCTACCAGCAAAGACGTATCGCCGAAACAAAAGAGATTTGTGTTGCAGTATGATCCTGCGCAAAAACCATATGAGATATATCGCATCTTACCAGATTAGCGCACTTCCATCTTAGACTATATCATCACTTATCAGGTGAGATCACAGCCAAGTGCTAAACTGTTAAAAAAACGTTGAAAAAATATGAAATTCTAAAAGTTTATGTAAGAAAAAAAGTATTATTTAAAATAGTGTCTCAGTTACCTCGACGTTCTATATGCATTGTATCGAAACGAGGACATGGTGAATCGTGTCGCATTTCTATGCACTCCATTATCTTCTAACTTAGTACGCATTTAATGCAGGGTTTTTTTTTAATCGCGTTACAGAAATTAGAAATAGTGCTTGAAATAATATTTCATATTTTTGTATGTCAAACATGTAGTATTTTAGCGATGTTATAACATGGAAATCTAGAATAATATTACTTTATTGTTACTGATGGTTTAACACTGGGTATTTTTTATTAGAACATATTTCAAATGGTTCTATTTTTCACAAGAAAGTCAGTTTCAAAGGTATAACAACGAGTTATTTATACCGATTCTCAAAATTTGTTTTATAAAGTTATTCATCATACACATTTTGAGTTAGTGTAAGTGCAGTGACTCAATATAGTACAGTATGGTCCTTTTAAGCAAAAACTCAGGAACAGTGTGAGACAATAGACATTATAGTAAACTAAACATAGTAGTTGGACTATAGACTTAGATAATACAAGTACATGTGATGTAGATTACGCCAAGGTATTATTACTAATTAATCTATAAGGCTAGATTGTAATCGTATATTATTTTTTTATCGTTAAAAGCAGCCAAAGGTTGCTTATAATAATAAAAGAAATGTATCCATGAATTCTTCTAGCAAAGTGACTATTAACAACGATTGTTATTTAAAGTGAGTAGAGATGTCTCGCCTGTATTGCTATTCCTTTTCCAGAGATTTAGCCAGCCCAAGTTAAAAAAAAACACAGCCTTAACATGATGTCCATATAGAATCAGTTTATAAGACTCTAAAAGGAACCAAATACTTCAATACTCCGCCATTTACCATTGTTTACTGTGTAAAATAGTAACTCATTATTCAAACTTGTCGATAACAAAATTGTAATAAATATTAAAGTTTGGTAAGTAAAAATAACATGAAAATTGTTTCACATTCTAAATAAACGAAAGTTCCGTTCAAATGATGGGAAAAACCATTAATATATTTAAAACGAAGTAAAACCAATACAGATCCTTGAATATATTTACATTTCATTTCATTGTTGTCTAAATTTTATATCTTTAAAAGCGCGATGAAAACTCCTACGCATATTATTGTTTATTCAAATATCTCGTAAAAGAACGAAAGATAACTAGGATATGGAATTCTCTTTTTCAATTTATTTTGAACATTGATATTAAAAATACGAAAGTAAATTTGTGCCTTTCTATCTCCTATATTTTCATGTTTGAATTAAAGGTAATGAATTTTGGTATATAAATGAGTTCCCAGGGACAAGTTTCTCTATACATAAACTACATTTTGACAAAAATAAAATGAAGATGGTGAAATAAACGATGACATTGTCATGACAACTTATTTATTGGATTATTAGCAGATCTGCAAAATTTTTTAATGCGATAAAAAAATGGGAAATGGGAATTAGATGGGTGAAGAAAATACTTTACAACCTATTCTCATACCTACCAAATATCCACAAAAATGTTATAAAATCGGTCAAGCCGTTTCTGAGGAGTTCAATAACAAACACTGTGATACAATATATTTAAATATTACCTAATCATTTATCATAAAATTTGATCATAGGTATCAATTAATGAATATATTTATCATGTTAAGGAACCTCTGTATCTTTAATAACAAGAAAGAAATATAGAGCTAAGCGCAAAGAAAAACCTCACCACATATAATCTTCGTGGATGCTTAAGTACCTCAGAGATATGAGGGCTAATTCCACCCAAACGATGTAAATATAATAAGAACTACGTTCCGCTACGTTAGAAACGAATATCTAAGAAATGCTTCATCGTTTCATTCCATTATTATGTTTTTTTTGTCTCATTTACTTGAACTCGTCACATCTAACAATTTATCCTCATTTCTTTGCAATCGAGACTTTTTGTGTAACTTAGTCATTTGTTTGGAGGTAAGATTCTTTTTTTTACTAAAACAGAGACGACAAGTTTTTTTTTCGGTAATATATACGTTGTTTTAGCATTCTTATTAATAAAATCATCGATGGAGTCTCAGAATTTTTAATAAAATATTTATTAAAACATTCTGCTTAAAAAATTATGCATACAAAAGGTAGTGCAATAATAGATTATTTATTTATTGTACAACGTCTTCCAAAATAAGGATTTTATAATTGATTCATTATATCCAGAGGCCTACGAAAAGTTCTATCCAAATTTGGTGTTATCTATTGAAAATTTCTGTTTTAAAATAATGTCAAAATTTTGCAATTACAAAAATTTAGTGGGATATTATATGGTAAACCTATCATACAGTATTAAACCATTAACCAGTAGAGCTTAACAGAAGGAAAATGAGCCATTAAATAAAACTTAATGCGACACTTGTGCGGAACATTATGTAGATAGAGAGATTAAATTGTTTTAACTAACATAAAATATTTAGCTTACTTTGAAACATTTGATTTATGTTCCCTTATTATTCAAGTGTAAATATTAGCACTAGCTAGTGACTTCGCCTGCATAATATATCGTTGAATATTCTTAGTAATATATTGTGTCATGTCTGTAGCTCGTACGAAATTGATTGTAAATGTATTATTATTTTCCCCATCAAAAATGGTTTCTAGTCCGGACTTTCATTCCCTATTCATCTTCTAGTTATATTCTCACCACAGAAAGTAAGTTATGTCCGTCTTCAAGGCTCCGTTTAACGTTATGCCAAAATTCTTTAAAATTCGTTCAACAGTTTACGCACGAATTCGTAACAAACATTAAGACATACTTTCGCATCAGTAATATAATATAACACGTGATACTTTTGTGCCAACCAATTTTAATGGTTTTTGCATCAAATAATAGATTGTCCATATTTTCACGGATCGAGAACTACAGCAAAAATACGCTGGTAGTCATTCAATTCTTATATGGCTGCTTTATTTTGATTTTATAGTTAGATATAATTTATGGAATATAGATTCTTGGAGGAAAAATTAGATAAAATTAAACTAAAATATAATTTATAACTACTGTAACGTGGCACTTTGCAACTTCGTGGAAAGTTAAAGACTTCGCTATTAGTTTGGTGGTTCCTTCTTTGCAGCACTTGCCTTACTATTATAATGACTTGTTGCAACCGTCACCAGCAAGGATTAATTATTCTCTACTAAATGATGTAAATTTTCAGAAAAATAATGTTTAAAATGATTGTACTTTCCTTATTATTATATTCGTGCGATTTACAATATGGGTACAAGAGAGTCACTATGAAACAAATACAAGGCAGGTAATGACAGTTCACTGCGAATACAAATTAGAAAACTTGTTGGATGTACATAAAAATATTGAGTCCTTTAATAAAAAGAGTGAATGTATATAATATAACTTACGAATCAAAAACAAACTTGTTATAAATTCTAGTAGGCTGCATAAAATGAACAACTCATTTAAGGGTAACTGTATAAGTTTCTATAATAAACTCCTACTAAACATTCTACAGTTGTCAATTAATAAATTTAAAGCCTTTGTTAAAATAATATTGTAATGATCATGATTGTTCTTGAGTACCACCATATTAGAGTGTAGAAAAAAAATTCATACTTTGATTTGATTTGACTTATTATCCTAAATAAAACATTTGTTAACTGTTTTTTATAAAATACAAAACCTATTTACAATAACTTTATCGAGAAATTGAATTGTTTTTTTTTATAAACCACTAAAGGCAGATATGAAGAAAGTATATATATATTTATATATAACTTAAATTATATTTAAACACCTGCCCTGTCAAACCGTAGTGGAGCATCGTGGTGGGTCTATGCTCTAAAACCCTCTCTCGTATTGATAGGCTGCTCCTTACCTTTTCATATATAAATACAATATACATTACAAGTAAATATGTAAACAAATATATTATCTGTATTTTGTATTAAATTAAATATGTAATCGTATTTAGTTAGTACATTACAATTCTAATTATAAGTATCCAAAAAAGATTTCAACTTACCATTTAAATTATAACACAATTATTTCTCTAACGAATAGTTTAAATAATAAAACACAATGGGTCTGTTAAATTTCCAGACCTATAAAGTTGAGAGTAAAAGCCACAAAATGAAGTTCCAACAAACTTAATGTTTAAAGGACACAAAAACGTCAATTCCCAATACTTCAAGTGGCGAAGTGGTTTTTAAATTCAATTTTCTACAAATAAGGTTAATACGTATTACGATGTCTACGTGCTACGTTCGCTACTATGTGCGAGCTACGCCGTAGACGTCCGCACTCGAAAACGCTCATACCGTACTGATATGATGAGTGAGCGTGCTCCATCTCATCATAATGTAAACCACAAGATTTAAACACCCATAGCTCTTATTAAACGTAACATAAAGTCTATTCTACTGTAACAATCTTAACTTTGCTTTAAGAACGGAACTCTCCCTTGAAGACGTGCGAGGTGAGAATATTTGACATGCCATTTTGCGTATTCGCTTTTGTTTTTCTTGGTTATTTACTGACTCACATGCCCAAATTGATTAACTTCTGTACGGTTTCGTTTCGTAGAGAGCATTACAATACAAAATAAGTAATTTTAATAAAATATCGAAGATGATAGTGTTTTTAGACTTCATGTGCACTTTATTTTATGGGTATTGAATGAGATTCAGTCAGCACACTCAACTGTATAACGCTTGATTAAGTAAACTCGTTTCTCGTCGAATAAAGGAGCGAGAGGGTAGTCACTTCTAATTCATACGCGACTCTAACATATTATTGAAAAAAAATTAAATGCCTTTTTTTATTTATCTGTATTATAAATGATATTATATTGTGTAAAGTAAAAAAGTAAGTGACAACCCATTAAAGTTCCACTCATACAAAATAAGGTAATTAGAGCATAGACCCACCATGCTGCTCCACTGCGGATTGCCAGGCATAGTACACAAGTTCACAGTCTATTCCTTCGCTCTCTTAGTGGGATGACGGGATTCCGATACGATCGGAGAGCGATCAGGCGCAGGAACGACGGCTTAATGTGCTTTCCAAGGCACGGGAGTGGATTACACCAACAACATCCCAACTTCGGGCAAATATTGAGAAAATCTTAATAGAAAATTCAAAATTCAGTTTGGATAGGCCCGACCCTGTACTCGAACCCAGGACCTCATATATGTCGCCGAAATTGCTAACCACAGACAAAAAAGTAAAAAAATTGAAAAGTATCGTGGAAGTTTTTATTTCTATCGCATCATCTACAGCACAAACCAAGTTGTGATACTTTTATGTCATCAAGAGGTAGGTAATTACTTAGTAACGTCCCATTATTGAGCACAGGCTTACTATAGGCTTAGGCTACTTAGGCAGACTATACAAACTCCAGAATTGGTCTTGGGATGAGCAGATGTTATCACGATATGCATTTGCAATATTATATAAAACAACAACCATTTTGTCTCTTGAGGAGAATAATGGTATCATTGTAATAACCGATTAATGTTATAAATAAATCAGCGTTATAAGTGCATTGTTAGGTTATAATATCATACTTTTAATTTACATTTATGTATATATGTTAAAATATTAATTCTTAAAATGTTTTTGAAAATTGATTCGTAACTTTGATCCTATTGCCTTGGGTCTATAGAGGAGGAATAGGTTTTACCACGGCAAAAGCAGACCCACCAACCACAGCAATAAAAGTAATAATGTATATTTTCGTTGAAGGGGAGCTTGTAGTATTTGCTTAAGACGCAAGTTACTCGAAATATTTACCCGAAAATTTTGGCAAAAATTTAATATAAATCTCGCAACATTTTTCCACCGTTACAGCTCCATTCCTTATTATTAAGGCTTAACCAAAATATTATTTCGCTCATATAAATTCTCCAGAGAGTGTAAAGAAATCAATTGAGGAAGCTGGCAACCGAACCATTCCCGAAAGGGCGATACATTTTCATTTGCCTGTCGTATCTGGAATCTGTGATTTGGAAACACGAGTTTGAACTTGAGAGGTAATACTTATCGTTCACACATTATATGTGATGTTTTGTAAAATGTTAGACGTCCCTAAAGAATACCTCAAATTTGTGTAGAAATAATATACAAATTTATTTTATAGAGAAAGTATCAGCGTTGACTTCGCAGCGAAGTAGTTTTAAGTGTCTTATATAAGAGAAATGTTTCTAATTTGAGTAATAATTACGTTTGACACCTGCAAATTACTGATAGTTTATAGATATATAAATAAAACAGAAATATTCGTTTTGTAATATGTATAATTAAAACAACTTGTCAGTCTGTCTGTTGATTCCTCTTTATAATCGAAAGTGTTGGACAAATTTTGTAATAGTTTTACTGGCAGATTGTACAGAAAAGCATGGGCTAATTTTTCCGAATTTTTATTATGTCCCTTTCAAACGACTGAGATGAAATTGTATTGGCTTTCACTATCAGATAATTGGTATGAAAATAAACAATATATATTACTCTTAATTGCGAATTTTTCAATAGATAACAATGCATTGTGGCCTCTTCGAGTTATTTAATAAATATAATTTATAACAACGCACTTATTGTTATGTCAATATACATTTTTAATAAATAAAGATTATAAAAATCCGTGTTTGAAGTATATTTTTATTCATTCGCTGCATATATTCGACCATTTGCCACATTTATTATTCTATATAAAAATACAAACTTAGAGAAAATATTATATTAAAGTCGCGTGCATATTCATTATTGCATCCGTTAAAAATTTGTGAAAAGAATTAAGTTATGATAATCCGATCAAAAAAATATACTAATAAGCATATACCCTTTTATAAAACGGAAGTAAGATATATATTTATATATATAAAAGAGATATCCAGGTATCTATTAGCTCATCATGATATCTTTGGAACCATGAGGCCTAAAGACTTGAAATTTGGTAGGAACATTTGCCGAGTAGACTTCAGCTAAGAACGGGATTTTACGAAATTCTACCCGCAAGGGGGTCTGCAGGGGTGTTATACCTATGTTTCTTATTTTGTCTAAATTAATGAAAATTCTACCCAAAAATATTCCACGCAGATGAAGTGGCGGGTTCAGCTGGTATATTAATAATAGGAATAAAAAAATAAGATAATCATATAAAATATTCGTATTATTAAATCAAGTGTGTTTAGTATAAGATAGTATAGAATTTATATATAACAGTTTACGTAATTTTTTTTTTATTTCATTGTACTACTATGTTTTCAGGATAAGCACTGTATGTATGGGAAATCAAGCTTATTTATGTATTTTTCAGTTTTTATAAGCATATTTATTAATCTAACATTCTTTCTAGTTGAACAAATGACTATGGTATTTGTAAGGTGTGTGCTATGCAAGTGTAACTAAAAAGGATCTTTCTAACAAAATCATCAAAAGGAATTCTATGTTTATGTAGAATGTAATTTTCTCCAAATTTTGCTATTAAGATAATAAGGCATAAATTTACCTCTGTACCTAAAAAAAAAAACGTTTGACGACATTAACTATTATAAGACATTTTATCACTACACATTGTTTTATATATAATCAAAAAAACCTAAATTTATCTAAAACTATTGGGTATATTTTTTCAGTTTTGTGCGGTAAAAAAAATCCATTAAACCTTGGCATAATTAACGAATTTTTCTTTTCTTGAGTCATAATATAAGGTAATCAGTCTTATTTAAACACTGAGTCGCATTTATTATTAATAAGTTTCTCAGTTAAAGAACGTTTAACTATTTATGTATTAAGTTGCCTATGTATTAATGAGTTGATTATTAATCATTTATTCATGTACGTATTTGCGTTGGAATATTCCATGCTTGCGCAGAGGTATTCTCTGTTAAGATGTTATTAAAAGGCTTTAGGATAGACAATCATGCTTGATTTGCGATAACATTACTATTATTTTTATACATAATATTTAACGTAATAAGATAAGAAAGAATCGTTCATGAAATCAATTCTAGACAAGAATTTGTATTTATAAATTATATTTGAGCCATGATAGCCTATAAAATGTCTAGACTTGTTAAGACAGTCGCAAGTTCAAATCCTAGGCAGACATCACTTTGATATTCTTTGCAAATGTGGATAATTGTTGTTGAACTGCGACAAAACTTGTACAGCCTGGGATGAAATCTCTGCTACGTGTAGCATGCTAATCTATATTAAAGCATCATGGAAGGTCTAAACTCCAAAAGCCTTCCCACTATTAATTTGTAGGCCTGTATATATTAATATGCCACTAATATTATATTAAAAATATACCATGTTATAATAATATATGTAGCGTTTTACACGGACGGATAGAATTTTATTTACCTCCGACTATCCAGCAAAATTTAATCTAGAGAGAGCTTAGGGGGAGCACATATACTTGGCTTTTACGAAACCGACGTTTTAGAGCCGAGATATTTCGCAAAATATAGAGGCTATTAAATAAAAGTGGAACCGAAAAGTGAACATAGGTAAATGTTTAAGTACTTTAATAAGCTGGTAACAGTGTGAGGTAATTTAGCTATTCGGTAGCTTATACTGAATTTTTTAAATAGTTCTTAGATATCCCTGAGCCATGCTTAACTCGAAATATATATATTTATGTCGGAGAAGGAAAATTAAAGCCGACATCGTGATTAGTGGGATCCATAATTCAACCTCCAAAGAGTGGGCGTCGGTAGGTAATGGTGGTGTAATCAAACACTTTTTTAATTAACTCAGATTATAATATCCAATCGCTATTAACTACAACAGTCTACTATTGAAACTGTCGCGCGTTTAAGATAGTAGACGGGTCTAGCCGACCATTACTCGAGAACTGTCGAGAACGCCGCCGGCCTATGACTCTTTTAGTCTGTACTGTTTCGAAAACTACACGATTCCGATATATATATATATATATATGAAGAAACATAATTTTATTTCTTCGTTTCAATAAAATATTCCCGGTATATTACTCGTACCATTACGTGAAAAGGTTTCTTTACAGTGTTAGAACTAACAACAGCCATCTTAATCTAATTCGGTAATGCAATAATAAGTATGAATTACTACCGTAATATTGCGTTATTCTGTTACTATGTTCAATAACGTTCTCTCTTAGAACATTACGTGATAAACACAAGCTTATAACAATACTGGTGGTCGTGCAGGGGTCGAAATTCGACTATAATGAATTTAAATTACAAGTTTTAATATAATTAAAGCTCTATTCTCAGAAACTTTACTTTTGTAATCATGATTTCGCCAAGGGCTATTAATTTTTTTTTGCCTATTTTTTTTTCAAATAAAATATGTGAAAAAATAAAAAAAATATTATTTTTTTATTAAAGCAAAAACAATTCTAGTAGTCCGTAGGACTTGATGTGCATATTTCGATAATTTAATAAACGATGCATAACTTTATAGTAAACGATGCTTTTTGTAAAAATTCTTTCATCAATTGCTTGTTCTTGTGTTGCACTTAATTAGGGTAAAGTTCGTTTACATTGCAAAAGTAACAGTTACGTAGAACATCAGACATTAAAAAAAACCACCATAGTAGCTTTCCCAGTGAAGCCTCTTTTGGGCTTTTGATCAATATTTCTGCATTTCTTTTGCAGTTGCTACAATATCAGCCAACATCGAAGATAATTTTAAATGTGAAGGAGCCATAGTATCAACACATTCCATACCAGGCATCCTCCATTCTTTCAGGGAATTAAAGCAATTCCATCAGGTCTCTTGCCATCGCTACTTGCAATACCGTTTGACTTTAAATGAGCCATTACCTTATCGTTGACAAGAGGCAACAGGCGCTGCGCTGACAAGAAAAACTGTGGTGTCCCAAGCAGATAATTTGGACTCCACAAGAATAGCAATGAGGATGTATTCCAAATTTGCTGTTGCCTAACAACGTTCCTAAATTAGTCTAGATGGAACAGCTTGCAACCAAAAACCTGATTCCGTAGTCAAAACAGTAAGAAGACGAACGCTCCCTTTAGGATTGTTAGACTCATTTAAAAGTCTGTCATATATAAGTTTACAGAGCGGCTCGCATCACTGCCTTTCTGAAGCCAAAGAAGGAAGGCATTCACCTGAACTTGCATCAAGCTAAGTTGTTTTGGCTTCAGCGCTATAAAAAAGACATTTGGCGAAAAATTCAAAGAATGTAACTTGGAAAAATGTAATAAACTAGCTCACTTGCGTAACTTCGTCTTAGTACTTAAATATGGGAGTTAAGTACAGCGATACCTATTTGGCGTAACTACACTGTCTTCAGAAATCATAATTAAAGATACTAAACCCATTCTACGCCTCACGTTGGACTAAACCCGTACAGCATAGTAAGTAAGTCATCAAAATAGCTTACAGTTCATATATATGAAATCGAAATCCACGATGGAAATTTTAAACTAACTATAGAAATGGAGTGAAAAACTCCTTTGACTTTCCTAAGTGAGGAAAAGGGTTTTATCAAGCCTTCCCTAATAATTAAGTTTTATTGTATATAAGTACCATCAAATAACACAAAAAGCCGCAGACTCACAAACTAAAAGTAATCACGGAATAAGTTTCCTAAACGCCGGATTGTAATCTTGTTACGTCCAATCATGGCCTTTGTGATTTGAGATCCGTCGAGTTTTTCTGAGGGTTCTAGAAACTTGCGTATCATCCGCTTTTTGTATGGAATAACGGTCGTTGCGGAGTAGATTTAGTGCTATCGATCTTTACTATTTATATGTAAATATTGATAACGATATGCCAGCTGTGTGCCAAAAATAGTAATGACTTATAGCATAATTGCCAACCGTACGCAGTTCTTAAATCTTATATACTTTTTTAAATTACACAGGTTAGCGGTTAACAGTGATCACAGCTGAGGTATTCTGACGCAAACATATCTCTTTCATCTAAATTATTTATTTATCGATACTATTTAGATCTATAATTGTAAAGGTTTCTTTCGAAGCTCCTAACTAATTTAATCCTAAATGTCTATAATACAGTTCAAAGAATAGATGATGAAACCTATTGTATCTATATCATGAGGGTATCTTATGAATCCGTGGAAGTTACGGGCGGAGATCCTTACGGTTGTCCATGACCACAGAGCAACAGCGAAGGCTCAAGGCCTGCGGCCTGAAGCCGATGAGGTCCGTAGGATCAGGGTCCTGGCCGACCAGCCTCTGATTCATAAGGAACCATGGAGGGAGGACCTCGAGTCCCCAGCGGCGGGCGTGACCACTGTGGAGGCGATTTGTCCTCAACTGGAGCAGTGGCAATCCAAGGGATACGGGACGCTCTCCTACATGTTGGTGCAGATTTTGATCGGGCATGGTTGTTTCGAAAAGTTCGTGCAACAAATCGGGCGAGAGGAGACGCTCAATTGCTATGAGTGTGGTGCAGCTATTGACTCAGAATACCACACCAATGCACCTGAGCGTCTTTTTTTAGTAGTGCTGATTGGCAGGAATCTCTTGCTGCCGAGTATTGTATGCTCGATGGTCTCCAGTAAGAGGTGTTGGTCGGAAGTGGCCTTCTGCGAGACAGAAAGTGGCGCGATACTAGGGGGCGCATGTTTGCGCACCTGTTCTTGCTTCTGGGAATCCTCAATCTGACTCATCCGAGCCACCAGGTAGGAATGCGAGCTGATCCTCTGGTGTCTTACTTACAGACGAAGATGGTTCCGCTGAGTTTTAGTGGATATTGCGATTTTTCCTCCCTCGCAGAGTCCCACACTCCAAATTGACTTCTTTTGTAATGATTATAGACATAAAGTACTGATTTCCTTATATTTTATGATCGGGTTCTATGCGGGTACTGCGGGGTACAGCCTGTATGCCGATATTCCACAAGCTTCTATTGCAGTTAATCTATAAATGTTCACGAAAACCAAAAAATGCTGTACAAGGTAAAGGTTACATGCATAGTGACTAACATGTTCGGCCGCATTCATGAGGTCCTGGGTTCGAATCCCAAGTCGGGCCAATTCAAAAATGGATTTTGAGTTTTCTAATAATATTTTTTCGATATTTGCACGAAGTTGGTAAATTGGCGGTGTGTTTCACCCTCATGCCTCGAAGAGCACGTTAAGTCGTCGGTCCTGCGCCCAATCTCTCTCCGGTCTTGTCGGATTCCCGTTACATCGGACTATGAGAGAGAAGGAATAGAGAGTGCACTTGAGTATTATGCCTGCTAACTCGCAGTGGAGCAGGGTGGTGAGTTTATGCTCTAATAACACTCTCTCCTATGACATGAAGTTAAGACGTGGTTCGGCAGTTGAAGTTTAAATAAAATGATACATAAATACGATGTATAAATTTTCACTTCAGCGTATATGTGAAAGTATCATGATCGAAAGACAGGAATATAAATTGAAATAGTTTATGTAATATAACTAAATCCAAAAGTGCGTCGTAAATCTGATTGTGCCGTGGATACTGAATAATAAACGACACTCATAAATCTCGTATGAAAACACCATAAATTCAAACCAGTTCTGTTCAGGTTAACCACAAATGGACGAACGGATAGAAAATTCAACCGCTGCCAACTAAAGTATTAATATTTGTTATTTTCTATGCAAATTTATTTCTTATTGAATAGTAACATAAATAATAGATCGTTAATGTCCATGTTAATGCATACGTCCGTTTACATTGAAATTTAAATGAGAGGAAGTTTGAGGTTTACCACTACGCTTTTAACCACTTTTTTAACTGACTACGCTTTTTATTTTATATTGGTATGCTAAACATTTATATTACGTTAAAATTAAATAATGCTATGCAGATTTACGCACGTTATTTAATTTTTAATTTTCGAGAACAAATTGATAAATTTTAACAATTACTACGTAATGTCCTACGTAGAACATTCAAGTCATATGTCCACATAACCTCACATTGGGCATTTGCTCTCATATTCTTATTTTGAGGCATAAATTTAAACTATACTATTACATATTACAAACCAAGTAATCTACCATGCATGTCTGCGTGTTTGTAATATAATCAACCATAAAGTGAATCTAGTGAAAGGTTTACGTACACAATTTTGAATGTTTTGTATAAATTGCAGGTAAAAATCAATAAAAGTCGCCTGGGAGATGATGGGATGTTCATTTTATACATCTAAACAAAATACAGCTACAAATATTAATTCATTATTGAATATAAATAAATTAATAATCATAGTTGTGAAAGATCATAATTGCGTTGTCTATTGAAAGCTCAAGGAAAAGGTGTATGGATTTATTTTTATGTAATGTGTCTAATTCGTGCCAGAATTAATGGGTTAGGAATTGACTTTCTTTCTTGTAATATTTGTTACAGTAAAATGAAAGAAAGCTATTTGAATCTCGATACGGTATCATTACGGTAAAACGTAAACATTTAAATATTCAATTTTAGCATTAACACTCAATTCACGAATTACACCCCAAATCTTATAGGAATTTAGGGTCTTTGAAGGCCAGATATACTGCATAAAGAACTGATTACGAATTCTAAACACAGAAAACAGTGGAACAAAATTGGAAATTGGCACGAATAGAAATCTTTTTTACTTTCCCTTTGACTGTAAAACTTATTGTAGGTTTCACTGAAAGGTATTCAAACGTATTTGACTAATTATTAGATGATACACCTTAAAAGGATGCTTTAACAAATATTCATAAATTGAAAGTTCAATATTCGTTTGAATTATTACCATTCCATCTATGAGAACATGTTGAAACTATGGTTAACTATTTTTATTGTTACCAAATATTTTCTGTATTTCAAAATGTTAAAATAAAATTAATCAGTAAGAGATAATTCCACAGGCTTGTGCATAATAAATCTAGAACTCCTTCCACTTGCATACATCTGGAGCGCAATTCTCTTTACGATAAGTAAAGGAAACTATTTTTATTGATATAAGGTTAAACTGGCTTCAGCTGTAATTTGATTTTACTGTACCAGCATTGACAAACTCTGAAGCATATTTACGTAGCAAGATTATATAGAATCACTTACTATTAGGTAAAATCACAAGCAAATACTATCCTGTCAGCAGTACAAAAAGGATTTTCTTAAAGATAGTTTCTTTGAATAGAGAGCGTTTGGTATTTCATGAAAATCAATCGACATACCTTTACATTAAATATATAATGACATTAGAAGGAAATTTCAATTTCGACTCCTACGCTAAATGTCCATAAAATATGAAGGTATTACTGATTCAGGATTTCTAACCCAAAACATTGGGGCAATTTTTATTTGAATTTACGACAATAAGACTCTGGAATCTTCTTGTCACAAAATACTTTTCCGCCTAGGGTCTTTATTATATCGTAATTATAATAAATATGTATGCCAGTCTATGCCTAAAGAGACAATAACAAAGATCTTGACTTATTACGCTTATAGTGCTGCCACACTGCTTTAAAAATGTTTATAAACATTAGTAAACATTTTCTAACAAACATGAACAGAGTAAAAAGTATATTCATGTCAGAAAATGTTAGTAAACATTCCTAAACAATATTTTTATTAAATTGCGAGCCGATGCAATGTATTCAAGTGTTATAAATGTTTGCAAACATTACTATCAGTGTAGGAGCACTCAAAACATCTAATCATTTCTAAAATAATGGAACATTTGAAAATGTTTGCAAATATTTTCAAACAGCAATGCGGTAGCATCATTACACTAATTAAATTAAGTAACCAATGTATGATGTATGTAAGTTCTTTAAAAAAAATCCTACGCCGTCAAGCACGAGCCGTTCAAACTCATTATATTTCTAGTGAAGAACTAATTAATAAAATATTTAGTGCATGAATAAAATGTACATTTATATAAAGAGAGTGTGAACTGATGTAGGAAATAAAACATTGGTAATTTTGGCAGCCTGAACTTCTTTTTTTATTGAAGACTTTCAAGTGAAATAATTATTTTAGATTGTATCTTAGTATAATCACATATATACATTTAGATATATAGATAATGAACAATACGCTAAAAATAGATGTACATTACTCAATTTAAGGTACTTTTAGAATGCAATTGGGCAGTCTTATCGCTCATTAGCGATCTCTTCCAGACAACCCTAGCGTTAGGGAATCCGTCAAAGAAAGGAGAGAGACGGTAAGTGACACCACTTTAAATGAATAAGCATACAATTAAAAAATAATAATATATAGATATATACAGAATATTGTAAATACATAGAAATACTCGTACATACAAATAATTACATAAATAAATATATACATACATCTGTAATAATATATATATAGATATATAATAATATATACAAATAAGTATTAATCACTTGCACATTACACTTAATCAAAGCTTTAATTGCATTTCTATCATGTAAAATTGAAACATGTAACCTTAATTTCATTTAACACAACGTTGTACATAAAAAAATGTGTAAATGCATTTGATTATGTTTGATATTTTCTAGGTACATTGTTTCGGGAATGCACTGGCGCCTAAAATACTGGTTGTCCTAATTTAGGGGTTGGGATATCACAGGAAAAATTGTAATGAATTTATCTAAAAAATATTTAAAAAATGGAACTCAGCACTTAAAGTTGTAGACGAGTACATCTGCCTGAGACACACGATCTAATTAGACAGGTCCAATTTCGAAATCTTTTTGGGATTCGATCTGAGTAGGATTCGGCGGTTGACCTCTTGATCAACTGCCAATCCAAATCGGATGGGCAGCGTTCAGAAAACTACGGGACATCTTTTCATCCACAGTTTCTCAGTGCCTGAAGACTAAGTCTTTGAACAGCTTGCTGCTTGTTACCAGCGATTACATATGCGTACTTTTACCATATTAGCGCGCATCCATCTTATATTCTGTCATCACTTACCATTAGGTGTGAAAACAGTCAAGTACGAACCTGTCAGCAATAAAAAATATATTTCGTCAATATTGAATTGTTTTAAATTGTAATTGATTTTATTGCATAACTCTCTCCATTAATTGGCAGATAGCACATTACCATTTTTTTTCATTACGCCGCCTGCATATTCTACATAATTTTTGCATTAGAGCTATCCCATAATCCAATTAGGCAAAATCAAAAAGTAGGTAAAAGCTTTCAAACAGAGACAGCTAATAACTTCCGAAAGCCATTAACTTTGCAAATATAACTTAGGAGGAACGATGACATAATTTGTTGACTTCAAATAAGAGGAAATTCTCATTTCGACCCGTTTAATGTCTGCCCGAATAACTTTGCTATACAAATTGATTTCATACCATTTTAATTTTAAATCATAAATGAGTTGACGAGTTCTATCTTTTAATTGATTAAAAGTGGGCACTATTTATTTTACTCCACTATTAAGTAGAGTAAAACTTGTATTAAGAAGCGGTTTGACAAAAGGCGGTCTTATCGCTTTAGAGCGATCTCTTCTAGACAACCTGAAGGGCGAAGCATAAAGGTAAACTAAAAGGTATGCGGTTTACGTTTAAACACATTTTATACTACACACACTCCTTTTTGTAATACTAATTATGCTAAAAACTTATTAAACGTACTTGCGAAATTTTCAATAATATATGAGATATAGAAATATTTAATAATGGAAAGTCCTTAGTCAAGAGAAATATTACATCATACCTGTTTAGATTAGTGCGCAATAACATTATGTTTTAGTTGTTAGTGGAATTTTTACTAATTTATGTGTTAGATTTAAGTGAAAACCTATGTTAGTCTATAAGTAAATTGTTTGTTTCCGAAATAAAAAATAAATATATTTATAAACGGGTAAGGGAAGAAGTAAGGTAAGAAGCAGCCCATTAGCATCCCACTGCTGGGCACAGGCCTCTTCTCACTCATAGGAGAGAGAAGGTTTATTAAAGCATAGACTCACCACGCTGCTCCACTGCGGATTGGCAGGCATAGTACACAAGTGCACTCTCTATTCCTTCACTCTCATAGTCCGATGTGATGGGAATCGGACATCACCGGAGAGAGATCAGGCGCAGGACCAGGATAGAAAACTCAATATTGATTTTTGAATTGGCCCATCCCGGGATCGAACCGAGGGCCTCATGTCTGTAGTCCGACATGCTAACCACTAGACCAATGAGGCAGTTTTATATATACATACACTATATAAATTTAAGTTATTAGTTAAACTTTTATATGAATTAGGGCACCTAGAACTGTCACGCTATGAAAAAATTATATAATAGAATTCATAAGTACGACAAAATAATTAATATATATAGTATTGATAAGCGCCTGTTTCTTAAATATACGAGTTTAAGTGAGGTCAATATTAAAAAAAATATATGTAACATAGTTTTACATATTTTTTTTAAATACGCGGTTTTCTGAATTCAAATAAGAACCTCCAAATAAAGTGACACCATTTATCAGCGCAAAAATAAATTGCGCAGACATAAAAAAATTATATTATGCTAATACCTTGCAGCGAAGTAAAAGCTTTTTCGATTATTAATGAGAGAACTTCAAAGTTTACGCCGGCCGGGTCCCTTGCGTTTTAGTCTGTGAATACGTAACTCTGTTAGACCGGTTAGCGCGGAGAGCGTTGAGAGGTAAACGTTTGGTTAATGTATGCCGTTGTAGCTTAAGGCACAGTTCATACTAATAATAATAATCTCTACTTCTCAGGTAAGAAATTTAAATAACTAAAATCTTAATCAAAATAAAATAAAGTAAGATAATTAAAAATTAATAATTTCAAACTAAATCTATTTATTTAGACTGTGATGCACGGAATGACAAAATTTAAAAATTGAGCAGTCGAAATTTTTTGTCAACGTCTTAAATGATGTTGTCGGAGATTCGTATTCCGTTCCAGAATCTGGCACTGCGGGATCTTATGGTTGCATAAAAATCTGGTATTCTGGCATTAGCAAACATGGCAGATGCACTACATGATCTGTGTAATCTCATCAGAATACGATACGCATTTTTATATTGCACCCTGATGTTGTTAATTGCACGCTTAGGAAATTTTGTCCAAAGCTGACATTTTTTATGTCGGGTTCGCTGGCCAGAGCATCAGAGCTAATAGGTTCGATTCTCAAATTTAGAATTAGATAACCAGACACTGAAGGCGGTGAAGCTTTTGAAATGTGGCGTTGGCGGCGAATTTTAGAAGAACTAAACGTTACTCAAAGATCTTATTATGTTTAAACCACATTTTACATTTCTTTGGACATTCTCACTGGGAAAAAGGAAAGCAAAAGATACAGAAGTAGAAGCTCAAAAAGATAGTCAGGTAGCGAAAGCTGGAGACCAAAGCCAGTCAGGCCATCTATTTAACTACGTACCACGTTGCACAGCAGTAAGCTACGACGGTAACGAGAAATACTTCTTGGAGGCTTCGCCGAAGCTAATCATAAACTTACCCGGCAAAGACGTGTAGAAAAACAAAATAAATAATTGCGTTCCTGTACGATGCTGTGTAGAACCCATAAGTAGTATATTAGCTCTTACCTGGTTAACGCGCTACAATCTTTCATTGTATCATTACTTACTATCAAGTATGATTATAGTCAAACACTAACTTACCAACAATATGTATGTACATTTGTATGTAACAAAATCTTTGAAACCGATATTTAGCGCAATTATACCAAATGTTATTCATAGTTATAAATAAAGAATATAACTGACTTAAAACAAACTGGCAGTTTACCCCAGTTGCAGTGGAAAGGAAATCGCGAAAGGAATCGTTTTGCTAAAAGTCAATCGGGCGAATAGTTTTCGAAGTCTCCTGATGAGTGAGTGAATCAGTATTTATCTACCATTAGATTATGTGGACGACTAAAAACTTTAACGTTGATTTCCATTCAACAAAAATTTAAGTACCTACAAAACAGGGGTATTGAATCAAAAATATATTTTTATTTGAACGATTTTGGACATCTAAAACTGTTAATACTTTACAAGATGCGAAATAAGGAATCTATTAATTTGAAATCTCCTTTATTGAAAAGGCGACGTCGGTAGTCGTTAAGTAGAAAGCTTCTATTGAAAAACTTTCATTACTTAAGACTAATGTGTTTTACAAGGAAAGTGAAATCTTCGGATAACGCTTTCGTTGAGTTCATTTTTATTGTTCAGAGACTTCGTTTTGTTTGTAACATAATTTAAAAAGTGTCAATTTATTACTCTTCAATAAATTGTTAATTTTAAAGTCATCTTTACCTATCTATCTAGACTTGGAATGTTTTTAAAACACTTTATATATTTTTATACAAATTAATGTCGTAATTTAAAAAGGCAATATAAGAAAAGAGTTTCAAATTTTTATGTAACTAGTCTACAATTTTTTTTTTTTGGATATGAAATGCATCTGTTTTGGCCTTTATTTAATTCACTAGAATGAATATTTTTTATTTCAGTTACAGCAATGCTGATATACTTAAACGAACAATATATCATTAACCTACTTTATATAGCTTCGCATTGAATTCTAAAGTTTTTATTTAAACTTTACGGGAACTATTTAAGATTGTCTACAGGCGCCACAGAGTATTTGCAACATTTATTCGCTTTCCGTTCTCGAGCCGACTAGGCACTGAACAAAATTACTTTTTTCAACGTCTTCAAGTAAGGCAATATTGTCACTAATATTTAATAACTTTGAAATTGTTGATAAATTTGAGAACAGTGTTACTTCAGCAAACTTACTTTCATATTTTTCATAATGAATAAACATTCATCTATTTATAAGCTACAAAATTGTTTCTAATATGTCTATTGGATAATTTAAGACCATACAATTGATGTTCTCCAAACCTATAGAAATTAGAAAGGCATTAATACTAAGAGATTGCTTAGCAAAATTGACTCTCACAAACACTCATCATGAGACCTTCAAAACTATTATGTTTGAGTTAATATTTATTTTATCATAACAGTCATTTTTATCGCATTGTCACTTATTATGAACTTCAATTACCACGGCATCAGGAACTACGCAGATAACACATGGATACCCGCAACGCTGCGGGGGAAAGGCGTTAAGGGTTATACCGGCTAAAACCCGACGGTTTTCCTCCCTACGCTCTTTGGCGAAAGAACAGGGTCGGACTAGATTCGCACTCTCGTCGACGATATGCCAACAGGGCTCCTCTCTTTGTATTCCTCTTATTCTGGTGGCATGCCACCTGTCCTCCTTCTGAATCCCTCTAAAGGGGCAATGGGTCGCGCACCCATTGCCCAGAGGCTACTAGGTGTCGTGCACTAACCGTCTGCGCCCAACCCTCGTCGACGTACGGCTGGAGCATCTCCGTCCATTTCTCTGACACGCTCCACCGCCTCCTTCTGCGATATCACGTCCTCACAAAAGGAGGTCCACCATGGTTCTAACCACAGCAGGCAGAGAAAGGTCGTCCCCGACAACTGTTACCAGTTCGGCTCGGCGGTCGGCCCACTGCGGGCGACAGAAGCCTCCTACGAGTCCAGACTAAGACAAATTAGAAATTACAGTTTCCTAAATTTTCCCTGTCGGAAATCGAACTCAAGACCGCTGCTGTCAAAATTAATTTCAGACATATATTCGACAAATATTTCACAGCGGAGATTCTGAGTTTTGTTCTTCATCTGACTATAATATTGTTACTTTCGAGTAAAATTCTAGTGGAAAAAATATATATCCTTGATTTTATATTTTTTGTCATGACTTCAAACTTAATATATAAAGTACAATGTAAAATCGTGAGTTTGCAAAATTTAATATTAAAAATCTCGCCATATGAAAATTTAAAGATTCGAGCTAACAAAATTTTAAAAAGTTGTAAAACAAAACTTTGGTATTCGGAAACTTTCTAAATATGCAAGTGACTTGCAGAGTATTTTGTAAGGACGTTGAAAAATGGTGGTTGGAAATTTTTCAAGTAAAATCTAAGGAACTACTCGGGAGTGCTTTGTGATAAAGTGCATCATTATTATCAATTGACTGAAAACACGTTTATTTCATATAAGTGAACGTTGTGCCAGGCTTGTCTGTAAATCACATATGACGGATTTCACTCTATATAATGTCAATCAATGTGTCATGCCAAATTTCTTTATAAGGAGCTTGTGATTTTTAAGTTTTAAATTGCACATTTTACGTTATTATATATACAAATGAGTAAAATAAATAAATGAAAAATATTAAGTCAGCTTCTACGCCACCTGGTACGATTTAAAGTTATTACATAGAAAGAAACCTTTAGACTTTCCACGTGAGCTTACAATAGATGGCGTTAAACTGTTTTTCACAAAACAAATTAAATCGTGAATTAATATTTGATATAATTAGAAAAATCTAAATAATAAAAAAATATAAGGTGGATTAAAGTAAAGTAAATAACTAGCAGTCCATTAACAACCCACTGCTGGGCACAGGCCTCTTCATTCACAGGAGAGAGGGTTTATAGAGCATAGACCACCACGCTGCTCCACTGCGGGTTGGCAGGCATAGTACACAAGTGCACTCTCTATTCCTTCACTCTCATAGTCCGATATGGCGGGAATTGGATATGACCGGAGAGAAATGAGGCGCAGGACTGATGGCTTTACGTGCTCTGCGAGGCACAGGGGTGCAGCGCGCCTTCCCAACATGGCGCAAATATTGAGAAAATCTTAACAGAAACCTCAATATCGATTCTTGACTTGACTCGACTCGGGATTCGAACCCATGACCTCATGTCTGTAGTCGAACATGTTAACCACTAGACAAATGAAGCACGTGGATTACTATAAAAGTATTTTACTATTGGTTATTAACTATGAAAAATTTACACCAAATACGAGTATACCAAACAGGTAAGAGTGTAGGCTAAAAGTTGGAATTGAAAAACTGAATTAGTTAAACTATCACCATTGCTTTAAACTAAAACTGTAATACTATCTTAAACTTGATACAATAATCATTAACTGAAATTATTTTCATGTTAGTTTTTTCATTTATTTCACGATAATCTTCTGCCGGATATCCGCCTTAAACAGGGCAGTCTAATGACTTAATAACATTAATGTACAAATCCATAAATAAGTATAGTTTTCTATACTTATTTATGGATTTGTTTATCGGAGTTCTCTGGGTTTATAATAAATTATATTTTTATTCGGCAAAATTGTATTTTCTGATTTGTTTTGGATAGCTTATTCTCCACCATACTACCAAAAAAGAATACCACTAAGTAAAAAATCGATGCGATATTAATTATTACAAGTCGTTTAAAAGAATATTATCTAAGTTTGTATATTTAGATGTATATGTATGTTTATAGTATTTAATAATAATTTTATAACAATTAACCATGATAACATTATATCGAACCTTAACGTTAACACAGAAAAAATAAAAGTAATTAAAATGCGCCATCAGAAGGATGGGTACCCATAAGGCTGGCAGCGTTACCTCTTTGGACAGCGATACTTATACGCTGTCCGAAGTACCATCCGGCCTTAGGGTCAAGGGTTAAGTCAACTAAGTGAGATGAAATTTTTTTCAAAAAGCTTTTAGCCTCAGGACCCCACGGTCCCAATGTCTCCACGCTAAAAGGCACGAATATGTATTCTAAAGCAAGGCTCTCATATTTTCGCCTCTTGGCGTTTTCAACTAAACTAAATTAGAATTGAAATTACTTTTATCGGATAATCGTGAAGCTGTCGTGGATTTTATCATCACTTATCCCTGGACTATTCTCTTGAGATTGAGATTGGGTGCCGTATTATAAACAATTTTATTACGATTCCTAATTACGAAATAATATCACAGAAAACTTTATGGAAACTTCAGATGACAAATTTTATTTACAAAAGTTATAAGATTTATTTTACGAATTTCACAGGCTTCGGGAGTGCTTGTATATTTCTTAAATGAAGTTATCAATTATGAAGAGGCCTTGAATGTCCTCCGAACCATGTAATTTTAATTGCTGTTACCTTGTTAGTCTAAAACAAGAATTCGTCGTCTTTTATCCAACAAGTATGCTTGTTATATAATTTGCGGGTATAATAAGAACAAGTTATATAAAAAATAATTAAAATTATTTCCTGCGACATCTAGGATGAAGTTCTTAAGTACATAACATACAAAGAAACTTTTTCATGAATTTTCAATAGTTAAAGCTATACAAAATTTTGAATAAAAAATTTATTAATAAAACAATATTTTAAAGAACTGCATTAGCATCAAATGTTATACAATTTTAAAAAATGTATATTTGAAAATGAGTAGGCGAATAAAGGTTTTTATAATCGATGACACGATTTAAGCGAGATATACATATGTATAATATGTGTGTGTGTGTAAACTAATAATTGAGATTAAAATGTCTCAGTTTCATAGTATCAGTTTCTGATAATTTTTGACATGATTAAGAAATGCTTATTGACTTAAGCACTGCCTAATAAACTTGACATAAATCTGTAACTAGTATTTACCATCTTATGTATTATCTATGTTTGAAATACAGGAGTTTTTTTTGTCTACAAAATAAGATTTATATTAAATAAATTTAGATTTGCCTCATAAGTATATGAGTCAAATCTAAATCAAAAAACATCCAATAATGTGTATTTTTTATACTTTTCCAATTCATATAATACTATGTTTATTTAAAAATTTGTATTACGAAAGATCGAGTAAATTAGAAGATTGGTGCTATAAAATAATAATAAATCAAAACGTCTAGCAAATAGATGGACCGTAAAGATTTTCGATAACACGAAATTGAACTCAAAAATTAATTGACGTTATTGCTTTATGGCTCCCTCTTGACGACAGAAAACTTTTTTAATAAAATCGTCTTGAATCTCTGATATATGAAAATGGTTCTATAAAAGTCTCATTACGGGGTTATAATTATTTAAAGATCATAAAAACAAATAATTTTAATGGCTATGGTTTAGTTTTTAGGATTACTAGTACGTATGTAATTTTGTTTTACATTGTACTTTACGATATAATTTACATTATAATTTACACACTAATTCTAATTTAAGATTGATGATGGTGTTAAAGAAGTACTTATAATCAAAAGTTATGAGGGTTCCTTTGCGCCCTGTTCCGAGAAGAATCCACAACAAACTCAGTCGAGTATTTCTTATTTTTTTTCACCATCATCATTACACTCTATCTATATATCTATCTATCTACAATATCATATTAATTTGTTTTATTTAAATTCAAATTAGAGCAAGCACTTCACTCCCACGAGTTTCTATTGTCTAAGTAATCTTGCAACTTATAGTATGATTGTTCAATCAGCTTTATTTTAACAAAAAATTTGAATTTATTAAGTAGCTTCTCTAGACCGTCTTGTGGAAGTTTATTACAGAAACGTATAAAGTTACCCTTAAATGAGTTGTTAATTTTATGCAGCCTTTTGAGTAGTCTTTTACTATGGTTATTGCAATAGAATATACTAAATTTATTATCATAATTGTAAAGCGTTTTACCAGATTTCTCTATACTTTAAAAAAAAATAAATTGAACCTTACTTCCACTATTCTATTAAGATCAAGATAATGATGTTTCCTCTTTGCTATCCTCTAAAATATGCCATCGCTACTGGGTCGGATCACTCGCACATTTGGGGCGTGATAAAAAACATCGGTCCAACCAACCATCGATAGAAAACTCATCAATATCTGTCAGAGAATATTTTGCGCTTAAACGCGCTGCGATTACACGTGGAAAAAATACGATTAAAATTCTTAAAGTAAAATTCCTTTGGTTTTGATGATTGAGTTGAGCTGATAGAAAACAACATTTAAAATACCGATTTTAAAAATTATTTCCCCATTAGAAAGTTGCATTTTCACTGAGCGACATAGTCTATATTGCTTTCTCAAAACAAATAGGGATCCCTAATAAAAATGCATTAATGTAACCCAAGGTGTGAACCAAAAAATCTGTCATTGCAGGCGCTCCGAAAACTATTAATGATAGAACAAAAAAATGTTGTACAATATTATAGAACGTATTAATATATACAAAAAAGTCCGTGATGCCATATGTCCACCTACTACAATAGATATTAAATTGATTGCAACAAATTGAAGCTCATTTAAGAGCACAGAAAGTGTTATTTCATAATAAAATGCGGATTCTTTGTGATGTCTTTGAAAACAACTATTTTTTAATATGTAGAAACAAGACTATTGTAAACAAAGATTATGCACAAAGATGCTTCGTGTTTTGATATGATTCTATCGGTATATGTACATGGGTAGTTTTATATTTATTTCACATTTTAATGACCAAAATTAAGCACTTTCCTGTTAATCTTGAATGTCTATTATAGGTAAATAACCCAAATAGATGTTGTATACCTTAATAACCGTCTTACTTTGTTAAATATGAAACAATGAAATTCAGTTCGCACTCTGTGTGGAAATACAATGCAATTTGATGCAAAACTTGCAACAATGCATTAACAGTTAACTGAGTTATAACGAAGAGTTACCACAAAACTGTAAATTTCCATACAACGGCCAACAGAGGAACTTCCCTTGAGGCTGAAAATGGTCCATAGACGTGAAAGTTTGAAGAAAATACGATCTCACTTACATAATGTAAGCGTAAAGTTTTCAGTTACTAATTTTGGTGCCAGTGCGAAATACTTTACTAGGCTTCAAGTGTAGATTTTCTCATGGGATAACGGGATCCTAATGTTTGAATTATATATTTTTATTGTTAACAGATAACACTGATAGTATTCTCACCTGACAGTAATATAATCAAAACTGCTAACCTGATTACATTTAAATTAATCTAAATACTTCCTTGATGATATGACACTTGTAAATCAATCATCTGTATATAGAAATAAAATTGAAGTGTCTTTATAAAATTGCGATTTTTTACTGACTTCAACTGAGTATTTTTAGTCATCTCTCTATCTTCTATATTAACAAAAATGGCATTGCGGTTTTAACGAAACTTTCAGTAATATATAGCAAATATTATTAAAATCTTAAAACTAATGATTGAATATACAATAAATATTTTAGTTAATATTCAGTAGAATATTTTCGTCTATAATTAGACCAGACTTACTCACAGAGGGTCGATGTGTAACATTGAATGCATCCCAAATACAATTAAAACTTTGTTCTCTCTCAAAAAATCTTAAAAAAAAATATAGATATTCGATTTAAGCACTCACAAAAATGTCTATTATTTTATTTATATAATAATTGTGTTATATGACAAATATAAAAATATACTGTATGAAAATGTCTTTGTTCTGTATTTTTAAGCACAATAAGATGTTTGACTGTGTTATCTGCTGATTATAAATGAGATAACCTAAATTAACAACACGGTAACCTGTTTAGTAAGTGGCCTAAAATTATTTGCCTCTTAATTGCCTCTCTAGCTAAAACAAAAATCTCCCACAAAACTGATTTGCTAAACTGCCCATGGGTACAAATTATCAGCCTCTAAGTGTTAACCATAGTATTAACCATCACTTAAATAGCAAATCTTTAATATATGTACAAAGCTCAGAGTCACTCAGCGTGCGATGGAGAGGGCTATGCTCGGAGTTTCTCTACGTGATCGAAATAGAAATGAAGAGATCCTACGAATCGCTAACCTGAAGTGGCAATGGGCGGGGCACATACTCCGAAGGACCGATGGACGTTGGGGGCCGAAGGTGCTGGAGTGGAGACCCCGCACCGGACGGCGCAGTGTATTCAAACCGCCCACAAGGTGAGCCGATGATATAAAGAGGGTCGCCGGTAGCCGCTGGAGCCAGGCGCTGCAAGATCGGTCCTGTGGATGTCATTACGTGAGACCTATGTCCAACAGTGGACGACCATCAGTTAAAGCGACGACGACGAATATACTCAATCTAATACTTATCTGTTCGTACATCAGTGAAACTTTTAAATGACAAAGTAAAAGCGTGAGTCAAGAGAACTCATAAATAATCAAGACAATTTAATCCCTTAACAAACGACTTGGGCTCATTCCATTTAAAGCAACGATAACAAATAGCCTTAAGTGTATTAATAAATACAGTTTAGTATTCTTTTACACTTTTCACGCGATTAATCATATTTTAATTCTCTACATGGCATTATACTTTAAAACTAAAAGGTACATAAATTGTATTAAGTACTAGGATATACTTTACTTTCTAGTTTATACTTAATTAGAGTGATTTCTTTTTAAATAATGAAGTGTATATATTAAATATCCACATTAATAAACCGCAAATATACGTTTGAAAATGTAAATATATAACATTACCACTGACCACAAACATACATAGAGAATATATTAATTTTGAACTGCTAAACTGGTAAATGCACGTAAGAACAAATTTGTTACAAATAATATGCAACAATTTTACGTTGCGTACCACTAAAGGAGAATGAACACTATACTTAACCAACTTTTAACTTAACAGTTATCTCACCTGGCGGTATGTGATTATGCAGTCAAAAATTGAAGAGGTTACCTTTTAACGTGCGGGAATACAGTTTTTTATTTGTTTAAACGTCTTTCCTGCTAGAGTGGTAACAAGCTACAACTAAAGCCGCCCCGAAGACCTTCAATACCAAAAAACCATTTCCTAAATTTAAGTAATACCAGAAATTGAACATAATACCTCTACTCGTGAATCGAGTATTAGAATAATGGAGTTAATTGGCTCTAATCAACTCTAATCATACTTGATCGTACCCAGGTCTTCGATGGTATGGTAGTAACCACGCTGTTACACACCAATTTAGATCTGGACAAAATTAGCATCGCTGCTAGCAAACTAAGTACTCGCAGCATTACGCTGGCAAGAATATTTTAAAGTTAGGGGACTTTTTCGTGGCAATATAACTTATACTTTATTTGTAACACGTGATAGAAAACATTAGATAATTAACGTTTAATTACATCATTGTCGACCATTTTTAATAAGAAATATATGTTTAAAGTTTAAGATGGTTATGCACGAGGTCGTGTAGAAGCTTGTTAGTATTCTCATTACTAATTGGCGCTCTAATGTATGTAACAATTGCTCGTATTATTCGTGTGTGTTCAACCTATGCGACAGATTTATTTATTTATGTAATAGACTAATCAACAGACCATTACGACAACATTTAGAATATTAATATGAGTATAAGATCGACACACTGTTCTTTTTACAGGTGTTAGCGATCATTATTATTTTATTTGTGGATTGCTATTAAATTACTATATTTGTTTATTATACTTTTTAATCATATCAGTGAAACGTTTACATGCACTACATCTGGTTTAACGCTATTTGTTTAGTCGTCATTTTTACAACGACTGTGATTGGTGAATTCATTATTTTTGGGTGAGACGTTTGCTATATGAATGATAGCATAGGAGAATGTGGGGATATTCGCCTATTTACAGTTCTCAGTTTATATTGTGTCTTAAATCATTCAAAGTATGTAATATAATAATGAAGAATCTGAGAATAGTATTATATAACCTGCAAATTAGTGAGCGACTCTAAAACAAGTGTATATAATAATTATAATTAGTTAGAATTGTTTAAAAATTAAATAAATATAAAAATTTAGTTAATTAATAAGAGGTTTATGTACGAAATAGAAATTATTTAGATACATATGTGTTCTTAAAACTTACTGGATTGTCAATGTCAAAGTCTTTTAAATTATTGTACGTATTGACAAGGCTATTTAAGGGGGAAACTTCTCCAATAAACTTGACACTGGCGAGATAATCTGTGGCCAATTGGCACACCTGAAAGCCATTTAACAAAGAAGATGATGAAGAAGAACTTTACCCAAGTCATGTGATATCTTGGAAAGAGTCATAATCCCCCGTCAGTTTGCTTTTTTTTATTTACGTTTATTACTTCATCGACCTTATTTATACATAAATATTCCCAAGTTATGGAAATATACCTACAAATGCCCAAATGTTATAGAATTAGGCATAAAATAATTATTATGCTACAACATAACAACAAAACTTAACGATTGTCTTAGGTTTGCTTCTTACAAAGTACGAGTGTAAAAGGCTTATTGCGCCTTCGATGAGGGTCTAAAAGATTATTCGGAGCAGTTAACGATATCAGGCGAAGAAAGTAATTACACGCAGCTCGGTTTGCAATTTACACGATCGTTTTAGAAGATTGTGAATCAGACTCTAAAGAAAGGGAAATTAAATATTTATGTAGAATAAATTGATTTATTTTAATGACTTAAATGATAATACCGTTGAAAATGTTTTTTTTAAGTGCTTTTTTTTGCTATCATCTATTCCAGCCACAATGTCTATTTCTTCCTTTTGCAAAGCAGTTGATTGTAACGTGTTTAATTAAAATTGTTTCTTAAACAACAGGATAGATTAAGATAAAAATAAATATTGAAAACGGGTGCGTAAACAAATGTCAGAAGTGAAACGTTTTTGGCGAACTAATTTTTAGTCTTGTTTATATTTATACAAATGTAAAACTTTAGATTTCCGACACTTAGAGGGAGGGAAATGGAAGATATGTTAGGAATTTACTTGTCATTAAAATATTAAAGATGTCGCAAAATGATACGAATTTATTGAAATCTCAAATAAAAATGCCACTTGTTTTTGTCAATATTAAAAATCATTTATTAAATTTTGTTTTTGAATTTTTCATTTAAGAAAGAGAATTTAAGAAATATTTTTATTTTATAAAATAGCATATACAATTATTAAACGACGAGTGGCAAATTTAAATGCCACATGTTATTTGTCAATATAAAAACTACCGAATCTTGAATGAACATAAAAACGCGGCACATCTTCGTGTCGCTAATCACGCGTTTCATCTGTAATAATTTTACCCTCATGCGCCTTGAGAAGTTCACTACCCGAACAAATTCCTTCGTGTCTTCTCCAATAACTTGACACTGGCGAGATAATCTGTGCCCAATTGGCATACCTGAAAGCCATTAAACAAAAGAAGAAGAAGTTCACTTCAAATATTGATATTTTGCAATGTCAATAATTTCTTTAATATTTTAACATCCATAAATTTCAATTTTTGTAGCCAATATGATAATAAATTTTGAAGATTAGAAACCTATATGTATCAACTTTAGGTGTAACGATTCCGTTTTGTAAGATTAATTAAATAGTCTATTATAGTTGTCTCTATCATATAAAAGAGTTATTTAAATTGTGAATTGATAGATTCAATATACATTTAAAAATTAGAAAGTTAGTTCACACAAAAACAGCGTATTTTCAACAAGCTATATAAAAAGACTTAATTAAGGCCCCCACAGAATAAAGACAACCAACTTATTTCAAGAAGTTCATTAGTAATAATTAACCCTTCGAAAATAATAATTCCTTTTCCTCTAACTCAACAAATCCTTTGCGTTAATTAAAACTTGCCGCGTTGTTTGCTTTGAAAATGTATACGTAGTTCTCATGGCGACTTGAGTTTTTAGAAAATTGATGAGGTTGTAGTATAAGTGGTCTTACATGTCGTAGATGTTTTTTGTATGCGAAGTGTGGCATCGTATATGAAAGACGAAATTCTTAAGCACTTTTATTAAAACAATTTGAAACTTTTCATTATGGTTTTCATTAAAATCACTTATCCAATTCCTGCTACGAGCTTACACTTTCCCCATATATATCTTAATCAAATCTACAAAAAAAAGCTTTACTCATCTACTCGAGCTCAAATACATTTTGAAAATACTTTTATTTTAAATTACGTTTCAATAATGATTTCATATGAATATCTATATAAAAAGCTAGTTCAAGTGACACCAATTATGCCCTTAAAGCATGTTTATTTCCACTACTTGTACGTGAATTTTTTAATGCTAATTAGTGCCTATTCAAACGAAATTGTAAACATAAATTCATTCACATATTATTTCCTAGTAAAATAAAATATTAGAACAACGCAAATTTGTTAAACACCAAGCAATTTGTCAGCTGATTTTAAAATTTAACGACAGATTGTACAGACATGGTAATCATAATTTATACGACAATGTTTTCGTGTTCCTGACAATGTAAGCCTTTTAAAATCCCACTGCTGGGAACGGGCCTCCACACTCACATGAGAGAATACTTTTAGAGCATAGATCCACAACGCTGCTCCAGTACGGATTGGCAGGATGGTATACAAATGCAGTCTCTATTCCTTCACTCTCATAGTCCGATGTAGCGGAAATCCGACATGACTGGAGAGAGATCAGGCGCAGGACCGACGGCTTAAAGTGTTCTCCGAGGCACGGGGTGGATCACACCGCCAACTTCCCAACATCAGGCAAATATTGAGAAAATCTTATTAGAAAACTCAATATTGATTTTTGAATTGGCTCGAACAGGGACTCGAACCAAGAACCTCATGTCTGTAGTCGAACATGCTAACCACTAGATCAATGAGGCAGTTGCATTAGGCATATGAATCTAAAATTTTAAGATTATAGATTTTGCAGAAAGGCAGCTTAATTATTTACGATCAAAACCCGAGGGATTCATTAAAAATTGACGCAATGTTTACCTTGAAATACATTATCCTCAGATATCTCAGCCTTTCAATATTGACTGATTGTAGGCAATTGTAAAGCGTAGACAATGTATTACTGTAGGCATTGTTCTATCAAATTGAAATCAGGAAATATTTTATATCAATAATAAATGTGTAAGCTTTACTGCATACCTACTTCTGGTCCTATAACTTTAGGACATATTTACGCTTCGTTCACTTCTGATGCTTTAAATGTCTTTTAAAATACCGATCGAAAATACGAGAACGCAGTTGCATTTTATCGAAGTGAAACTTCTTTAGGCGCATGAGGGTAATATTTTTACAGATGAAACGTGTGGTTATCGTCACGAAGATGTGCAGCCTTTTTTATGCTAATTCGTTTGAAGTTTAGGTAGATTTGATATTTAAAAATAACATGTGACATTTTAATTTGCCACTCGTCATTTAATACTATAATATATTACTGGTCATAAAATTTAAAAAAAATATAAATTAAAAAACAAAATAAAATTTATAATTTCTGATATTGACAAAAATCTCGTGGTCAAAAATCAAAAATCAAAAATTATTTGTATTTATTTTCGACGCATTTAATATTTTAATACCAATGAAATCTTTCTTGAATATCTTTCTTTTTCCCTCCCCCTAAGTCTCGGAAATCTAAAGTTTTAGGTTTGAATTTAGTAAACAAGACGAAAGAATTAGTTTGCCAAAGAAGTTTAATTTCTGACATGTGTACTTTTAATTATCTATAAGATTTTCTTGATTGGACTGCTATTGAACCTAACTGAACGTAAAATTACAAGACTTGACTCTGTTTGAGTTTCTTCTATAGACAATTAAGTTTGGAGAAAATATTTAATAAGAACTCGATTTACTTTGTATTATTAATTTTGAAGATTTTAAACTCAAGCAAAAGTTTAAAGCCAGTGCTTTGGAGAATTATATTACTTTTTGTTTAAATTTATGACAAATAAACGGTGTCTAGGTATAGACTTAGGTCATCAACAAAACCTATCCATTTGCGAAGCTAAAGTGGCAATGGACATGGCACTTAATTTAAATAACTGATGAACTTCGAATGAGAAATGAAAATGAGAGCGAAAGTGTTACAAAGGTGTGTATCAAATGGTATAGTGTTACTATATACCCACAAGCAAAAGGGAATCATAACCTTCAGAAAACATTATGAAAAACGGTTTTTTAGGCAGGCAATGCTTATTACGAGTATTTAAAACTATTTACAAGATACATACTGTACCTTAAAATTATTATAGCACATAGATTTTTTTTATTAGATAAGCCAACAAAATTTATGTACTAATTTATAGACACAGAGAGAGGGTAACGAGAAACAATATTACATAACATAAACACCTAAAATATAAATTGACGAGTTGAAAGAGAGAGAAAAAAATCTATAGTAATTTAGGAATGAAATGAAATCCATTATAATTTAGTATTTTGTGATTTGTTTACAAAAAATATTTTTTTGTTGTAAAAATTAACAAATACATTTAATTTTCTTACAAAACCTATCAGCTTTATATTGAAATTGTACTATTCAAATATATAAATCAACGCCTGAAGAACAACAGTTGCGTAAAGAGATAATTTAAATCTCATTGAACTGAATTGACGCGTTAATTTAAATTTTGATGCCGTCTCCTTAGGAATATGAAAATTATTATAGCGCTTGTATTTTTTTAAGACTAACTTTCATGAGTTCAATTCAGTTGAATTAACTGTAAAAAAGGTTATTTCGTGACATTCAGATACCTGCTATCTTTCTGAAATGCTGTAGCAAAGAAAAAGGAATATAGATAGTCTAGCTTTTTGTTCTATAATTTATTTTTGAACATCTGTTGAATTGTAATTTAATTAAATATAAATATATTGTATTTAATTTCATTTGTTACTAACATTATATGTATTTAAGTATACATATAAATAAATATATAGTTATAAGATTTTGTAAATTAACAATATGCACCAAATGTTGCCTTGAACAGAAATTATTATTATTATATTATATTAAATAAATAAAGTAAAACAAAATACATATTTCAATTTATTTCGAACACATTTTACACTCAAAATTTTTTTTACTATATGAGTGACTATAGGGTTGACAAAATTTGCATGACCATTTTACAAACAAACATTTGGATACGAGGCGAAGTATCGGAAATTGCGATCTTTGCAGGGTACTACCCACATCCCATTGGTTGTCAGAGATAAGGTTATACATTGTTAAGAAATAACACTACTTTACAGTCAACTTTCAATTTATAGCTTAAATAGTTCAATGATTGGAAAGTTGGATGAAATTTAAATTGTTTTGTATTTGACATTCGTCTTTTGTACCCATTGTACCTTTACAACTATCAATAAGAACCATTGAATATGATCGAACATTGATAGATAGATGTACAGAATACCCTTTATTGTACACCACAAACATGAAACAAGTAACACAGAAACAAACTTAATAAATAGCACAAATTAGGCGACCTTTTCGCTTATTACCACCAGCACTTAGGCAACCTTAGGGTTAGGGAGATTATATGAGGTAAACAGAGTAATATTGTTTAAGTTAACGAAGATAAATTTTAAAATGGCATAAGCTAAGCTATAACCTGTCCTTGTAAGGGATAAGCAATAATTTATCATGTAAATGTCTCTATACAATTTTGTATCCAAACGTTCACCTACTCAGGGGAAGCTATATAAACCTTTGGGATGATGAGACAAGTTGCAGCCTGTTTACGTCCCACTACTGAGCGCTGGCCTCGGCACTTATTTTGGACGGAGGGCGGTTGAGAAGAAAATGAGAGACAAAGGGAGGCTGCGGCTGATGTCCTCGAATGTGTTGCGATGCGTCGAATGAGGTTAAGTGGCAATAGGCACAGGTATGCGCTACACTATGCCCCTCAGTAAACTGAAGACTGTCATAGTCGGCATCAGCTAGGTCACTAAAGTGGAATGCGAAATGGGAGCCACTAGTGATCCCATCCAAGGATGAAGAGTGGTGCGCTGGATTTTAGTGGGTATTCTGGTTACTCAGCGAGTCTGACACTCCCGATTGGAAGGATTTCTTCTTCTTGTGGGGTGCGTAAAATCATTTTCTAGCGATAAAAAAGGCCTGGACACTCATAAAAGACAGAGGTATAGAATATAGATACACCACGCGGATATACTGTGGATTAGTTGGCTACACATACCTGAAAACAGTTTTCGGCACATGCACGACTCCTCACAATATTTTCCTTTGCTGAAAACAAACGAAGATTTAGTGGTGTATACACATTATTCAAGCCCGTCACTCTTAACAAGAATCCACATTCTACCCAATGAACCATCACATCTGGCTGTTTAGTATCGTTGACGTGACATAATGATTACCATACGTGTTAAATATAGAATATACTAGCTTATATATTTGTTGTGTCGGGAATAGAACTTTAGATTCCTGCCAGCCAAGCCAATACACCTACCACCCCGCCGGGCTGAGACAATAATATTCCTTTGTCAAATGAATATCATGATAAATGTATATAAATAAAAATTATAAGTTAATAATTTGCTAATAGTCTGACCGCCGTCTGGTCTAGTGGTTAGCACGTTTTGGATTCGAGTCCCGGTTCAGGTAAATTAAAAACTCAATATTGATTTTTCTATTAGTTTTTTTACAATATTTTCCCGAAGTTGGGAAGTTGGCGATGTGCTGCACCCCCATGCCTCGGAAAACACAGTTGTGTCGGATTTCCAGTCATCTCAAGCTCAAACTCAAAATATCTTTATTCAAGTAGGCCTATTACAGCACTTTTGTATTCTCATTCAAATATATTTGTATTCTCTTTCTTCGCGTACTGTCCTGAGTAGAGCCCACAACAAACTCAGTATTTTTCAGGGTACTTTGTATTTTTTTAATAAAATAAGATGTTATTGTAATAATAATGTTATTACAATAACATCTTATTTTATTATATTTAAATTCAAATTAGCGCAATTCATTTACTCCCACGCGTTTCTGCCGTCTAAGTAATCTTGCATCTAATAGTATGATTTTTCAACCAACCTTCTTTAAACAAAGACTGAATTTATTAAGTGACAACGGAATATGTGAGTGAAGGAATAGAGACTGCACTTGTGACCTGTGACCTTCCAACCCGCAGAGGAGTAGCGTGGTGGCTCTTTGCTCTAAAGGAGAGAGGGTTCTCTCCTATGAATGAGGAAGCCTGTGTTCAGCAACGGGACGTTGATCGCCTCCTACATACATTACTTTATTGCTAATGGAATATGGTATAATTTTAATGATAATTTAATAAGACCGCGGTAGATAATTCCAGTGAGTTTCTCTTTTATATAATGAGTGTTGTCAGATGTCTTCTAAGTTAGAACTGTTTTAACGTGTTCTTTAAAATGGATATCTAAAATAAATAAATAAATTCGCAACACTCCGCCCTATTCGGTAAGAAACTGGTAAAAAATCATGGTTACAAAAGAGCTGTTGTTTGCATTATAAGTATTTTAAAAATAAACTAAAAACCTCTTACCGCGACAACCAATATTTAAACCATTTCCTTCATAATTAAAAAGATCGCTAGACCAGGCCTTTTTGATCTTTCGTCAGCAAACGACGCGGTAAGTTTTAATGAACGTAGGTTTTGTTCGCTGCGAATTGAAATCTTTTTGAATTGAATGGTTGGCTTTATTTTTAACGTATTTTTCTTTGTCCATGGTCACAAAGTGGTTTTGTTTTATAGCAATATGTTAATACCTGCGAAACGGCGATCAAATAACATATTAAGTAAAATAGTGACCCAATTAAAAAAAAAAACAAATTTTACAGCTGAGCAGTTTGAAAATAAAACAAACTGATGATATTGATATCATTATGTCCTTTTATGTCACTGCGTTGTTTTTTCCGAATCCTAATACAAGTATTTAGCTCAATGCGATACTCTGGATTTTACTGTGTTCATGAAATTTGGAAAGTTTTGGATTTTGTAAATATTCATCCAAGGCAGCGGATGAAACTAGTTATTTTGTGCAGAGGCTCAGACATTTTTTAAATCTCTTTTAAGGAAAATGAGGATGTAGACCTAAATTAGCCCATCTCTAAACAACGTTGTGCTGGAACTCTTCACGGTCTCGTTGTCACAGTGGTACGAGTACTCTCTTTGCCAGCAGAGGCCCCGGGTTCGATCCCGGTAGGGCGATTTTAGAAAATTGTATTTTCTAATATGTCTAAGTCGGAACTGATGTGAGGCTTCGGCCGTAGTTAGTTACCCTACCAGCAAAAACGTATCGTCAAACAAAGACATTTGTGTTCCAGTATCTTACCAGATTAGCGCACTTCCATCTTAGATTGTATCATCACTTACCATCAAGTGAGATCATAGTCAAGCGCTAAACTGTCACCAATAAAAAACGAACGCTCTTTTTTCCTTACCGTCTTTGCAGTTAAGGTAGTAACTAACCAATAGATTGATGTTTTTCCCTGTCCATCATTTAAGATATAGAAAAACACAAAATTTCGCTAACATTTCTTTAACCGGAACCCAGGAATCCTACTTTCGAAACGAGCTCCTGCACCACCTCCAAAGAGGCCGTCAAAAAAAAGTTATGGATATCGCATAGAAATTCCTTCCCTACCACCTTTTTTTTAATATAAGCAACCGGTATTGTTCTTCAAAGTGCGATATGATTAGTATTCATCTTCAAAATCGAATCTGATTTTAAATATTAAAGTACACCTGGCAATTCCTCTTAAAAACGTAACTAATGGACAAAGTTAAATGTCCACTTTTAATATTAGTATGGACGTAATGTTATCTATTATTAACAGGTTCTAACTCGAAACTGAATCTAAAACATATATTCTCAGCATAATAAACAATTGGTAGAGACGTTATAGTTAAACAACAAACATTTATGTCTCGCTTTATACATTCTCTTATCTATGGATTTAAGTCAATCAGTGAAATAAGAATGTGAGGTTGTTTGTTTTTTTTAATGTTTATGATAGCATTATTTTATGTTTTTTACTTAATCCATTTCCACCCTCGTTAAAATTCTAATATTGATTAATGACTCTTCCCCAACCCCCGGGGATCATATTTCGCAGCTTTTAGCAAATAACGCTTTCAATTATGACAAGCCAAAAACACGTTCTTTCAAACAGTTCCGGGTTAGCGCTTTTTTTAATCATACTCACAAACGTAATAAACTAAATTTTTTGGAATGAAATCCGAATGGAGGTCATTCAAAGAACACACCCACAATAAAAAAGGAGACTATGGAATTTAGGAATTAATTAGAATTGAACGAATATAATTCAAAATTATACGATATTTACAAGCCTTCTTACCAACAGCAAACAAGCACAGACAGTTGCAAAATACTATTGTCATTAAACAATGAGATAATGATATTTTCTTGAGATTAATCGACCTTTTTTCGGTTTAAATTTTAGATTTAATACAAGAAAATATTGATATTTTTTTAAATTCTACGGTTTACACGATTAAAATGTAAAACTTTTGGTTTTAAAAATAATTTCAATGTATCATTATAATTTATCGTCTTATTGTAAAATTTTACTTCCCGAACGGATAGAATCACAAATAATAAATGCAGAAATACAAAATTGACATATTTTTGGCATGGGATTAAAATGTCACAATACTACTAAAAGTCATTGGGACAACCGAGGACCATTCCTCTCTGTTTAACCGGATGAGTCCGACTGGAAGTACATAAAAGCGGAAGGATGTGCATACACACACGTATTTAGGCTGCATATTTCGTCATTTTGGCGGGGTGAATCAATAGCAGCACCACACTCATGTCAGAACAAAATAAAATGAAAAAAAAAATGATAAACTTGTTTAAAATTATCAAAGCCTGCGATAAATATTCAAGACAACATAATCCCAATAAACAACTTGAGCGCCTTTCTTTTAGGATTTAGATAATAAATGACATTAAAAATACACGCATTTTCATTTTGGACAGCGTGAAATAATATATACAGCCAGACAAAATAATGCTACTAAAGATTATCTTTTGTCTTGTTTTAATTTTATAGATGCTGTTGAATAAACTAGCGATTTGTTTTATACTTATAGATCACTTTGCCTAATCTTAGACTATTTAACAGTTTGACATTAAAACCAATAGCTAATACCTACACACAAGTCCAATTAGTAGGAGCAATAAGCAAATTGAACAACCTTGTCGCAAACTTCAACAGAATATATTAAAGACAAAAAGCCCTTTAAAAAAACTAACATTTTTGAAGTTTTTTGAAGGACTCGAAGTTTTACAGAAACGCTTGCGTAAATTTAATTTTCCTGTACTCATTTATATGTTAGTCTTTTTTTCATTATACCTTTAAATAAATGCGTAATTTAGTGCGCATGCTTCAGATTCTCGACGAATGCGCACTTATTTTATATGTCAAAAAACTAGGTACTTGTTTTGTAATTCACTTAATTCTTCTTAAGATTCATTAGACCTTATTTTCTCTAATTTATTTAAAATATTTTACTAAGTTTCGCAGATATATTGCGATTTTGATGGCATTATTTTTAAGCTATAATATAGTTTGTTTGAAAGTTGTCATAAATAAATGAGTAAACAAGATGTTGATTAGTTACGAAGTCATGTTACAGATTCAATATCTAACTTTAATTTCATATTATTTTAAACTTTATTACTTACAGTTTTATCGAACTTTCCATCTCGATCTGGTGACAAATTGTATACGCACCACGGGACAAAAGTATGGCATTGCCATCCTCGTTTTTATCACGCGATGTCATACCATCGGTTCGTAATTTACATTTTTTTATTACTTACTAGTACTGTATATAATTTAGCCTTTTAGGTATTTTGCAGAGAAATATATGTATAAATTTTCATTCTTATATAAAATAAAGATCTTATTATCATAAGCTGCGATGGCAAGCTCGAATTCCTCAAAGTGGAAATATTTTCTATAGATAATCCCTGTTTTATGTTTAGTGCTATTGACTGCCAAACCCCTTAACGACGTGCTCGATTAGGATCTTAAGGATTATTCAAGAACATTAGTGTTCAGCCAGGTAGCAATTACACGCACCTCAACCACCAATTTGTAAGATCATTTTGAAATTGCGTGTTCAGGAAATCATTTCTCTGTAAATTTTAAAGCCTAATTATTCGAAATTATTATATTTTAGTCTCCTAGTATCACAAACTACGATGTGCAAAGCAGAAATATCAAAAAGCGGTTGTCTAAATTCATACCAGACAATAAGGTTTAATCTAAGCCAAATTTTATCTATAAATAAGTAATTTATACAGATTAATCAATTAAAACTTACTCATAATTAATCATTTAATTTACTTTACTAAAGGCATGACTAATGAGGCAGTAGTTCGAATACAGACGTGAGGTACTAGGCTCGACTCCCGGGTTGGGCCAATTCAAAAATCGATATTGAAGTTTGTATTAAGATTGTCTCAATACATGCACGAAGTTTTACCCCCGTGCCTCGAAAAGCATGTTAAGCCGTTGGTCCTGCACTTGATCTCTCTCCGATCGTGTCGGATTTCCGTCTCATCGGATTATGAGAGGAAAGGAATAGCAGGTGCACTTGTGTACTGTGCCTGCCAATCCGCAGTGGAGTAACGTGGTGGGTCTATGTTCTAAAAACCCTCTCTCATGTGAGTGAAGAGGCCTGTGCCCAACAGTGGGACGTTAATGCCCACTTGCCTTACCTTTATTCTGCAATAAAATAAAATAGAAGTCTTGATATTTAAGGTCGAAAATTATTACATTTTGGAATAAATAAATAGTTAACTAACATGAGTTGTTTCATAAATGTATGATTAATATACGCCTTACATGATTAATTCAGGGATGCTGTCAGGCCTGAAATAGATTGCGGAAAGAGAACATTATTCTGAGATTAGTTAACGAATATCAAAAAGTTTAGGGGACAAGTTTTAGTGAGCATTACAATTTGCAAACTAGATATGATTACTGTGCCGTACGCAACGCCATTAAACAAATGATGCGCAGAGAAAAATGTAAATTTTCTTTTGGGTCGTGAGCATTATTATACACAATAGGAACTGGGATTACGAGTCATGAAGAAAAACGAGTTTATTACGGACATTTCTCGAGGCGTACAAATACTGTCATCAGCTTAAAAGATTATTTTCACAAAAAGGGAAGTGTAAATGTAACGTGTAATAGGACTTTTTTGTATATGAGACAAGGAGTTAGAGGGTTACAAGTACAGCACCGAACAGGTAATCTTGGAATTCCAAATTAAATTGCTGTAATCTTGCAGTTACACCGGGTTCAAACATTCAAATAAAGCAAGCGATTAAAAAAAAAAAGAATTATACTAACTTATATCTATTTCTTTAAGGCGCACATAAAAAAGAAAGAAAGAAACATTTAAAGGTTTCAGCTTTCAGAGATGGCGCTGTACATTTTTTCGTCGATAAGAATAACGAGTTAAGTAACCTTTAAGTTCTTTCCTAGACAGCCCTTTAAATCATTAATTAATAAAAAATACTTAATAATTTAAAATAACTGTGTTAATATTGGGTGTTACCAAGTTAAAGGCATATGTATTTGATGTGATAGTGGATAAATTAACTGAACTATACAGTGAACTAATTGTAGGAATTGAATAAAGAAACAGATAATGAAATTATTCAACACAGGGATACTGTACTTCGGCAAGCTATAACGCCTATTTGGCGTGTTTTTCTGCAAATGAACCATAAAACACCCCATCAATTTTTATACATTCGAAAGAAATAATAATTGCAAGATAGTGTTTTTTTCACCTTGGTATGTAAATGCACTTATAAAAACTTTTTTTATTATTTTAAAATTTGTTTCACGGTATGATAACAAAAAGTGAGCACTCATGCTAACATGAGATTGAAATAATAGTTCCAATTTTCATTGGCCAATTTTAGAAAAAACTCGTCTGTGGCACAACTCATTATTTAAAATTAAAGAACTACATTTAATGAATTATCGAAAATACACTAATAAAGGCATTAGTGAGTGAATGGATGGATTACAGAACCCCCATAACCCCAGACTTGTAAACTGGGATTGAAGTAGGTAAATAATATAGGTGTATAAATTTTCGTTTTATATACGTGGCAATATTTCGTTATAATTCAGTTTAAGGTATCCATTTATTATCTCAATTGGACCTCTAAAGATGTTTCCAACGTAATTACAATTAAGCACCATACATTACGCCAAACTAACTTAACAGCTAACTCTTAGAGCAACAGAAACTATGTAACTACACCCCTATAAACCTTTGCTATGTAAATGAGGTCACACCACAAATTCAACAAAAGATCCTCGTTTTCCTGTTCCAGTAGAACGTATTTCCAACTACTGCTCTTTGTACAGAAGAAAGCTTTATTTGAACTTGTACTTTTGGTTTTATATCGATACTTCGCTGCACAAAGGACTTGTTTTCACAAAGTGTTATACAAAAATATTTTATTGTAGTGTAAACTTCTTTAGTTCCACTGTTCACTTTTATTTGTGGATATTGAATGACACTGAGTATAATCACTCGGCTATGTAGATATAAATTCGCGCGTTTTAAACTCGGCTTTAGTAAACTAATAGACTACAATCCCATAGAAAAAAAACAACGAATAGAAGTGAATAACGTTTTGAAGGCTGTAACTATGTCAAAAAATAACTCTGAGCGTGATTCGGTCATTTCTGAGCGATTTATGTAAAAACGTGAGTATTTTTTTGTTATCGTAATATTTTTATTTGTTACCATTTATAAGGTACAAGTGTAATATTTAATAACATAATGACATTTAAAAAAATGTTGCCGTACATAAATTTATGATCTAATTACAGCAGTAATAGCTCGATAAATCCTGAAATGTAGATAATTGCTGTAAAATCATAAATTTATGTACGACAACTTTTGTTTTGATATAATGTTATTAAATAATAACGTTGAACCCTAAAGCCGTTCATTATAAATGGTAACAAATAAAATATTACGATATAAAATTTATTCTCACCTCTACCGCTCAAAACTGACAGAATAGCGCTCAGAGTTATTTTATGATATAGTAACAGCCTTCTAAGCGTTATTCACATTGGTTCATTTCACAGATTAATTTTTTCCATGGGCTTGTAGTCTATAAGGGTGTGACAGAGTACACTACATGTCTAACACAAATATTTTTTTGTCAAATAAAGTAAGAAACAAGTAAAATATCAGTTTATCGTTAAAAATATTTAAATGAATTGCTTTTTGCTTCATTTTGAACTCTGAACTTTTTATTCAATATGAAATAAATTACATTTTACAATTAAGTAAAATAGTAACTGTTAAAAATATATATTCAAGCGTATTTTTCGTAAGCTTTTTAAACGAGCAAAATTAATCGCAGTAATCGAATATCGTTGATTGAGCAAAAATATAGCGATTGTGATTTTGACTGATATTGGACATTTTTTTGATATCAGTATACTTCTTATTATGTTTAAGTTACCATCGAATATGTTATATATATGTTACTAATAATCGAATGTGACCACATTTGTCATATTCGATGGTAAGTATATACAAATAACATTTTTCGCTTGGTTTGTCCTTAAGAAAAGTCGCAGATTTGAATCTTGGGCAGGCACCACTATGTTTATCTTATTAAGAAAGTAACATACGTAATTGTGACTTTAATCCATTATTGTGCTTTTTGGTGAAGAAAAATATTGTAAGACATCCAAAAAATCCCGGAAGTAATTTGTGTAGCCTGCCAACCTGCAGTAGAGCAGCGTGGTGGGTCTATGCTCTATAAAACCCTCTTTTATAGGAGTGCAGGCTTGTGGCCAGAAGTTAGACGTCAATAGGCTTCTTATCTTTAAAAACATATAAATAGCAAAATAATAACTACAAATGAATTATGGAAAATAAATAGAACCTTAAAATATTAAAATGCATTATTTTTGTTTTTGTAATGTTCTTTAAATCAACGATAACTCATTATTTTGAAGAACATTAGAATAGGTTTGATTTTACATTAATTTGTATCAAAGTATTAATTTTGCTAACTTTAATACATATGCTGAGTTCAGCACAGTCTACCCAGTATCATTAGTAACTTTGCGATCAATACTGCAGGAAAAAGCGTCAAATTAAATTGTCTTCCCCAGGACACGAATTCAAAATTATACTCCAAAAGTTTGTAGCTCTTTTTGTCAACAGCTCGCCGCATTAATACGTTGGGTACAAACAAGAAAATTACGATTAAATCTCCTAAATTGCATTTATTTTGAATTCAATGTTAGAAGTTATTTATTATATATGTCACTGCAAATACTTGAATCGCTAATAGAGGTTTCAAATTCGATTTTCGGCTGGATATATTTGGAAAATTTCTTTTCTTAATTTGTCTAGGGCTGTGCTAGTGGACAACCATACGTATTTGGTTACAAAATTTAATTAGCGTAAAATAAAATAAAAGGTTCCGAGGCGTAAGGTCGCTAAACTTGTATAATTGAGGTAATTTGTTTTATGGCCTCATGCCAAGGACGCGAAAACTTTTTTAATAAAAATCTTTCAACGACGCTTTCTCACTGGACGTAAATTTAGATACGATGTTACGAAGGAAAGTAGGTTCTGGACCAAATGGTTCATGGGCATGGAAAAGTGTTTGTCATCAATCGGTCTTTGTAAAGGCTTCATCAGCAATTGACCAAAATCTAAGTTGATGCTTTAAATAGATATTAAGGAAATGAAAATATTGAAAACGTTTTTGAAATGGAGATTTTTTTAACCTGCCTTGTGATATTTACTTTAGAGGTATCAATGTAACTCAGCCGTCACATCCAAACACGTAACACTCATTTGACTAATGTTGGCTCTCGTCGTTTACGTTAGTATATATATAGTTAGGTGACAACACTCGTCGTCGCTCGTCGTCGCTTCAACCGATGGACGTCCACTGCTGGACATAGGTCTCACGAAATGATGCCCACAAGACCCGATCTTGTGCCGCCTGGCTCCAGCGGCTACCGGCGATCCTCCTTATATCGTCGGTCCACCTTGTGGGGGGTCTTCCTACACTGCGTCGTCCAGTGCGGGGTCGCCATTCCAGCACTTTCCGACCCCAACGTCCATCGGTTCGTCGGACTATGTGCCCCGCCCATTGCCACTTCAGGTTCGCGATTCGTAGAGCTATGTCGGTGACTTTGGTTCTGCTACGGATCTCCTCATTTCTGATTTGATCGCGTAGAGAAACTCCGAGCATAGCCCTCTCCATCGCACGCTGAGTGACTCTGAGCTTCCGCATGAGGCCCATAGTCAGCGACCACGTCTCAGAACCGTAGGTCATCACTGGCAACACGCACTGTTCGAAGACTTTGGTCTTCAGGCACTGAGGGATATTGGACGAAAAAGTCTTCCGGAACTTCCCGAACGCTGCCCAACCGAGTTGGATTCGGCGGTTGACCTCTTTCTCGAAATTGGACCTACCTAGCTGGACTATGTGTCCCAGGTATGTATACTCGTCAACAATTTCGAGTGTAGAGTTCTCAACGATGACTGGGTGGAGCGGAACATGGATATTGGACATAACTTTCGTCTTATCCATGTTCATTTTTAGGCCCACCTGTCGAGAAGCTCTGCTGAGGTCATCGAGCATTGCATTGAGATCTTCCAGAGTCTCTGCCATAATGACCACGTCGTCGGCAAACCGTAGATGAGTGATGTACTCGCCGTTGATGTTGATGCCCAGTCCGTTCCACTCCATAAGCTTAAACAGGTCCTCCAACGCCGCAGTAAAGAGCTTCGGGGAGATAACATCTCCCTGTCGCACTCCACGCTGCAGTTGGATAGACTCTGTGCTTTGGTCCTGTATACGGACTGACATAGTGGCGTTTTCGTACAAACACTTCAACACGTGTATGTACCGGTGGTCAATTCGGCATCTCTGCAAAGATCTCAACACGGCCCATGTTTCCACCGAATCGAAGGCTTTCTCATAGTCCACGAACGCCAAGCAAAGTGGCCGATTATACTCCTCGGTCTTCTGTATAATCTGCCGCAGCGTAAAGATGTGGTCTATGGTACTAAAGCCTTTTCGGAATCCGGCTTGTTCGGGGGGCTGGAAGTCGTCAAACTTGCGAGCGAGACGATTCGTAATGACCCTCGAGAACAGCTTATAGACATGACTTAGCAGCGCAATAGGTCTATAGTTCTTCAATAAGGTGTTGTCACCTTTCTTGAAGAACAGAACTACCACGCTCCTATGCCACGCCTTTGGCACCGTACCTTCCAGGATGACGGAATTGAACATTCGCTGAAGGACTTTTAGAATGGGTTTTCCACCCGCCTTCAGGAGTTCCGCTGTGATTCCGTCATCACCAGGTGCCTTGCTGTTCTTCATCTGTTTAAGGGCCATACTAATCTCGTACAAGCTGACGTCCGGGATATCTTCGGTATAATGTCGAGTAAGTTTGGCACGAGGATCTTTAGCCAAACTATCAATAGGCTTGCAGGTCGATGTGTATAACTGCCCATAGAAACTCTCAACCTCCCTCCGAATCTCAGGTCCAGATGCAATGAGTTCGCCGTTATGAGTCCTCAGCCGCGTCAACTGGCTCTGACCGATAGACAGATCTTTTGCGAACACTTTAGTGCCTTTGTTGCGTTCGATGGTATCTCGTATACGCTCGGCATTAAAGTGTCGCACATCACGCTTTTGCGATTTAGAGATCTGTCTATTGATCTGCCGGTATGCGGACGCGTCTGCTGCAGACTGCAAGCTCATTGCATGTCTCTGTTCCATGAGATTAAGAGTATGGTCTGAGAATCTCTTGGTTTTCTTTCTACGGGGTTTATAGAATTTCATCCCAACCGTATGGACAGTTTCCACTAGCCTATTGTTTAGCTCGTCCACGGATTCGCAATTCTCGAGGCAAGCGAAGCGGTTTTGCAGCTCCAGTTGGAAGCTCTCGGGGTCTTGGATATGAGCGCGAGTGGGTCGGAGCGTTGACTTCACCAGTCTGTTCCGTTCACGGACAACGTCAATATTCAATGTGCCTCTTACCATACGGTGATCGCTCCCAGTTTTCACTCTATTGATCACAGAGACATCATTGAATATATTTCGCTTCGTAGACATGATGAAGTCAATCTCGTTTCTCGTGGAACCATCGGGACTAAGCCAAGTCCACTTTCGATGTGGCCGTTTCCTGAAAAAGGAGTTCATCATGTAGAGGCCCTCCCTTTCCATGAAATCGGCCAGCATTTGACCTCTCTGGTTCCGTTGCCCGTATCCAAATTGCCCCACTCTCAACTCTGCCCCACTTCGTTCGCCGAGTTTTGCGTTGAAATCTCCCATTACAATATTGTAGTGTGTCCTAGAGGTATGTATGGCTCTTGATATATCCTCATACATAACCTCTACATCATCATCGGGATACGATGATGTGGGTGCGTAAACCTGTATGACCTTCAACGAATACCGTTTGGTAATTCTGAGTATAAGGTACGCTACCCTACTGGACACACTGTTTACTTGGACAATATTGTTAACGAGAGATTTGTGGACGAGGAACCCGACACCACCTTGGGATTGGTGTTCACCCTCCCGGTAGTATAGCAAGTTACCGGATTTGAGAATTATCGTGTCCTCCCCCTCTCTACGGACTTCGGATAATCCCACAATATCCCAGTGTAACTTGCTCATGGCTTCTTCCAGCTCGAAGACTTTTTCGTCGGTCCTCAAAGTGCGTGCGTTGTATGTTGCCAGGTCAAGTCGTCGGGGTTGGCAGCGGAATCTCTTCCGGAGATTCTTAGCACCCCCTGCCCCGCCGTTACCGAAACCGCTGCCAGAGCTTGGAATAGCGGGGCTGCCGGGGACTGGGGGCCGTTGCTGCCTTGTCGTCATCATGTGTGGTTTTGCCAATAATCACCACGCTTGGCAGGCGGGTTGGTGATCGCAGTGCTGACCTTATCGCACCGATAACGCTGCTGCCCGTTATCGGTCTGTGGCATTTAGGTCAGCTAAGGAGAATGGTTATACCGCCATTTGTCGGTCGCCAGAGCCTCGTCGGTAGAAGCAGGGTGCACCGCGTGCAGGTGAGGTTGGCGTTTGGAGAAACGGACTGGGACTCGTTTCTCCCTTACACCCCCTGACAACACTGAAAGCTCTAAAATATTGAGACTTATAGAGGTTTATAGCAACACTTAAAGATACCAAAAAACATTTTGTAATATTACAAAATGTTATGCAATACGAAGTAACTTTAAAGAGTGGAACAATTGTAAGAACAGCACTTTCAGCTGCTTCGTGGTGTAATTGTTTTAAATTGAAATAGTGCTAAATTGTATAAATTCAAATAATTAAGTAATTATTAGTGTAGATCAAGTTAATGTGAATTGGTGTTTTTATAATAAAATGTTATAATTCAAATCATCATTTAATCTAATTTTACTGACAGTATATGGACAGTAACTTTACATAACTATAATATACATTCTATTTTTTTTACTCTGTGCAGAGATGGAACAAAAAATTAGAGTTTTATCGTGGGATTTTAAGCATACAAAGTGTATTAAAAGAAACAAGTTTCAAAGGGGAATGAATCTATTTGCATACCTTCTTTGCTGACTGTTTTGGGACTTCTCCTCTAACTCTTCTCTTTCTTTCCGTTACCTCCTTTAACGAGACTATGGCTACATAAAAATGCTGTTTGTGTAATTATCTTCAACTGTACCAAAGGTGAGGAAAAGAAGATGTCAAATATAAATGTAAAATTTAGAAATATGATATTTAAGGCAATAACAAACTGTATTTATTATCGTAAGCATTTTCCATTCTTACGTGCTTATATAAAATGATGAATGAAACCATTATCATAACATTATTGGTTTTACTACTTTAAAAGAGACGCAGCTGTCAAATTTTATTAAAAATGTTTATGAATTTGTATGCCTAAAAATTATAATATAAATGAATAACAACACAAAATATAATTAACAGGAACCTTAAATAAGCGTTCCATTTTTTTCGGCGCCAAGAGCCCGATAAATTACTAAATCCAAGAGCGGAGCCTCACGATTACGAGATCACATTTTACAACGTTCCTTAAGTAATTTTGTAATAGAATTCTTAATATCAAATTTTCTGACATTAAAATATGGCACAATAAGTTTTGATATACTACCATATATAAATTTCTTAAAGTGAAGACTTCTTTTTGAAGTGAGCACTTTAAACTTCTTCCATTCCTTTAAGCCAGGTTTACTATTTAACAAGAAGTACATAACTCCAATTCCCATGATTTCATTATTACGTATTGTTTTATAAAACTTAAAAATATAAAATGTTTGCTTAAATTGTACGATCATGTGAATACATATAAAATTTTTATTTAAAGTACTTCGAAAATAATTTGACTACTTTTATATATATGTCAGAGGACCGCGATTTACTAGCAGATGTTTTACGAAAGCCCCAATTCAAACATGTCTTTAATTTAAATTTATACAAAAAAAATTGTAAAATAGGAATGCAAGGATTCTTTAAAACTTTTACTTGAGCTTTCAATAGATGGCGCTGTACTATATTTCGCAAGTCATATAAATTAATGAATTGACATTGTATTTGAGAAAAACTATATCAACATAGAGCGTCATTTACTGCAAAAAAAAACGTATTTAAATTTAAGTGAAATAAGTTGTTCATTAAAGATTGAAATTTTGAACAGTGTCATATACATTTGGGTAGAATATGAACTAATAATAGGAATTGAATAAAAGGGTTCTCAGAAAGTTCTCAACGAAATTTAAGCACAGACCAGAATATATGAATATGCCTCATTCCTATTTTTGAAGTTATACTTCTTTTGGCGCGAAAGGAAAAAATGAGGAGGATAATTTTTTACGATCCGCGTGCACATCGTCACCAAATACCGTCACCCTGAAGTTACCTGTAGTCAACATTTTAATGTTTTTTTTAAAGATTTTTATTTTGTTACGCCAAAGAAGTATAACTTCTATAGCGTGTACATAAGTACACACACACTTTTTAAATACATTATAATTATATAATACCTTAATTATATTATTACTTCTTTAAAACTTTTACGTGACCTTTCAATACATGGCGCTGTACTATTTTACGCAAATCATAATAATTAAAGAATCAATATTGTATTTTTAAATAATATATCAAGAAAGAGCGTCATTTACTGCAAGTAAAAAAAACGTAATTAAATTTGAGTAAAATACGTTGTTCATTAAAGATTGAAAATTTGAACAGTGTCATATACATTTGGGTAGAATATAACCTAATAATAGGAATTGAATAAAAGGGTTCTCAGAAAGTTCATAACAAAATTTATGCAAAACCAGAATATATGAATATGCCTCATACCTATTTTTGAAGTTATACTTCTTTTGGCGCGGAAGGGAAATATGATGAGAATACATTTCTACGATGCGCGCGCACACCGTCACAAAAAACCGACACCTTGAAGTTAGCATTTTAGTTTTTTGAAAAGATTTTTGTCTTGTTACGTCAAAGAAGTATAACTTGTATCACGCGTACAAACACAGTTTTTTAATATTTTATAATGATATAATAGCTTAATTATTGTTAGATTTATTGTGACATTCATATATCATATATCAGACTCAACTATAGAAAACAAATTATAAAGTATTTATGTCCAATAAAAGTTAGTTTACGTTTTTTAAACAGGCATTATTTCCATGCACAACGGTCGGAGGGACATACATGGGTAAAGGAGAGGATAAGTTACCACTTTTTTTTTGTCGCTGGGAAATGCATTTGCACCTCGACCTATGGGGTCGGGAGTGTGGGACTCCGTGGGAAGGTACAAGCTCGTAATACCCACTAAAACCCAGCGGGACCGCTATCAACCATTATTGGGGAGCCAGAGGTTCGTTGAGGCATTCCTCTCTGGCCCCTCAGTTGCAGCTCACAGATATTCTACAGGAGAAGCTTTGTACGAATCTCCGCCTCCTGTTTCCTGCACCCCTTCGTTGGGGCTGCAGTGTTTCGGCGGCATTCACCCACTCCCTTTGCCGTGCCTCCTTAAGCGAGATGACAGCCTCGCAAAAGGAGGCAACCTCTCTCCAGGCCTGCTCACTGGTAAATATTGCTCCTATAATTGTTTTAAGTGAAAATTTTATTGATAATTTCAGCACAGAAAATGCTGGGAAACTTATCAATTTCTTACGTGAAGATTTAAATCTGTCAACCAATAATGAGCCCGTGCTTTTTACGACACGACATGGTACAACTATTGATACTGTGTTTGTACGATATTTAGACAAAGTTTCTACAAAAATATTTGTATCATATTTTAGCTATCATAAGCCTCTTGTAACTCACATGTCTACTGAACTCCAACCAATGGACGTGAATTAAATAGTAAATATCAATATATATAAGTTGCATGCCAACAAAAAAATGTCCATCTCTTTAACTATCTAAAAATATGTTTTATAATGTTTAAAACTTTATTTAACTAGAGAATGCGTTATAATAAAAGATTCAATGTATTGAATACCTTTTTTTCTATTGTTAGTGTCGTTGTTTCTGCAAAACTTGAATATGGTGAAAGATAATTTTTGTGAAAAGATTTTTATCTTGTTACGCCAAAGAAGTATAACTTCTAACGCATGTACATAAGTACAAACACACCTTTTTTTCATTAACGTTGTGTTTTAGGTTAAGCGGTAAGTAATTAATTAAAATTTGTACAATATATTCGAGGGTCTGTCGTCCATATAAGTTATTAGTATGTGGCGCAATAAGTTCTGCGATAGCGACACTTCGTGTAACTATTGGGTACTGAAACTGCTTTTGTGGTTCGTTTTTTTTAATCTATTAGTAAGATGTCTGTGATCCTATCCCGTATTGACATAATGTTACAATAAGAAAGAATACTTTGGTGATCAACTTGTATGGTATTATAGATTTGAGTAAACGTATTTGCAATTGATAAATGTTAACTAAATGTGATTTGTAGGTTCTGCCACAGCTAATCACGATATGCTTGATTCTGCATGTGATTTATAAAGCGTATTTAATAAGGCTTTATTGTTTGTCACACACATAATCTATATATATATGTGCGGTTGATTGTAATTGGTAGTACATTAGGAAGGTGATGACTACTAAAACACAATTTATACTAGTTCATTAGTCATCGATCATTATTTGTAAGAACAATACCGTATGTCTTGATGATAAATAAATAAAAAAATAAATGTGTGCAGTCCATTTTAAGCAATCGTCCATCAGAAGATCGAGATATTTAAATGTTTTAATTAATTCAACTGAGTGCAGGCACAAATGGCTTTGTGCTATTAGCATATTAAAATCAACATTGAGATTGTTATATCAATCCCAGGTTAGCCTGATTAGTCACCTTTTCTTGTTTCTCTATTGTTTTCTGTAATTACAAAATGTGTGTAACGGTGTGTAAAGAATAAACGTATTCTTTCTTAATTCCTATGATATAAATATACATGTGTTATTATTTACTTCATCTTGTATATATTAGTATATAAACCCACGTTAATGAAAAATGAAACTACATTAAAATTTTAATCCTCTGGCACCGCGCGAAAGCTTAAAACTTTTATCACTTCATACAAGGCAAGTTTTTTTTTCTTAATAACTAGGTGAAACTGGAAAATGAATTCGTGAAAAGTTAAATCTTAAATATTGCCAGCTTTTAACACAATTTGCTTCGTACAAAGTTATTACCTCTGTCTCTAGTATTTTGGAAAACATTCAGATATTTAAAACCTGTAACTACCTACTTGGGCATTACATGGATTGTTGATTAATTTTAGATAACACTGATTTATATTTCTTGTTGTAAATGAGATTTGAAACAATTTGTTGCCAATTAGCAATTTAATTACTTCTGTTTTGTCCTTGTTTCCATGTCAATTCTTTTAATAGCGGCGATGCATAGGACGCCACCGTCCATGTGGCGGGTTGGATAGAATGTGGACTGTATAGCGGTGCGCTGTAGAAGAAGAGAAGGAATTTAGAATTCAGTGAGTTGTCCGCTTAAGTGATAATATGAGACGGAGGGAGAAAGGAATGGTAACTGGAGATTCTGGCTCTCCTGCTCCTTCCCGAAGTATCATACCGAACATGTCAAAAAAGGCGTTTGTTTATGTCATCCAGGTATCTATTGACTCATCACGGTATCTCTGGAACCATTAAGCGTAGAGACTTTTTTTTTTCGCTGGGTTAATGCATTTACACACACCGCCTGTGAGACAGACGGGAGTGCGGGACTGGCCGAAAGCCTAGAGCCTTGAAATTTAATTCGAATATACCTTTTGCCGAGTAGAGGTTAGCTAAAAACGGATTTTGCGAAATTCCACCCGCAAGGGGGTTGCGGGAGGGACCAACAAAACCAAGCATCGACGTAAAAAAATTTTCGAAATATTTCATCCTCTTTTTGCTAAATGATGAAGTTACATACTAAGGTAGATTTATTTTATAGTTCTTTTTTTAATTTAAATCTGCTGTAGTCTACGAGAGCAAAATACATTGTACTCCTGGCACAAAAAGGGTAAAATGTACAGCTGTATTGCTTATTTTGCCAAACTAATTGAGCCTTCACTTTAGTAGATTAGTAAGCAAAAATATATTTAGTTTCATCGGAATATCTCAGTGCCGACGACAGGTTACTCGTGTAGTTTCCTTACAACCCTCAACGATATTAAATTATCTAACACCTGCTTGAGTATTTAGAGTAATTTATCTTCACTATCAAGACACTCGTAGAGGGATTAATCTTGTTAAAGCTTTTCTCTATTATTCATGAGCTCGTTACTCTAAATTCACAAATGAAATCATTGTACATGTTTATGTTTGACATTTTAAATGTTTATATTACATTTTATAATTTTAATAAAAGTGTAAAGACTTAAACGTCAGTTTTGACATTTATGCGGTCTCGTCGGCGTAAATATATAAGTTAATCGCTAGCAGAAATCTTGGGTTCGGTTCCCGATTGGCCAAATCTAAGAAACTGCATTTTCTAATTTGTTTTAGTCTGGACTATTGAGAGCCTTCGGCCGTGGCTAGTAACTAATCTACCAGCAAAGACGTTTTCCCAACCAAGAAGTTTATTGTCCAGTACGATGCTGTTTAAAAATGATAAGAGGTAAATTACCTATTAGCAAGTAATTTACCTATACCAACTGAGACTACATCGTCACTTACCACATATGACATTTTAGCAATAAGGAAATCTATTTTTCTGTAACAATAATAGTAAGTCTATATATTAAATAGTATATATTATTATAGTATAAAGCACCGAAATTGTTTTTATTATGTCCTTAATAAAGTTTGAAACCATACTAATAGTATAGCCCAAGGCGGTTTAAGTAGAAATGTAATAATGCGAGATGGTTTCAAACCCTAAACTCAACAACAAAAACAAAACTATTCCCGATTGACCAAAGGTTTAATAAATTGACTCCCTTGGAGAAAATTAGTGATATTCACACGAGTAAAGAACAGCTTATCGAAGCAAATCAAATCAAAACTTACATCAGAATTTGTTAAGTATATAATTAATTTTTAAATTATATAATTTAAATTAATAATATTTTGTTAATTAACCAAGATAAAAAATATTAATAACATAAGAAAGTAGGCTTTTGTAAGTGAAGAAATTACTACACACTATCTCGTATATCATAAACGCAAACTTTATATCTTTTATGTACATAATTAACTGAAAAATTATAATTAAACTGTAGAACAAATAATGTAAATTTTTACTTGAGCCGGTTTATATAATTAAGTAGGCTTTTATTGCACTTTTGGCATGAAAATTTATTAAAAGGAAGTAAACGCCTGATGACAAGAACTTTTAAAAATATGGCGATGAGACCTAAACATTTCTTTATAACAAGTCGCTGTTGGATAAATGATAACATTATTTAAATATTTCAGGGTTTTCGTTAAGAATACGGCAAAATAGTTTAAATTTTCTTGTGTTAAAAACTTGTATTCAATTTGTTGCGACACCACAAAATGTCATTTATTGTTTTTAATTAATAGTTAGTCTAGTTTGAAAAGGCTTCCCTGTAAAATCGAAGAAGCTAGGTATAAGCAAATCAAGTACAATATCCAATAGACTTAATCACCAAAGCAGTAATTAAATTCTCATACAAGACAAATCTACAGCTATTTACTATATAAATTACTGAGTAGAATACATAATTATTGAAACGTCGGGCTGCCGGATTACCCCTTCACCCACAAATAATATAATAGACAAATTGAATTTATACGCAAATTCATTTGCGTAGACTCAATAAAGCCGCCATAGGGCAATCAAGTCTTGATAGCTTCACTGGTATACCAATGACCAAGCTACTTAAGCTTTCGGTTAAACTCGAAATAGTTTAAATCCAAAAAAGGTATTCCGAGTCTGATATTACTAATATTTTCTGAATTTCAAGTTCCTGCGGACTTATAGTAATAAAGAGGAGTTTATGGAACTATAAGAGCTTCCTTTTTTTGCTGGGTTATGCATTTGTCTACCCAGAGGGTGCTTAATCAGATAATCTATCCGGTAACTAACTAAGCATACAGGTGCCTCGAGCCGCTAATACCGCTCTTTACTTCCCTGTCCGCTGCAGTTATGTCCTATATCTAACCCTAATGTTCCCCAAAACTCATCCATCTATATACCAAGCTTCCTATCTGACACCCATACCGATAAGTCTCAGAGTCACTCAGCCTGCGATGGAGAGACTTATGCTAGGAGTTTCTTTTCGCGATCAAATCAGAAATGAGGAGATCTGTAGCAGAACAAAAGTCACCGACATAGCCCTACGAATCGCGAATCTGAAGTGGCAATGGGTGGGGCACATAGTCCGACGGACCGATGGACGTTGGGGCCCGAAGGTGCTGGAATGGCGACCCCGCACCGGGCGGCGCAGTGTAGGCAGACCCCCCACAAGGTGGACCGACGATATAAGGAGGGTCGGCGGAAGCCACTCGAGCCAGGCGGCGTAAAATCGGGTCTTGCGGACATAATTTCGTTAGGTCTATGTCCACCAGTGGACGTCCATCGGTTGAAGCGACTTCGTGAGTGAAACAATAGATGATCAGCATGCGCCGCTTAGTATTCCGCTTCCACTGCATTCATTCCCTATCTCTCGCTCAGGTAAGGTAGCTGAGCGAGAGATAGGTCTCATAGAGTTTAATGTATTACAAAACATGCCGGTTATCAGCGAACACCTTATCCTAATACAATTATCAATATATAATTTCGTGTATTCGAACGTTTATTATTGAATCGCGCAAAAACGGCTTAACGAATTTGGCAGAATTTTGTAAAACAGGTAGTTTACGTCCTAGAATAATACTTACTTTTTATCACAGTAACAAAAAATACCCTGGTGTATGGATTAGTATCCTTCGAAGTTGTGTAAGCGTCATTATAAAAACAGAGTTATTATTATTTTAACATAGAGGACGACTTTAGTATAGTATAAACTACGTAGGCACGTCACTATACGTGCTAACGTACTGTACCCTTATTTGAAGTGTTTCCGGTAACACTTCAAATAAGGGAAACCGGGGTATTTCAACATATAATTTTATAATTTCACAGCTATGATTTCTATATCAATTTCTGAAGACAACTCAAACTGATGTCGAAACTGCCAAAATGGTGTTATTCGTTTATTTTCACAGCATTATTTCTTATGGCATACTGTTACGGGGTAAGGCGACTTTGAAACTATATATATTTTACAAAAAAAGAGCATTACGTGCCATGTATCAGAAAAGATCTAGTGCTTGTCTAAAAAAATATTTCAAGAAACATCAATTCTCACATTAGCGTCGCAATATATATTAAATAATATATTATATTTCCGTGATAATATTCAGTTATACAGCAAAAAAGGGGAATATGTATGTTTATATATGTTTCACTTTTTTTAAATTTGTAATTATGTAATTTTAATATTAGATTTACCTTCGCATAGTTTTAATAAATATGTCAAAAATATCCTCTTACAGAAGGTATATTATAATGTTGAAGATTATTTAAGCGACAGAAATGTTTGGACTTGATTCCAGTTTCTCACAGAAGCAATATATTACACATAAGGATAGTTTTGTAAGTCTCCAACATACAAGAAGAAAAGAGTAACCGTTGATTTCTTGTCGGTTTCTTCTCAGCGGATTTAACTTTCCGAATCGGTGGTAGATTTGTTACCAACGGACAGACTACTGACGATTCAAAATTGCTTTTTGAGCGTACTTGAATAAAGAATATTTTGATTTCGATTTTTTTTTAAACAAAGTCGTAGGTTGTAGCTAGTGTTAAAATTCAAAATTAGGGTCGTCTGGAATTGACAATAAATGCAATATCACTGCTATTTCGAGATCTACTTCTCACTAGAGTCTGAGAGTTTGCAAAAGTTGTTTTGAATACGTTCAGCGTCAAAACTTGCGAATTCTTGGCAAGGATTAAAAGCTTTCTGCCTTATAACTAACACCCACTAATATAGCAGGTTTTGCATCCAACTACATTGTTGTCTTCATCGCTGCAAACTAAGAAAGAGATAACGAACTTTGTTAGCGGTGTGATGAGATTTCGAAATTACTCTGCTTCTTAACATGATAACTATATTATACGAAAACCGTAAAGTGCAAAATTGAAACACTAATATACATAGTTATAATATATACTTTAGAAAATCACAAAGCATATTTGATTAGCATACTGATGTAACTGTACTAATATTTGTTTAGTTAGCGAAGGTTCCATATTCAGTTCCTGGCAAAGAAAATTTAAAGAATTGCCTTACCTAATTTGCATGGATCTGGACTGGCTGGAGACTACCATTGTGACTAGTTACCACCCATCAGCAAAGACCTGTCGCTAAGTAAAAATGAAATGCTGAAATGTATTTTATATGTCGGAGTGCGGTAATCTGCGGAACGCTGGCGCCATCTGTCTATCAGCGTGGGACAGATTCAACAGTGGTGGTTCTCGGGTGACGGCCCGCCGGTGCAGTCGATTTTTAAAACTGTCGCGTTCCTACCTATTATTATTAAGGAGTTTGTGTAAATTGATATCGGGAACATTAAATGATTGAACATTATAATCTGAGTTAACTAATAAAGTGTTTGATTGCACCAATATTACTAAAGCCCACAGTATGGAGATTGAATTTTGGATGCCACTAACGATGATGTTGGCGGAGAACCCTACACCCCTATGCTTTATGCTCCTTTCTCTCTTATTCTCCGACATATATATGTTTCAATAGTAAAAATGTTATGCAAATGAAATAGAAACCACAATATTGTGCCGTCATCCTGCCTTATTAACATGTGCCTAACCTGCCAGTACACAATTTTCCGTTTTATAACGATGTTAGCCCATTTACGAAACGCAGTCAGTTAGCACACTTCTTACACCTGGACTGGGCTTGAAATGCGCATAAAGTGCGACTATGAATGCGACTCCTTTCGCAACATGGATGGTCACGTAGCTTCAACGGAATCGGTAACTACGCAGGCAACACGTCGGCGCATAGCTAGTGAGCTAATAAAAAAGAAAAGGTGTGCTTAACATTTAAGGCAATTAGCTTTTATATGCGTATATCAAAGCAATAAAAACTTTTTTAATAAAACCCTTTTTGACCTTTTCTCCTGGACATAAATTTAAGCATGAGGTATTAGTAGAAAGAGGGGACATTTGCAATTTTTCAACGACTCAGTTTTTTCACGAGATAAATTAAAGATGAAATAAAGGAGAAGGGAAGAATCTCATGCCGTTATTCATTCCGATAAGAGTGTTATATAAGACCATTCTTAAAAAAAGTATTTCGAATCAAATCAAAAAACTTCTATTATATTGGACATAATTTCTAAACATTTTTTGTACACAAGATGACTTGCTAAGTTGTATATGTTATAAAATAACGCTGCGTTTTCGATAAAAAGTATTTCTTTGATAAAAGGGTTTGTAAATATCGAAGAAAGCATATTTATGCGTTGTTTGTCTATGGTAAAAGTGGTCCTAGTGTTAGCTTAGCAAACCAACTACATACAAACATTGCATTGAAAGTATTTGTTTTTAATATTGACAATAATGGCTCCAAACCCTGGGCTGATCAAATTCTTAATGATAATTTATATATCGGAGTGCAATAGTCTGTAGCGCCATCTATCAATCGGCGTGGGGCAGAGCCAATAGTGACGATCCGGCGCGCGTTTTCTCTAGTTCTCGGGTGATAGTCCGCCAGAGCGGTCAACTATTGAAACTGTCACGGTCCTAGCTGTTATTATTAATGAGTTCGTGTACATTGTTATCGGGAATATTAAGTGATTGGGCACTACAATCTGAGTTAATTAATAAAGTATTTCATTGCACCAACATTACTAAAGCCCACAGTATGGAGATTGAATTTTGGATGCCACTAACGATAATGTCGGCGGAGAACCCTACGCCGCTATGCTTTATGCTCCTTCTATTTTATTCTCCGACAAATATATCTTAATTATATTAAAAAATCGTTATACAACTGCACATAATAGTATTTGAATGTGGTAGTTAACAGACTCAAAGAAATAGTATTAGACTTTAAACTTCAAACATTTTCCTATAAACGGCAAAGCTAGAGATTATTAGGGGTCTATTAATAATATTTCTAGAGTCACGAGGATTTACTTACTCTGTCAACCATGCTTGCTTGATATGTGCCTGTTTTAAACCTCATATAAACTCATTTTATAACGTACATACTAATACAAGACTGTTTCGGTGTATTTAGTCATGTGTATTATATATACATAAACCATGCCAATACTTTTTGTAAAATTAAGCTCGCAAATTTCTCATTTTTCAGTCCTCCGTGCAGTATAAAATAAATATAAATACAGTGTTACAAATTAATAGAATATTGTAAAAATTATGCCAATCGCATTATTCGTAGAAAAGATATGGACTCATCCATAATGAGTTTATATCGTAATTAATAAGTAAGAGTAATTGTTTTGTCTAAATATTTGCATAAATAAATTTCAAATTGGAGGAAACTTCTGAAGCAACGTTTTCTTTTATATTGTACTAATATATAAAAGCAACAAGAATGGAAAGAGTCACCTAAATCCCGTCGCGAATATAAAATTACTATAATAATAATTTTATGAGATTTTGTAAGACAATTTCCGTATCTCATTATCAAGAAGCACATAAGCGCTAAATTTTAAAGCCATTGAAATTCACGGAAACTTCAGCTCTTGTACGCGGAAAGCTCTTGAATACTTCAAGACTATAAAAACTTAACATTTGTACTTCCTCACCAAATCTTGAATTTATAAATAAAACGTAATTATTACCACCAATACCATTTTCTTTCTAAAATACTTCAGCATGTTTTATTAGTTAATTCGCAATTTATTACGCAAGATTACCTACTCAGTCACTAGATAGGCTTAATTCACAAGTGTATGTACACTGCAGGGAATGTTTTAATTATATTAAATCGCAAAGATCTCTCTATTTGAATACTGTTAAATAAATCTTCTAATTAGGACAAACTATCTGAGGTACATTTTTGACGTCCATAATGATTTAAATAAATAAATCTTAAAACAATAGTGACCAGGTCCGTTACTGTAACCTTTGCTATGCAAATTGGGGTGAGCCGCAAGTAGAACAAAAGGCCTACACGTTCCGCTATTCTGCTATTTGATCGTATTTGTCTGCAACAAACGGCCTTTTGTTCAACTAAAAGCAATATTTGAACTTGTACGTTTCATTTCAGGTTATACCTTTGTAACAATATCAAGGCATGCTCCATCAATGTAACAGACGTTCAGAATACATTTCCGCTTAGATGCAATTGTACATGAGCACAAATTTCGAGTTGAAACCATATCGCTCCTTTGGATGAATAACATATCAATCGGTCAATACAAAATATCATTTTAACTCTCAAATAGAGGAAAAAATATATATAAGGCATTAAAAGTTTGCTAGAAAAATGCTCTGAACGGTTATAACTCTACGACGTTTCATTACCAAACACTGTCTCATATTTCGTAAAATCTAATGTTATATCAAAACAATGTATTTGCTTTTCGTTGTTGTGCATAAATAGTCGTGTATTCACAATAGTTAAAGACGGCAATATTTGATTCGAACCTGGGAAATTTCTTTTTCTAATTTGTTTAATTCTGGAATAATGGCACGCTTAGGCTATTTATTAACACTCTATCAGAAAAGCAAAACAAATTGCATTCTATACAATACGTAAGTACGATATTATGCACCAAGAATTAAGGCGATAAATTGCGTCATACTAAGTTACCGAGTTTTCATCTTGGGCTATATCATCACTTAACATCAGGTGAGATTACAATCAAGCGTTAACCTGTCAGCAATAAAGAATATACCCAAAACTCTTACTAACATACACATAGAGTGCTCTGTAGCACTACAAAATACCAAGATGATTTAAATGTTTTGCTTTTTGAAGTGATCTTCGTTAGGCGCATGAGGGTAAAATATTTACGGAAGAAACGCGTGATTAGCGTCACGAAAATGTGCAGCTTTTTATCCTAATTCATCATTTAATAATTTAATATACTATTATTCATATAATATAATATAAATATATTTCATAAATTCTCTTTTCTGCATTTTAAATTCAAAAACAAAATGTCATTAATAATTCCTAGTATTGATAAAAAAACACAAAGTATTATTGTTCCACTTCGGCCTTTGAGATTTTTTGGGAGCGGGTTACAAACCCAGGTTTAGGAGTCAATGAATTACTCTACCTTATATAAAACAAATTGAATTATAATAATAACGATTATGACAAAAAAGGATGCCAGATTGAGTTTTTTCAGATTTCTTCTAAGCAATAGTGCGTGAAAGTAACCTCGTAATTTAAGACTTTAACCTTATCATTAGTCGTAGATATTTGTATATTTGACAATTGAAAGGCGTAGGGAAAGATTACTTTTATTGTATATACTTACATAATTTTCAATTTAAATGGAAATAATACAGAAATTGTGTAAATTCACTTACATTTTGGTTTATATTTTCAAATGCTTTGTTTAACATTTAACGCGACGAAAAATGCATACGAAATAAAGGCGAACGGGTCACTGCATAACTTCCTCCTTTATTCATGAAGCAATTTAAATAGCTGGCTCGTAACTACAGAATCATTAGTGGAACTTAAAAGCCTTACGCACTATGCCAAGAACGAATTTTCCTTCTGGATGTTTGTATTTTTTTTATTATGATTAACGTCTATATTACACTGGATAGATTTTTCCTAATTTGTCATACAAATGTGCCCCGGCACCTCATCAGAAAGACATAGAAGGAACAAATTCGTGTAGTATAAAAAAAGGTTATAGTGAGCTAAACTCAAAAGATTAGATATATTCTGTCGTGTACTTTTGTATAGAACTATAAAATGGGAACAGTTCTGTCATACATGATGTTTACAAAACTTTAACCATTCACACAACGCATGTTGCGGAAGCTCTCAAATGGAAAAAAAACACCATTATCACACCTTATTACCCTAACACCGCAAGAATTTTTCCAATAGGACTAATAGTTCCTGAGATTAGCGTGTTACCAATCAAACTCTTCAGCTTCATAATATTAGTATAGATTCTACAATTTAAGTTAGTATTTATATCAACAATATAGAAATCCTAGTACTTACGTTTGTAACATCAAGGAGATAATAAAGTGAATAATTTAGTTTATTACCATGATGAAATAAGAGAGTCTTTGTTACCATTCTATATATATAAACTAATACATCCAGTTTGCCAAACTAAATTTTACAAAAATTCATTCATTGTCCAAGTTATAAATTTATGGAATTCTTTACCAGAAATACACTACTCACAGTCATTAGCCATCTTTGAAACACGCCTCAAAGAGTTTTATTTAACTGAAAACTGCTATGAATAACACGTTTATATCCGTTCTTTTTCTTTATATTGTATATATTTTTATTTCATATCTTTTGTGTATATATTTTTAGTATGTATCTATAGATATATTGATATTTATATTATATGTAATATGTTATAAACAAAAATTTATTTTTACCTATTTTACTTAAGCATCGGGCGCGGTTCTGCCTTATTATTTATTTTAGTCTGCTTCTTTACATAATAAGGTTGTCTAGAAGAGATTGCTTGTAGTAATAAGACCCCCTTTGCACGATATAATTATTGTAATAATATGTCTTTTATTTTTATTTTGTGTGCAATAAAATGTTTTCTCTCTCTCTCTCTTATTTAGGTGTTCACGTGACTGGATCAATGTGACTGGAGTCCACCTTCGAATGGACTAATTTTTATGATATTCTCATCAGATAGTTTCTTGAAATGTTTAGATTGACAATTCGATTGGGTAAAGTACGATTTTCCCATATACATATAGTACGGGAGCAGGAACTACGTGAGCGACAACCCCTAGAACAGCTAGTATTTGTATAGAACTGCGACTAAATAGTGACAAATAAAGAAAACTATTTCACAATTTCAATTCACAAGGTTTAATGTTCACTTGTGTAATGTATACATCTATAGAGATACTTAATATAATATTGCAGTTTAATGTATAAATTCATAGAGTTATTACCGTTAAGTTAATTAACAGCTTACATTTTTTGATTAGTTATAATGTACACTTAAAAATAAATAAAAAAAAAACTCGAGTTGGGTATTTGATATCCTTGTATTATAAATAATGTAGAGGATAAACTGGTGCAACTATGTATGAGACTCAGTAAGTAAGCAAAGTGAGTAGCAGCCCTTAAACGTCCCACTGCTGGGTACAGGCCTCCTCACTCCGGGGAGCGACGGTATTTAGAGCATAGACCCACCACGCTGCTCCACTGCGGTTTGGCAGGCATAGTACACCAGTGTACACTCTATTCCTTCAATATCATAGTCCGATGTGAGGGGAATCCGACACGACCGGAGAGAGGTCAGGCGCAGGACCGACGGCTTAACGTGCTCTCCGAGGCACGGGGGTGGATCACACCGCCAACTTCCCAACTTCGGGCAAATATTGAGAAAATCTTAATAGAAAACTCAATATNTGTTTACTTCTGTAATGTATACATATATAAAGATTCTTAAAATAACATTGCAGTTTAATGTAAAAATTCATTAAGTTATTACCGTTAAGTTAATTACATTATTTGATTAGTTATAATGTACACTTACAATAAATAAAAAAACTCGAGTTAGGTATTTGATATCCTTGTATTATAAATTATGTAGAGGATAAACTGGTGCAACTATGTATCAGACTCAGTAAGTAAGCAAAGTGAGTAGCAGCCCTTAAAAGTCCCACTGCTGGGTACAGGCCTCCTCACTCCGGGGAGCGAGGGTATTTAGAGCATAGACCCACCTCGCTGCTCCACTGCGGCTTGGCAGGCGTAGTACACCAGTGCACTCTCTATTTCTTCACTCTCATATTCCGATGTGAGGGGAATCCGACACGGCCGGAGAGAGATCAGGCGCAGGACCGACGGCTTAACGTGCTCTCCGAGGCACGGGGGTGGATCAGACCGCCAACTTCCCAACTTCGGGCAAATATTGAGAAAATCTTAATAGAAAACTCAATATTGATTTTTGAATTGGCCCGACCCGGGATTCGAACCCAAGACCTCGTGTACAGACATGCTAACCACTAGACCAATGAGGCAATCAGAGTCAGTGCTGAGACCCTATATAACTTTTGAGGATGAAATTATATATAAAAAATATGCAATAATATTCTGTAATATATATATCGGACCATCAAATAGTGTCACACTGTTATTAACGTATAATCCACTTGAATAAATTGGATCAGTTTTATCAATAAGATATTAAATTCTAGGACTCAGATGAATATAATACTATTATGGATTATATAATCGTTATATCTCTTTTAATCTACTTTAGTTATAAACTAATTGGCTTACCTTCAAACCCAGACAAGGCCGTCAACAAGCCAGACGTAAGCATTGACTATATAATTTAATATTAAAAACCATGTGCAAAATTTACTTTGTGAGTGTTATACTAGTCATTCGCTCAATGAATATTCTATACATAACATGGTGGGATTAAATAATTTCTAAATATTTTTATAACAAAGGTTTGAACAGTTCATAAAAATACCAAAATTTATATATAATATTGATGATGCATATGAGAAAAGCAATACTGGCTTAGTAGTTAGAAGCGTGGTGGAATCCTGGCCTGGCCCAGTTAATTATCTTTATAAAAATGAAACTTACGTACTTGATTGTTCTTTTCAATCCATTATTGTTCTTTTCGGTGAAAGAAAACGTCATGAGGAAATATTCATATCCCAGCAGTACTTCTGGGATATATGTGTCGCCTGCTAAAACGCAATGGAGCGTCATAGTTAGTCTATGCCCTTAAAGCTTCCCTACTATAAATGAGGGGGTCTGTTATTATCTTCTAATGAGAACCTCCAATGAAGCAGCGTTGTGGATATGAGTTCTTCACACTTCCATGATTAATAAAACTTCTTAAATTTTTCTAATTGTACCTGAACACAATTATAATAGAAAATCTCAGAGTATTGGAATAGAACATCTGTTTTCCATCATATTAGACATTAAAATGTTTTAATTTTTACACAATTTTAATACAAGAAATAAAAACAAACTTGTAACGCTATATTGTTGTAATGCCATATTTTAGAGTGAAGAAGGTTCAGAAGTCGTTTGTCGGGTTAGGTTGTTTGATATCCGAATGACTTCTCAGTCTGCCTCCACATAGATTTAAAAAATATGTTAAAAATGTCCTATTACAAAAAGCATATTATAATATTGAAGATTATTTAAATGACAAAGATTTATGGACTTGATTCCAGTTGCACATGAAAGCTAAACACATTGTAACGTACAAATCTGTTTAAAGGAATAACCGTTGAGTTTCTTGCCGGTTTCTTTTCAGCGGAATCAAGTTCCCGAACCGGTGGTAGATATATTACCAACTGACGGACAGACTACAGACGGTGACGAAAAGTGATTGACGATTTTGATTTTGATATGATGTGTCATATATAGCGGCGTGTAAGACCGACGCTTGCCATGGCGAAGTGTCGCCCCGTCGCCTCTTTTCCCACACGTTTCAGCGATTCGCCCTCTCGTTCCCCGCACCTGCATAAACACGGAGTGTATACAGCGTTTTGTCTACCGCGAACCTGTCTCTTACTCAGAATCATCGATGATCATCTGCCAGATGCCCCGTGAAAAAATGTTTATAGGAACAATATTATTATAGTATAAGACGTCTGTGACCATAACAACTACATTAGTTAAAACTGAGTCGCAGTTATTACGCCTTCCGTTGTAAAATATTATTGGATTTTCCGAAAAAAAAAAAACAGTTAATATAAACAACAAATTCAATTAGGTAAAAATTATCATGCATGCAGGTGCATGTTTTTCTGAGTGTAAGTTTATAGACGTGAGCTTGAATATGTGTATCAGCATGTGTGTGTTTGTTATATTTTATGTGTATTGTTACATATTTATTTGTATATTTTAGATTTTCAGTATCATGAAAAGATTGTTGATTAAGTCAGGTGATTATGATTTCGGTTTATCAGATTATATAATAAAGGAGTAACAAAAAGGAACAGACAACGAGAAAATGAAGCTTTACAATAATAAGAGGAGCAAACTGAGTCAGAAGTTCGTCTGTTGACGAAGAACTACATGAAGGACATATACTTGTAATTTCCTCACAGTGACGACATCACAAAGAGCACAGAGATCTTTAATAGTGTGTTTATAATTGAACACTTTGTAAACGACTGAACTGATTTTGATGATTTTTGTACATAGTTTTTCAGTCCATTTGGATCTCTTGTCCATGTTATTCTTTGAGATGCATAATCGCAATGTTAAAAAAAAATTGTTACATAATGTATTTACTACTTTCTTATTAAAAGCCGAACTAATAGAGTATTATTGAAAAAATGATTTAAGACGTGCCGGGAGCAACGGTGCAAGGCTTAGCGTCTATTCCTGAATACATAGCTAAGTAAGTACACAATATTTCGAGACTATTCCAACAATTTCTTAAGATAAAATTGTGATACAGTGGTTTAATTCAGTATTCAGTAAGCCTCTCTCCTGTGCGCAAAATTATATTTATTCTAGGTTTTTATAAAAACTTTTAATGATGTGTAAGTGAAAGTCTTTGTTGGTTATCGTGTAAAGCTACTGAACCATAGAGTAACTACTAAACTAATAGTAGAGCTATAGTCAATATCATAAGTTTGTCGATCCATCATGTACTAAATCAAACAAACCACTTAAATATAGGTAAGATGACCAAGTTTAGCTTCAAGTTGCTTTGAGTACGTCAGAGACATCAATTCAATCAAATTGAAGCTTCACTTCTAAGGGAAGCCCAAATACAATATCCGTTATATTAACTGATTCACACTGTAAAGATATTTTCTTTAACTTATAACAGTTTACTTTAAAAAATAAACAAAATCTAACACACGCAAAGCCGCTATATTTGGTAGTTGTATTATAATAGTCTGTGCTACTCATATAACATAAATGGTGCTTGCTCCATTTACTGGTGAAATAAATTTTCTTTTAAATTTCATATACTAGCATAAATATTAGTTACGTATCCTAGACGAGGATCATAAACTGTTCATATTTCACCTATAAATCAGTGCGATATTGCATAATATAATATTTATGAATCATCTCTCTTCCCAGTTAATAAAAATAAACAGCTACAAAACGTAAAGTATTAAAGTTTATATTAGAAAATTGTAACTACGTTTAGTAGGTACGTACATGGTTATTTAAGTGGCGAATCTGTAACCACTGTATGTTTTTCTATTCTTATTATCAAAGATGTGAAAAATGTAGTATATTTTAAATAGTTTACATCAGCTTTATGTTACTGAAAGTTTAATCAGAGTTGATTATGCTGATTTGGAGATTAGATTGAAGTGGTTACTTCTTAAAGAAAACAACAGCGTTTATATTTATTATAATGTTCGTATGTTTATTTGTCTTGTCTTGTTCCCGCAAATTTCTGAAACGGTGTAGCTTATCACATATTATTTACTCATCATAAGATGCAATAATGTGCGCCTGTTTGACTAAAGTAGGTCGCGAAGGAAAAGTAAACCTAGAACGTATTTTACCATATATCCACACGTATTAAAGAGCTAATCACCGATGTCTACAGATAAGTTTGGATAGTTTCAGTTATTTTAATTAATAAAGTTTGCTATTAAATGAGATATGTGGTTTATTGTTAAGAGCCACTTGCTCCAATCTTACACAGGCGCCTTTAATTTCTATTTGTAAAACTTTATGTGTCGGTGAAGAAAGACATCGTGGAAAAACCTGTATATGCCTGGAGGAATTCTGGGATATGTGTATCCCGCCTACAAGCATTGAACCAATGTAGTGGGTCTACGATGTGTTGAATCGCTTTAATTCATCGAATCTCGTTTTGTTATCTGTATTTCGTGTTATTGTCTATTGTCATTCTTTCGATCCTCATATTCTGTATTATAGAGACTATGAAACGCGAATATCAATTCATTTGCGTTCACCTTTGCCTTGACGCGACAGAGAGAAGTCGCTGTCAATTATTGAGCTTCTGTCTGCTGGAGAAGAGCCCGACCCTGGCTTCCAGCCCTCTACTTGATTGCTACAAACAACATTGGCGCCGAAGAAATAAGCTCCTTGAAGTCTATCAAGGTAAGTGGACATGGATGGTTGATATTTTGTCGTTCCAAAGCATATATAATCTAGAATTAATCAATCTATCCGTCAGATATACAGTCCATTTCATCGAATCGGCCTAGGTGGATTCGCCACACGATGTAAGTATGTTCTCTCCTATCAGTAACAACGCCTGCACATAGCAGTGGGACGTTAATGCGCTGGTACTGTCTTACCTACAAAATTGAAAAGTAATAACTAACGATTCGGACGTTATTGTGTCGTAACTCCCCAGACCGTAGCATTATTACTTTAACGTTATATTATTATTGCGACATAAACTGAACAGATAAAACCAGAACATCTTGCTGTCCTAATCTTTTACCCCGTATTCGAAGACTGAATTCTTGATATTAAACATTGAATGACTCTTTTATGGCAAACCTGATATTTGAGACCAATAAAACTGCATTAATAACTTTTATTACAAAGTTTTATTGTAATATGTTTTTTCACTTGCAATTTTCCCAAATATTTATTGATCGTCATTTGATGAGTTTACATAAAAAGCATAATATTATTTGTATATTTTATGTTACAGATTATTATTCATTGCCAACACAAGAGCGCTTTTCTATGATCTTTTCTGATGTCAAGTGATAATATAGTCTAAGATGGTAAGCGCGCTAACAGGACAGAGATAACAGACATCTTATTGGTGTCTACACACATCGCACTGGAACATATTTTTTTTTGCTTGGTCCGTCTTTCTTGTTAAGTGGTAATCCGTCCAAACCTAAACAAATTAGAAATTACAGTTTCCTAAATTTTCCCTGAGGGAAATCCAACCCGGGCTTTCTGCTAGTAAAGTCATTACTGGCACCATTACGCTTGTGAGCCCGTCAAAGTTTGCTCAAATAAACTATACTCCTAATCTACTCATATAAATTCAAATGCCTCTTTGTAATATAAGAATAACAGCTTTTCAGTGAAAGTATAAACAATAAAAGAACTTTTTTTTACTATTACTTTTTTGTTGACTACATTACTATTACATGAATGTTTTCCGGGAGTTTAAAGAACGGCTAATGAGTTTATGGTATTCTTTTGGAATTACTGGAACATAAAATGTAGGAAATTAATCTCTCTAGGTTAATTCTGTACATAGATAATTTTATCGTAGAATGACTGAGTAAGATCCTCGTGGGATATCGTCAAAAAACTGCTTTTCCACTCCAATTTTGCAATATGGCATTGCAAGCCGCATAGACACGAGGTGGTAACGTGTGAATTCAAAAATAGCACCGCAAAGTCTATAAAATACCATCCTCAAAACATCCGGAAAACTATCCAAGTAAAGCTACCTCGTGACTTTTTGTACTACTGTCTGCTCGTTTTGAACCACACTATAGACAGAATAACCAGACAAAATTTTACAAAAAAGTCTCTGGCAATTAGGTGATTTTATCAAGCGTAAAATAACCTTTTTTTTAGATAAAGGGAAATTTCAAGCTATGTCAGTAAAATCTTTTCCTGTAACGTATCTTATTGAGCTATGTTTTTTAAACGTTATATTGCTTAGATCTAATACATAAAATTCTCGTGGGACGGTGTTCGCAAGGATTTGACCGATTTTTAAGAATGTTATTATTTACATTCGGTTCATCTGAGAATAAGATGAATACTATTTTCTATACCCCTAAGTGTTAAGGTTAGGAACACTTTAAAACTTTTTCTTTGGACAAAATTCTCGATTTTAATCTTTTTTTTTGTTTCTTTCTTCTACCACCAAAATATACACTAGAAGAGGCTGACTCCTTCTCAAACTTTATACTCAGAGATTCTATTGTAGTTTCCCAAGTAAAAAATTATTACTGGCAAAAAGATTCTTCGTATCATGAATGCTATCGGCCTTGCTCCTGATCTACCTTAATATTAAGAAAACAGTTAATAAATAATAAACAGGACCTCTAATATTTAAGAAAACAGTTGCAATGAGTAAGCATCTTGATAGGAACAGAACAGGTAAGGACAGCAAATTCTAACTCATTCTTGTTGAGTCTAGGACCCATAGGCTGGCTCGTTATTACAAAACAAAGACTGCACTTCCTTGAAACTGGACATATGACACAAGCACTGCCTCAGCTTTAGTGGCTTAAGTGATATATAGAAATAAGTAATATGGCAAAACCACATTTGCCCGATCACCTAGTTATTATAGTAATATATTACACGTCTGAAATCCTCTATATTGTTGTTCGTTTTTATTTAAGAGGAAATTGAGATAAAATATAAAATGAACTGTTGCCACACTGTATACGATTTTTTATAAGCCTTTGTATTTTAAAACGTAATAAATTAAGTTTTTTGTTTTCAGAACTGTTCACCCTGTTAAAGCATTCATCATTGTAGCTCATAATTTATCGCGCAAAGCCAAACTGCATGAAAAATAGACTGAAATTTATTAATGTATCAATAACTCATCGCTGATCGCCACAATTTGCCTGAATTTTTGCTCTTTTACAAAAAAAGCTAAAAAATCTCTCAGCCTCAACTGGATATTCTGGAATTTAGGGAAGCAATTCTGTATTTACAATATTACTAGCAAGTCTGTGTACATATTTTGATGGCTTCGTGGCGTAATATTGCAAGTACGATATCACTTTGGTGCCAAAGATTCTGGGGTTCGCTTCTGGCAGAGAAAGGTAAGGTAATTGCATTTTCTATCTTATCTGAGTTGGAACTGAAGGGAGACTTCGATCGTGGCTAATTACCATACCAGCAGCGAAGTGCTGTCCAACAAATAATTTGAGTTCCGTTACGGTCCTGAATGGAAACCATAGAAGATAATTTACCTCTTATCAGGTTAGCACGCTTCCATACTGAATAAATCTGTATTAATTGCTTAATTTAGAGACACTCTTATGATATATCTGTTTATGTTTAATTTGACATAAATCTGTTACACAATTTGATAGTCCCATGTCATTGGATGTTGAATAATATACGTTCATTATACGCAATGAGAAAATTTTGTATTCTTAAAAATATTAACAATTTCGACAGTTCAAATTAGCCTAACCGACACATTGAAATATTATTATATGATTCTAAATTCTGAAATAAAATAACACTTTCTGCTGACCTTTGTCAACATTTAAAGTTTAATATTGAGCGAATCGTAAAATCGGGTGTATGTAATTAAGAAATGGAATGAAAGACTATCTTCACACTGGTGCTACCTCCGTGGACATATTAAAAGGAATATCATTTCACTAATGGACCATTTATACGTGTGTTCGTACTTACAGCCGCAAAGAGAGAAAAACCTACGGCGTACCCCCGGGCGGCCCTTTGTTGTCGCCTAGAGGTGTTGACGGCGATAAATGGGCACATAAATATTATTTGCGACGGAAAAATTGTAAAGTTTAAATGAGATGCGGAATAGTTCATACTAACGTATGCTCACAGACGTTAAAATTGAATTATAGCCTTAATTTTCGTGTAAAAGTCTATAATCTATGTTTTTTGCTTCGCATTACACTTAACGAAACTAGCTTAAATCAAATCGAAATTTAACTTCTAAAACACTATTAATCGTGAAATACATAAATGTGTAGGGCTGATGATGATATTGAAGAACGACGTAAAATATAAAGTTACGCGGGATCCTTCTGAGAAGAAATCACAAGAAATTCAGTCGGTTTTCCTTTTCTTATTATCATCAATTTATTTTATTTAAGTTTCTTAATACATATTTGAATATTTCTTAAACAAAACAACATTTTTTTTAATTTCATAAACTTTTGTAAGCTCTGTAGTTGAAATAACAATCTTCATTCGAATATCGTAACTAAATTATGATAAAAAATAGTTTATAATTTATTCCATTACTATCTAAACCAATAGCTAATATGTGGAATACCAAGAAAATCAATTAACGCATTTATTAAGTGTAATTGAGTAAAGAATATTTTGATTTTTGATTTGAAATAACCAGGCGAGCTTAAAATTTAATTACTTACACATTAATATTAATTGTATGTATAGAATCATAATTGCCCTATCAATCTGGTGAAAATGTTATGTCTACAATGACATGTAGGAATTGTTAACGACATAGCCGAGCCGCGTTTTGAGGTGATACGAAGTATCGCTTTGAAACTATGGCAACCGCGATTAATTCCACAGTAATTCAAACACCAGAATTATATCCGATGTATCAATCTACGGTATCAACCTTATACCATTGTTATAAAGTACAAATCTCGTCCTTCAAAATTAGTAAGTGTTCTCGTAAATTACTAAGGGCGAAATTCGAATGCATGCATGCATTTTTATAATCGTGTTATTATAACTTTGAAATTTGGACAGTACGAGTATTGTAGAGTTAAATGAGCATTAAAACGTCAAAAATATTGCCTCTTCAAGGTTTTACGAATTGTAAGGGAAATCATTTGTAAATTACAAGTCCATAGAAAAAATTAATCAGTGAAATGAACCAACGTGAATAACGCTAAAAAGGCTGCTACTATATCTTAAAATATCTTTCAGCGCTATGTCGTCTGTATCTGAGGTTGAGTACATGGCAACTTTTTTTATATAAATATTACCCTTATATCTTATAGCCGTTCATTATTAATGGTAACAAATAAAAATATTAGGAAAAAACCGCTCAAAAATGACGACAAAGCGCTCAAAGTTATTTTATGATATAGCAACAGCCTTCTTAGCTTTATTCACGTTGGTTTATTTCACTGGTTAATTTTTTCCTTGGGCTTGTAGGCTATTAGTCTGTTGTCGGACACTCTGAAGTGCACTTTTTCTACATATTTTGCTCAAAATCGACTTCATTTAAAGAACAACAACTTTAGACTAGTCTACTACAGTTGCTATTCTTGAATGGCTTTTTTGCTATATAGCACTATTGTTATTGAAAATTAATTTTGAAATTAACCAATTTAATTACTTATCATTGAATATTTTTTATTTTATTTTATCGTATAAATTTATTGACATAGACATAGTAAAGCGATAGTAGATGAGTTATAATATACAAGGCAGTATTATCATCGGATATAACCGGTCGAAGAAGGTATCTAAAAGAAATCATTAGCATTATTTGTACCTACCGTCGATAGCCACGAACGGCGACGGAGAAAAATCTTCAGCCACGTAATCTTTCCAATTACGTTTAGGAAAAAAGTGGAGTTTTATTATCACTTATACTATATGCACTTCTAAGCTATGATTTACTATGATTAAATTTGTTACGGCTGTTGTTAGAACTCACAGCCAAGCACTAACCTCACAGAAATAAAAAGTAGTAGTAAAATAAATCGTACTTAAAATTTTATTCAAATCAAGTGTCATCTACTACTGGTTTAAATATATGTATATGCCGCTAGTATATGGAAAAAATATTGGACGATGAAGGAGATATTTAAGGAAAAGCTATCCACAAAACTAAAGACAAAAGCACTAGAAACTTGCTTACTTCCCTGTCTCTTGCATGCATTTCAAACCTGGCCTCTTTCCAAATCAAGGTACAATCAAAAAAATAACAACGTGTCAAAGATCTTTGGAAAGAGTCTACTTGGACTATCCCATATATTTAAAACGCAAGCGAGGAAGACCATATGAGCGATGGGATGATGCCATTGCAAAAATTGCTGGGAAAACGTGGAGCAGCTTGACAAGAGATAAATTGAAGTAGAAGACATTGGAGAGGGACTTTATCGCCACAGGCGGTCCCCACATAAACAATTAATGAAAAAAAAAACAACATCAATGATTAATTGTCAACATAATAGAAATAGACTTAAGTATTTATAATAAATAGTATAATAGTGATTAGTATAAGGTCATTACTTTTCTTTTTAGTGGTCTTATTTTATAATTGTAAATAGTATTAACAATAAGTATGTGCGGGAATTCAATAAAGCCTATTATTATATATGTACGGATCCGTAAAGACGGATTTAATGAGATTGAAAGAAGCGAAGGAGATATGCAAGGATCGTGGCAAGTTGAAGGATGTTGTCTCTGCCTACCCCTATGGGAATGAGGCGTGATGCTATGTATGTACGTAAAGATATGAAGTATTTTCTTTAAATATGTAATTATATATCATATTTTATTATTGATATCTTGTTCAAAGTTTCAGTTCCATTTAGGTTCAAACACACAGTTATGTATAAACTGAAAAACAAATCTTGTAAACATTCACAGTGTATATTTAGTGAAAACATTATTTTGACTTTAAAAACACACACTGTAATTTTATTTTTTCACGCGGTTTCACCCGCAGAGATACTGATCTCGTGGCAATCGAGAGTCTACTAAGTCACAATTACATTCATAAACTATTCAATATACAGATTTTATTTTACAACGAATATATATCTAACCAAAATATTTTTGAATTCTATGCATAATTTACGTTGAATGTCCGACGTTTAGCAATTTAAAAATACTCTACACGTATTGAAAGATTTTTTTTTATCGGTCGTAGTAAATTTTAGCTTAATTATTATAAATTTTTAAAAATAAAAACAAAACGTTAAAATGCAAAACGTTCTTCTATAATATTAGAGAAGAGATTTATTTGTAATACTTTATAGCCTCAAAACTTCCCTATACACAACATTTGACGTAGTTTTCGATTCAGAATACATTATTTTCTTTAGATTGACATTTTAAAATTCGTTATATCTTTTAAATGCAATGTCGGATTTTAATAATTTAAAAAGTATTTTGCAGGTATTAAAACGGCCTTTAATAAATACGATAAAGATCAATACACAGGTATGATTAATATGGTTTAATTATTGTCGGCATTTTTAAAATGTAAAAAAGTAGTTATAGTGGCATAAGTTTAACTGACATGTGGTATTTCAGATTTTTATGTAGATATTAATACGTTCTATAATATTGTAAAACATTTTTTGTTTTATCATCAATAATGTCCGCAGCACACGCGATCGCAGATTTTTTGTAACAATTTTTTGATTTGATTACATTAATACATTTTACTAAGGATCCCTATTTTATTGTACAAGTAACATAGCCCATAACACTCAGTGAAAATTCAGCTTTCTAAAAGTGAGCGAGTTTTTAAATCGGTTTAACAGTTTTTGGGTAAAAATGTTAAAAACAAACAGATATACTTACATAGAAAAATGGAAATGCTTTCTCTTTATAATATTAGTGTAGACATATTAGGTGCAATATATGAATTTCCACGCCCCAATATTTCTGTAGTAAGCACTGGAATCACACCTTAGTTAAATGAAATCGATGCCGGAATGTATTTGCATAAAATTTTATGCAACCGAACTCCATCGAAAGAACCATTTTAATACTAGCTGCAATAACTTCGATTCCAGTAGTGTATTCAAACTAATTGCTAACCTATATTCGTAACTATTAAGTTTATTTTAATTTAGACTGTACATAATGTGGTTTGGCAAGATTAATTAGAAAAGTCCGAGAATATATAAAGTTCTTCAACTACTACATAAACGTTTGCTTTACATGAAAGTTTTATAATTAGAAGTTCCTTACATACCTTTTATTATAGGTGTAAAATTTTGCTTCTGAAATAGCTAATAAAACTGGTAATATCATGTTATAATTTAATCAGACTGTTGTATATATAATAAAATAACAAAAAAACTTTGCTAAATACCTTTTTAATAAAACTGTAGTGAATTATTTAAAAAAAAACATCTGAACTTAAGATGAAAACGAAACATTACTAAGCTCGATTTTTTTTAATAGAGCATTAAATGGGGACGCAAGCTTTTTTGATACCATGTATTTGTTTGTTCAGTAGTATCCAATCGCTGCCGACATTTTTTTAGATATTTATCCATCGTTCAATAGCTTATTTACTTGCTTGTAAACTCTAAAGTTTCCTTAATGTACTTTACTCGAAATAAAAAATTGATTGAAAATGAAACATGCTAACATTTTCGTGAAATAACAATATATCAATTATTATTAAAAAAAAATTTGATAATAAATAGCCGCTTCTACACAAAACAAATACGTCATTTCCGTAAAACTATTATAATAAGATACATTGGAAAACTTATATACAACAGCATTTCATTTCTTGAATAATACTTTAGCAATACTTTAGAGCTATGTCCTGACCTTCTGACTGTACGCTAAAGGGGAGGTTTTGAACATTTTTCGATGGAACATCTAAATTTCTAAATCCTCCCCTTCACTATTTACACAGGAAGTGGCACCTTAAGCGTTATAATAAATTGAACTTTAGTATGAGAGCTATAAAGTATATATTCTATAAACAATAATATGGTCTTGGTTTGATTATTCGATCGTAAGTCAAGTTAGCAACTTAGGATAAGCGCTCGCTACCCATTCGCTGAATCCCGACAGCAATAGATTTAGCTTATCAAAGCAAACCGCATCGGCCCCTGCTTGTTTAGGTTCTCTTAAAATAAAGCAATATGCTAAACTAATTATAATCAAAGTAATTTAGGACATTGGCAAAGGAAACACTGAATAATACTCACGTGTACGAACAGACGCAAACGCTTACGCACACACAGCAAAAAGCACGCATATACACTGTAAAGTAATAGTAATAGTTATAATTATTACGTTTATTCTACGAGTAGATTTGGCATCTTCTTTCCAATATTATCTATGATTGGCAGCGAGTACTTCTGTTACAAACATTTTTATGCTTCTGGTACGCACCGACAATAGAAAAGCACAGTAAATGATTGAAAATAAACAATTTTACTTATTTTATTTTCAGTCTTCGTTATTTTGAGTTCTATTACGATACTTTTTTCCGATTTCATTACGTATATCTAATGTCCGCTTCGTAACTCATAAGATTTCTTAAGACATTCCATAGACAGCGACCACATTTTAAATTTTAATCCGAGGGATTTTTAAGCGAAAGATGTCGGATATTGGACATAACTTTCGTCTCATCCATGTTCATTTTTAGGCCCACCTGTCGAGAAGCTCTGCTGAGGTCATCGAGCATTGCATTGAGTTCTTCCAGAATATCTGCCATAGTGACCACGTCGTCGGCAAACCGTAGATGAGTGATGTACTCGCCGTTGATGTTGATGCCCAGTCCGTTCCACTCCATAAACTTACACAGGTCCTCCAACGCCGCAGTAAAGAGCTTCGGGGAGATAACATCTCCCTGTCGCACTCCACGCTGCAGTTGGATAGACTCTGTGCTTTGGTCCTGTATACGGACTGACATAGTGGCGTTTTCGTACAAACACTTCAACACGTGTATGTACCGGTGGTCAATTCGGCATCTCTGCAAAGATCTCAACACGGCCCATGTTTCCACCGAATCGAAGGCTTTCTCATAGTCCACGAACGCCAAGCGAAGTGGCCGATTATACTCCTCGGGATTTGCCTTGGATATGCACTTGGATATACACTTGCATATCCAAGGTAAAATATTAATGATTGTGCTAATAGTTTTAAGAACCGATGGACATTACGATTCTAAGGACTTGAAACAGTGAAAATAACGACACTGTTGGAGACGTTAAATTCAAAAATGGTTACATAGAAGAAGACACTATCCATAGGTGGAGGACGTCCATCGGTTGATTATGTAACAATAATGACATGGACAAAAGTAATCACTAAAAGGAGTATATACTTATTTATCATTTCCCTCATCTGATTATCACATATACACAAATTATTAGTGAGAATAACGTAACATAAGTACGAACGTTAACGTGAAAAGGTACTACTCTATGAAATACAGTGTTGTTCCAAACTGTTAGACCTATATTCATCAATCAATTAATTCTCAATGGATTCGATCTCTATTAACTCGTGATAACGAAATAGTTCGGAACTACATACTTACGAAGAGAACTATCGGGCATAATCGAATTTATCTACTTCATATTGGCCTTAACTTTTAGTTAGACACTTACAAAACTTACCGATGTTTGATTGTCTTTATATCATTTCGTAAAACTTATTTATGGGATATTTTCTTCAACCATGGATTACGTGGTGTACCTTACTAACTAAATATTTTTGCCTAAAAGCCCTCGCTGCCCAAAAATCGAATATACAAGCAACGAAGAAAGTACTTTATAAGCTCATAAAATATATCAACTTCTTCATCTGCATAAAAGTGATTTTTATTATCAGTATGAACCTGGTAGAATGATTTTATTAAATGACAATATTTAATAGTATTGCCATCAGTTCTTAATAGGTCTATAAATATTTAAAAGAATTGAATGTCTCGAGTTTGTGAAAGTTACATTGAAAGATTACTTTTCACATATAGACACTTCAAGCTAATAAAAGAGCAGTAAGATGGTGAGATAATTCAGAGTTTCCCAAGTCATAGATAAGAATCTCAATGTGGGAGAATAAACAAGTGCTTTTGTTTTAGTTACTCGAAACGTAAGTACTTTCCAAATCGTCTAAGTTACTTATCTCATTGCTTTTGAAGTGAAGTTTTTTGTTCATTTAATTAAGTGTTGGTATCAAATACGGTCAAACTTTGATTATTTCAAATTAAATTTATGGTGTTTTGTAGTGATACTTTTAGAATAAATAAACCAGTAATCTTTCACATGTTTACATGTCTCTTTGTTCGTTCCCGTTAAACTCCGAACCTAGGCTACCCAATTATGAGTTACGCCATAAGGTAATAAAAAAAAAAATCTTTTGTCACCGTTTTCCATGGACAAAGTAGCCCTGTTAAGTCCAAAACTATTAGAGACCATTAACAAGGTCGAAAATCCTATGGATTCCTGATATTCTAGTGCCAGTAAAATCAGATTGAGCAGCAGAGAAGTTTGGTAATTGGACAAACTTTATCATATTTTATTACTCATACGGTACCGCTGATGGTATGTAACAATAGATTCTAATATAAATAAATCTTTATTCAGGCACAAAATCATACTTAATTAACTAAAAATAGTCTTTGAGTAAAAAAAATAGACTAAATTAATTATCTGTGTTCCCAAAACGATTACTATTTTATAGACTCAAAATACAATTTGGTCTTGGGAATCCAGGTATCTTAACTAACCTTACGGGAAAAAAGGAAAAAATAAAAAAAATTCTTAATATTTAGATCCACATGGCTGATCGGGGTGTTGCCTCAGAATAGATGCTCCAGTCACAGGACTGCAGCGCTGATTTTCAGGCAGAACCCATGGTGACTGCGTGGACTGATTGAGAGTCCGTGTGTGGAAACATGTGTAGGTGTGTTGTGTTTCATATATGCGCGCGTGTGTGTACTGTGTAAATGTCAAGTGGTATAGGAATTCACTCAATGCAGAATCTAGTGCTGAAAAATATGCCGCTGTACTTTCCCTGTTGATTCAATTTATTTGGATATTTTATATTACACATGTTGATTGCATTTAATTTAATTATTTTTTTTGTGCTTAAAAAAAATGTTTTTTAATCATTATTTCGAAGCAATATTCCGATTTCAAATTACGAGCTGGTGGAGGTAGATCGACCAAATTTTGCGGCGGCATACTTAAAACTCCCTTTGAAGGCAGCGGATCTATGAAACGGCATTGCAATTCAGGGCTCTGATCTTACGCTATATCTGCTGTTTTCATGAAACTACTTTAATTTTTTATATAATTGAGTTTGCCGGTGGTAATGATACCAAACAGCATGGTAGCTAAATGAAGTTTGCGCCTAGCTTCCATGTTCAGTATGTAAGCGTCATTTAAGAATGGGCTCACGTAAGTGCGTAGAGCGATGGGGAAGCAGAATCGAGTGCAAGCATTATGAACCCTTAGTATAAGTTTCTTTGTTCGAACCAGAAGGCACGGTCCGTACGAAACATATGGTAGTGCGAGGTCCTGGTAAAGTTACCTTCTAATTGTTTTACACAGCATACTAAATTTCTAAATGCGCCTTGCCAGGATTTGAACCTGGGACTACTACTACTAGCGAAGCGAGGTCTTCAAACCTCGAGGTCCTTGTTAACCACTTTAGATCAGTATTTTTATTATTTCTGATTTATTCCCGAAAGTTTCAGTACTAAATCAGTGTTGCAAACCATTTGAGCAATAAATTATGACACATATGTATGTAAGTCTTGAAATACCTAAATGTAATAGAAATTTGATTTAGTACTGAAAGGGTCTTGTGCAAATTGAAGTTCTATTTTCCTCGCCCTCAATTCTACAATAGATTCTATTTCGGAATGATGTTTGAACATTACCATTCAACGACTGATTTCAGTTACGCAAACGGCTCAAATTATATCTTCTAATGTATTACGTAGCTTTTGTTTGAGCTGAAATGTTTCATTTAGTAATTGATATCGTAAGATTACGAAAATAAATTTCTTTTACATCCTACAGTATTCAACCAGTATGTATATTTCATCATGTTTCTTTTTAAATAAATAAAGGTGTACTTTCACCATGCTCTGAATAAAGTTTCTTTTATTTTAAAACATAACGACCTGGCTGACAGTAGGTGTCAAGAATTCGGTACGGGCAATAAACCTCTGGGTTCGATTCCCCGTAGGTAAAATTTTGTAAATATATATTTTATCTTACTCTGAACTGGTGGAAGGCTTCGGTCCAGACTTGTTAACACCCTAACTGTTAAAACATGCCGTGACACATAATATTTGCTATCTAGTATGAAGTTAGAGCTGTATAGAAATTAAAAGAAGGTAAAAGTAAGTAGCAGCCCAAAAACATCCATAGCTGGGCACAGGCCTCCTCATTCAAATCAAAATTGGTTTTAAAGTAGGCCATGTTACATGCCAGTTGGCAGGTTACACAGGCCCCATAATTACTCCCGAGATGTTTCCTTTAACCAAAAAGCACATTATTTGATTGTAAAAAGCAATTAAACACATAAGTTTCGTTTTATAAAGAGAAACTACCGTGTATGCCCAGAATTCGAAGCCGCGATTTCTCTAAAAGAGAAACCACGCTTCTTACCATAGTACTGGCGTTGCTTATTGCAGCATTGATCAAGAGATTGGCTTGTTTGTCTACATATCTCGAGGTCCCGTGATCGAGTAACAGGTTGGGCCAATTACAAATTGATATTGAGTTAATCTGTTATTAATTAATTCAGACGGTTGAAGTTTTAAAGCGTAGTAATATATACGAGTGCTCTAGAGTGTTCGTTTTATTGCTGCTTTTATAAAGTAACAGGATGTGGAGTATGACAGATTATTTAAATAATAAAATATTCACGGGAACAGGAAATTCCGAAGGCACATACATAGTTGTTAGGTACATAGTTTAGACATTGTTGACACAGGGAGTATAACACGAATTGATTTGAACTTGTTAATCGTTTAAGATATTCAAATAGAAGCAGATACAAAATATTCTAAGAAAGTGTAATAATATCCAAAAGTTAGCTAATTTCGCAATATGTATTACAGAATACGAGTATTGCATGAGTTAAGAAATTCAATTTACGCACAACAATAATCGTAAAATTTTGCAAATGCTACGACTTAACTTAGAATTTCAATAATTAGGCTTTACGATTAGTGTCTATTTGGTAATATATTAAAGTATTTTCAAAATTAAATTGAAGCTAAATTTGCGGTCGCCTGGTCCTTTGAACCGATTGTTATGAAACCATATTTTGCATATACCTTCAGGGTCACTTCCTAAGCCACCGAATAATATCAAAGTTTAAGCATTTCTAAATCAAACATCAAAGTTTAAGTAAGCCTTACAAGCCTTACAAGCACTTAAGAAACATTTACTTGGGATCCAAGAATCCTAATAATATTACGTTATAGGTAAAATGAAAAGGAATATATTTCATATCCAACATTTTCAACGCCCCTAGATATCTTGGAATTTAATGCAGCCAATATTTACTTATATTGAATTTGAATAAAATTATGAAAGACGAACTTTTAAGTTACCAAATACCAATCTTTACAGTGAAAAATTGACTTGGATTTGAGTACAATGTTTCGTCACTTATTTCACCTCCTACAGGTTTCATTTTCATAACAGAACTGGGTTTAATACCACGTATAAGATACCCTTTATCTCTACATTGAAATTCATAAGAACATATTCGGCAATATGCTTAGATGGTTTGGGCACGTATAGAGAATGAAGATAAGCAAGGATCGTGGCAAGTGGAAGGAAGTGGCCTCTGCCTAACCCTATGGGAATGAAGCGTAATACTATGTATTTTCTTATGTGTGTGATGATGTGGTGCTATTCAGCAATTTAGATCTGATAGACAGACCAAATCATTATCGCATTAGCGCAAGACATGACAAATAAGAAATAGGAGACGCTATCTGATGGCACTTTCGCTCTAAAACTTATAAAAAAACAATATTCTAAGTCACAAAGCAAGGAAATAAAAGTTGTTTGCGAGCAAAAGTTTTATTTTAGATTGAGTTACATTCCAGAAATTGTTGAAAACCAAATAATTGTCGAAGCCACCTAATTCGTATTGTGCCCGCTACTCTACAGTTCTCCTTTTCCTCGATAGTTTCCAAGTATCTCCCCCTGTTTGACCTTCCCTTGTTTGGTTACTGGAAAGTTGTTGACAGCTTTCTTGTTGATCTAAAGTAGGTCGTGGCTGAGTACGGATATGTTTGTTCGATTTTCTTCGAAAAGTAATTGGTTAAAATGTTTTTATTGAAGTAATTGTACGCGGCTTCTGAGGGACGGAAAGAGCGAGCTTTCCGAGTCATTCCTTTACATTTTAAATATATATGTCATTCCTATATTGTTTACGTCTTTTCATTTTTAATAAGATACCGCAATCAGTTTGAGATTTGCCTCCGGATAATTTTAAGGAGTATGTCGAAAACATCCTTTTACAAAAGGCATATCATAATGTTGAAGATTATTTAAGCGATAAAAATGTTTGGACTTGATTTCAGTTGCTCACAGAAGCAATTTATTACTCATTGTATCATACAAAACTGTCTTTTAAAGAGTAACCGTCGAGATTCTTGCCGATTTCTTCTCAGCGGATTCAATTTTACGAATCGGTGGTAGATTTGTTACTAATGGACAGACTACTCATTCAAAAGTGCTTTTTGACTTGAATACAAAATATTTTAATTTTATTAAATCAAGACTTTGACTCAATTATTAAAGGTATTTTATAACTTATTTCGTCAGCTTTTATATAATACTAATATTACATGAGCTTTTACAAAGCCAACACAAGTACATAATTATAATACGATAAGCTGACCCTTTACAAATTTTTTATTTATCCTTGTCCCTTATTAATCAACATCACAATTTTTCGCTTACTAAGTAAAGTAAAGTAAAGTACTAAAGTAAAGTAAGTAAAGTAAAGTACTAAGCGAAAAATCGAGGCGTCTATTCTTATGTAGTATATATGCGAGAAATGTTTTCGTGAAGTTTGTCTTAAGATTACTGCCAAACGTTTTACATATCTGTATATTTAACAATTCCGAAAAGCAAATATTGGTGTCAAAACAATATTGCCTCAACATTTCAAATATTAAGGTTTACCTTTACTATTGATTCAATGCGTTGTGACAACAAACAAATATTTGTACTAGATTATCAGTGTAAATTAATCTCACAAAATACAAAGGCCATGTTACCGTGGATGGTGAATAAAATATTTTATAAACTCGTAGTAGAAGATGTAGTGACTAAAATTGAGAAAGGTATGCTTAGATGGTTTGGGCATGTAGAGAGAATGAATGAAAGGAGACTGACAAAAAGGATTTATGAGTCAAGAGTGAATGCGAAAGTTGGAAGGGGAAGACCAAGGCGAACGTTCCTGGACCAAATCCAGGACATTTTAAATAACGGCCAGGTCAAGAGTACTCTAAACCGACGAACTTGTATGAAAGGTTTAATGAGAATGAAAGAAGCGAAGGAGATATGCAAGGATCGTGGCAAGTGGAAGGATGTTGTCTCTGCCTACCCCTATGGGAATGAGGCGTAATGTTATGTATGTATGTATGTATAAACTCGTTTTCTAATTTTGTAAAACCGATCTAAGTTTTGACGACAAGATAAAAAAATGATGAAGGTTTTACTCTATTTAGAATAACAACCACTATTTTTTGTGACCGTTAAGAAATAATAAAATCTTAAACCCAAGTTAAATTTCGATTTAAAATAAATAGGTCTGTGTAGATATTTCCTATAACAGATGAAAGTAAATCCCTCAAGTTTGGACGCTAAAGTGTCTGAGACTTGCGCAGCTTTCCTTCAATTTTCTTTAGTTGTCTCAGTATTCTTTCAACCTTCATCGGATTTTCTTTGAAAAGCCTCTTATCCTATTTTCTTGTCTGCATGGTAGTTTTAGCCCCGAGGCGCTGTTTGGATTTTCTTTATATTTTTTTTCATTTTCTTTATCAACTCTTCGAGCAAATCTGTTTGCATCATTTTTTTCTTTACAGTAAACAATATCTTGTTGTTCTACAAACTCAAAACAAGGAAGGCACAACTTTATAATGAAAATAAGGAAGAAACAAGGACTATAATCAAAAGACAAGGAACTGCAAACTTTTTATAAAAAGTCTTTTGTTACAAATTTGTTAGTTAGCTGCGTAATTATCTATTGAAAAAAAATTCAATTGTTTTACCATTCAACCATATTTTGTATTATAAATTAAATATCAATAAATATTTTACTATAGCTTCGTGCAATTCTAAAAGAATATTTTTTAAAAGAAGATTAAAAATTAAATATCAGATGGCATGTATATTCTTAAAACATCTCTTTCATCTGGTTGCATCTGCTACTTGCTGGTTATATACCAGCAACTAACCATGAGCATGAGCTAAATACATAGAATACAAACAAAGTTATATTAGATTGTATGAGGGTCGTTTGTACGTTTTTTCATTGTAAAGGCATTCCCAGCACTAGCTAATTACAATATAGAAAACTGTAACTATCTTATATTAAATACAATAAGTAGCAGCCCATTAACGTCCCAGTGCTGGGCACAGGCCTCCTCACTCCGAGGAGCGAGGGTTTTTAGAGCATAGACCCACCACGCTGCTCCACTGCGGATTGGCAGGCAAAGTACACTAGTGCACTCTCTATTCTCTCATTGGCGGATGTGATGCGAATCCGACACGATCGGAGAGAGATCATGCGCAGGACTGACGGCTTATCGTGCTCTCCGAGGCACGGTGGATCACACCGCCAACTGCCCAACTTCGGGCAAATATTGAGAAGTTCTTAATAGAAAACTCAATATTGATTTTAAATTGGCTCGACCCGGGACTCGAACCCAAGACCTCATGTCTGTAGTCGAACATGCTAACCACTAGACCAATGAGGGAGTATTTTAAATATAATTGTATTAATTTAGCGAATGAAATCAGAAAATTGCACATTTTATTTCATTATAAAACAAATGATAAACCGTTGTAGAAATTTAATGAACTAAATACTATTCTTTTGGTTAAAAACAGTGTTTAAAAGTGTAAGTCAGTTAATACAAAAGGCTTACAGGGAACGCTAACAATTAATTTAATGTTCAAGAGATTGAAATATTATACAGTTTCATAATTAATTGTAGTTTAACTACTATAACCATTTTACAATAAAGGAATCAATCATTGAGTTTTGACAACCATAATCTTTGTGCTGATAAAGCGAACCCATAGCGACCTCCATTACAATGATAAAATATTCGTTACTATCTAAACCGAATTACAATTACTTAATTCTATTATTACTTAATACTATTCTTTATAAATTTAGAATCCTCTACACGCAGCAAAATTTTATTTTCACTACATAAAGAAATTAGCACAAGCAAGTATAATACAATTATAATAAGAACTCAAAGTGTAAGTTTATAAACATCTTTACATATTAGAAAAATGTCTTCCGCCGCATCTGTTTGTTTATTTGTGATTACCTCAAAAGCTACCACTCGGATCTTCATGCGGCTTTCACCAGTAGTTACAACGTTTTTTAAAGAAGGATTACATATGTAATATATTAAGGTTTTGTTTGAACTGATTGAAATATCTCTGTAATTGTGGGAAGTTTGGAAGAAAAAATCAAGCCAAGTAAACCAAGGGAAGTTTAAAAAAACTAAGCATAGACATTTTACTCTAGACTAAGATAAATGAAGTATAGTTTAAATCAAAGTTTTGATACTAATTAGTGTATTATTCTAGATCGTAAATTTACCTTATCAAACAGCTGTAGGGTCCTTTTTATCATACTCGTATGTAGCCTAAATTTATACCGTATACGTAATGTATAAAGAATTACAAGCTGTTTTCAGTCATGTTACTCGCGAGGTCCTCGATATCAGAGGATCATGAGAAAATCCGTTCTTAATGAGGGTCTACATCGCGAAAGGATGTCGAATTTCAAACCAATCGGGCAATTAGTTTTAAAACTTTTAAATTGTGATAGACTTTCGCTTTTCTTTTTCCACCCCGAGGGCATATGGGGAAACTAGTTCTTGGTGAACGTTTGAGTTGTGGCTAGCATAACTATGCCAAATTTCAAGTCAATCAAACCTATAGCTTCGGAGATTTCGTAATGAATTGGTCATGGGTAAATCACTTGGATATATACATAAATAAAGATGGTTACTTAGATGTGTACTTTGTTATTTAGTATATGAAATAAATCATGAAAACCTTCCAAATTTTATAATTTAATGGTAAGTTATTTGAGCGTAAAATAATGGAAACAAAATATTCCTGACGAAGAGTCTTGACACAAAAATAATTATTTAAAACTACGTTAATTTAAAATCTGTAAAAATGAAATTCACATTCGAGCATCCTTGATGTCGAGCAGTAATTGGCTATTATATAAATTCCGGCCCATTCTTTTTATATGCACAATAAATCGTACAAGTTCTTTTATTGCCACTTCGACTGAGAAGTCGTTAAAATTGAAATTTTGTCTCAATAATTATGTTATTTCAAATAACAGACAATAAAATTTCTTCATGAAAGTTTTTTTCTAAATCAGACTTTATTTCACGGTTTTTGGTACTTTTATCGATTTCAGATGTGGTGTTTTAATGACTTATATTTATTTTACATAACTACATTGATTATTATATTATAATAATTAAACTAGTTATTCCCACCAATGTTACTCGCGTAGATCCTGAGCTCGTGAAAATAGGTCGAAATCTGTTATTGACTGCCTCAATGGCTTGGTGGTTAGCTTGTTCGGTTACGGACATAAGGTCCTGGATTTGTGTCTCGATTTGGGAGAATGTATAAACTGATATTGAGTTTTCTATTAAGTAATTCTCAGTTTTTGTCCGAAGTTGGAGGAGTGCTCAACTCTCGTTTCTTGGAGAGCACGTTATACCTTCGGTCCTGCGCCTGATTTATTTCCGGTAATGTCTGATGAATACCATGCCATCGGACTATGATAGTGAAGAAATAAAGATTGCACTTGTGTTAGCGAATACAAATGTGTACTATGCTTACCAACCCGTAGTAGGGCTGCGTGGTGAGTCTATGCTCTAAAAACACTCTCCTATGAGAGAGTGAGGCTTGTACCCAGCAGTGGTACGTTAAAGGGCTTCTGCTTATCTGTTACTTATCGCATCGGTTCCGTCATTTTGGAGGAGGTATATTACATTTATTAGGTTCAGTTGTTGCCACCGGTATTACAAGCGTAGTTCCCGATACCGTAGATATAAAGTATCTAATTAGAAATCTTAACCAATAATGAATATACTTGAACATACAAAAAATAACCTCGATGGATATATCAAATCTATCCAGCAGTTTGGAACGAGTTCAGATATACATAAAGAAGACATAAATATATTCAAACAAAATTGGCGTTAATTGACACGTGTTGTAACACGATCGACACAGACAAAAAGTTTGTGGAGCAATACAAACAAACTCGTATGAAATGTTCTGAGTTTCAGTCGCGACATATTGTTATACAACACGTTTTCCGAAAAGGAAAACACATCTTTAAGAGGAAGAGCTCAATGTTTAACGATAAAGTTTTATATGGGTATAGAAGTTAACATTTTTGAATTATATAATAAATAAAATAATATCATGTTTATATATAGGAAGATACTTTATTGCACATAGAATTTAGAGATACAAAAACTTACTTTGAAACTTACAGAATTAAACTATTAACCTATGTACAAGGGCGGCCTTATTGCTTTAAAAAAGTTCTGCCATGCAACCCTTTATCTTAGGGATATAGAAAAGTAACTTCTAGTAGAATACAACTTTTCAGTAGTATCATTAAGATAAATTTCGATATTTTTTATAAACAGGGTAATAACAACAGAGTTGGTCATTTAATCTAACCTTTATGATTGTGGCTTAAGGCATTTATTTCCATAAAGAATATAATACTCAATAATTACTGCTCTTTTGGAGGGAGAAGAAGGAAAATAATAGCGGTGAACAAATATTATCAACAGAAGGTCACTAAAATACAGTAAAAAAACAAGATCATTAGTGTTAAATACTGATGCTACGTAATTGGATGTGACAAACCTTTAAATTCATTATGTTTATACATTTTTTTCATTCTCTTCTTTATTCTTTATACTGTTTAATCCCAATATTCCGACATGTTTTCTTTTGTTTACATAATTTCAGGCCTTGTCAAGATGAAATTCTAAGTACGACAACGGCACGTCCAACGACTAGACGAATAGATATAATATAATGTTATAATACGTCATTTTTAGGCGTTCTACTGGCGTTAGCGTACTTAGAACAACATCTTGTCTACAGCGCATTCCGCCTTTCTATGTATAAACCAATTTAAAAATATGATTAAGATTAGATATATCTTATGTACTTAGACGATATCTCCTTAAGACATTATCCATTTACCGTGTAATTTATATTTTTTTATAAAGATATAATTTAATAGTTTTCTGTTTTATTTTTACACTTATTCCTTTAATTTTCATTAAAAGATTCCACACGTTGAAATGTTTGCTTATTCATTATAATTTCCCTTTTACTTCGTTCTGTTCAAATTTATACGTAATCTTGATGAAGTGCGACTCTTTATTAATTATTTCAACTCTTGTTTATTCAAAGGCTGTGAAACATGAAAATAACATCACTGAGAAAATTGCATAAATAAGTTACTCCGCGTCTTGGTGCTTCATTATTTATTAAATATACCATCAGGCCAAAAATCTGAACATTTAAATTAGTTTTTAAAATAACTCTTTACATTCATGTTGTAAAATATGATCTCCAGTGATGAATAATTACTTCAATTTGCTTCGTTAAATGTAAATAGTTTTTTAGTCGAAAGCGATATCTAGGATGTATATTTTTGAAAAGTACCCATTTTCATTTCTACTGAATCAAATGAAATTTTACGCAATAATTTTATTTTTATATTGAAACAATGTGATGAAATAATAATTTTTGAAAGTAAATTATATATTTATGGGTATATATTTGTTGCTTAATATATCAATTGGAAAGCTTCTTCTAAATTGTTTTTGTGATTTTTACACATATATTACTACATGTGTAAAATGTTATCGCCTCCCATATGCTGACATACAAGGTCAAGACAGACGATAGTGCTAATGACACCTTTGATAATGAGACGGTAAAACGATCCTGAATAATAACTTTCATGTTTTTAATACTTTCTTATTAGCATTATTTACGCTCCATCATATTAGTACAGCTAAATTAAACTACTGTTTCATAAAAATACTTTACTCTACTTTTCGGTTCATATTCCTTGCCTACATATTATGTATATAAACTAACAATTATATATAAAATTATTAACAATGGTCAACAATAAAACACAGCATTGTTCGAATGCTTTCAAATGACTGTTATTTTTAAAATAACAAATTGGCCACAATTTATAAAGATCTAATCTAAATATGGGCCTTGATGTTCAGTATATTATAAACATTTTAAGGACTATATTGTCAATACTATGCCCTCACAAACCTTTGATAATCTTCCATCTTAAGACCTTTTTATATTTACCATTTTATAACACACTGGTTAATAAGTGGTTGATATAAAAATTAAAAACACCTATCCATGTAATGAAAGATAAAACTGGAAACAGGTTTTAAATTATTTAATGTAAATTTAATTTCATACTTACGACACTCGTTGGCAGACACACAAATATCTGAATTATTCCTGCGATAGTTGTCTCTACAAACGCACTGCGGTTGACAATCGGGACCAGATGATTGACATCCTGGGTTTTCCAGGTCTTTGCATTTATCAGAATAGCAAGGTCCCGGACAAGAACCCCATACTTCATGTTGTCTCGTACATTTCACAGGACCTGATTGGATGGGATAAATAAAGTTATATTTTGTATAATTTTCTTATATGTTACCAAAATACGATATATAATATAAATAAATGTAATGTATTGTAGCAGCTTAAAAATTGTTTTTAATTGTGCCATTTTATTTCTATGTTTTCGTGTGTGAATACGTTTTCGTCTGTAAGTACGTGTGTGTATGTTTGTTAATGTGTATTATTGTGCATGCGCATGTGAGTCAATGCTTTTCAGTCGATGGTAATTAGATTGCCTGTAGTTATTTGGCTTGTTATAGCCAGGTAGTTACGATTTTATTTATTTTGTTGTAATTGCAATGGTATTCTTACGACAATCCGAAGCTAAAATACAGCGGTCATCATCATAACTAATCCGCCTATAATTTCTTGGGCATCCACAACCAGAAGCACATGGAAAAGGTGGGTCACACGCGACTTGCGCCCGACTATCATCCACAGGGCAATTGTTCGACGGACATCCAATATTGCAGTATACAAATGTTTGATTATGCTTACAGGGATTACCACCTGTAATTAATTTGATCTATTACAAAAGTGTGACAAGTAGTAATAATTTAACTACATCGTAATAGAAAAGTCGAGAAAATCTTAGTAAATATTATAGTACAAACTAATTAATATTGTAAAATATGTGGTCTATATTCATACATTTCTTTAGGTGCATGAGGGTAAAATATCTACGGATGATACGCGTCACAAAGATGTGCAGCGTTTTTCATGCTAATTCGCTAGAAGATAGTTTTCATATTAATAAATAACATGTGGCATTTTAATTTGCCACACCTCATTTAATAAATTAATATACAGTTTTTCATAAATATTTCACAAATTCTTTCTACTAAATTTTGAATTCAAAAATAAAATTAAAATAATAATTTCTAACATTGACAAATACATGTGGCATTTTTATTTACAATTTGTCATTTGAGATTTTAATAAATTATTCTGATCTAATATTCAATAAGTGAATTATACTTTTTCATTCCGTGTCACTGTTTTAGAAAAAAATGACTTAATAAAAATAAACTAATTTTCCGACAGTGTCTTTTGAAAATCAAACAACCGAATAAATTGAATATGGGTTTTAAACGTTAAAAAACATAATCTCGAGTCTGGATTCATCATTCATAGGTAAATTAGATTACAGTTTACACAAATATTTTAGTAAAATAAAACTTTTCCATAGCTTCAAAGTTTTACTTCTACGTATGGCGCATTCCAACTGACCATAGACTAGAGGTGAAGTGTAACCGCATGGCTAATATGGCGACGCCTACAGCTTGCATCAGCTGTTTCATTTGCGTTATGATTTCATGAAAGCCTACAATTCTTTAATACCTGGACAATCCTCCGGTAAAATACATTTCCCTTCATCAGACAAAAGATAGAGTGGGTTGCATTTACAACCGTCGGGTCCACAATCTTGCGTGCAAACACCGTTAGGGTTTTTGCACGTTGACACACAACGGTTTGGGCATTCAGCGAAAGTTGCATTCCTGTCACCATTGCAATTTATATATTCTGAAATTATTGAATTTTATAAGAAAACATTACATATCTTAATAGTGTACCATACATTTATATCTACTCAAAGTTTTCAAAAGTTATAGGAGAAACCAATTACTAATAATACAGTTTTTTTTCAATTTTGGAAGGTCACATACAACGTATAAAGGCTTTTTTCGAGGTTAAGCTTAAAAAGTTCCTGCGTGAGGACGTAGCAAGCTACTTTATTTTGACGTTATAACATCTAATAAATCTATGAACGCCAGCTACACGCACGGAGAAGCATATCTTAATGTCACGTTCCGCCTGAGCTAAACGTAACAACCGAGGGCGCGGTACAAACGATATAGAGGAGCGATTAGTCTAATTCCATTGTTTACTACAACAACAATTTTTCATCAATATTTTGTTATGAAGTTGTCACTTGAAAGAAACATTTCAGCTATTTTCACACCATAATGTCATATAGTATTCTACTTTTGGGTAATGCTGCTGATATAGATGCCATATTTGTACTGCGGAAAAGGGCCGTTCGTGCGATTTACAATATGCGTCCAAGAGAGTCGCTAGGAAACAAATTCAAGGCAGTTAACATAATGACAGTTCACTGCGTATATATATTAGAAAACTGGTTGTTTGTACATAAAAACATTGACTCTTTTAATAAAAAGAGTGAATGTACATCATATAACTTACAAAACCAAAACAAACTTGTTATAAATTCTAGTAGGCTGCATAAGATTAATTACTCATTTAAGGGTAACTGTATACGTTTCTATATTAAACTCCCACAAGACGTTCTAAAGATGTCAATTATAAAATTCAAGTTCTTTGTTAAAAGAAAGTTGATAGAAAAATCGTATTATAAGTTGCAAGATTACCTAGACGATAGAAACGCCTGGGAGTGAACGAATTGCTCTAATTTTAATTAAAATATAGTAAACTAATATGTTATTGTAATGATGATGGTAAAAAAAAAACCCGACTGAGTTTGTTGTGGGTTCTTCTCGGATCAGGGCGCGAAGGAACCCTCGTAACTTTAGATTTTAAGCCGATCTTGAGTACCGTCATCAGATGTATATTAGAATCAGAGTGTGGAAAAAAAATATAATTTGACGATTCAAAAGTGCTGTAATATGCCTACTTGAATAAAGATATTTTTGATTTGATTTAAAATTATCACCCCTAAACCGACTTTACAGACAAACAATTATTTTTAAATATTATTTCTTAAATTTAAACCATATAAGAGTTCTTAGTATCTGACAATACTAGACTATTCTAAATGTCTACAAAGGTTTAAAATATGTGTTTGAACTTGGATGGATTGGAACGTATTTCATTTACGTTTTAAATTTTAAACGAAATATACGTTTTAGGACACAGACGATAGTACTAATGACACCGTTGATGATGGGGCAGAAAAAATTGACCCCGATTTATTTATTAGAATTATTTACACTCCGTCATGTTAGTACGGCTCAATAAAATGATAATTTCATAAAAACTATATTACTTTAAAAAACCAGCTCTGAAAAACAAAATTAAAAACAGCTGATGTCTCACCTGGGTCAACGACCTCTAACTGCCCGCGCGCCCACAACTTACGGTCTTGTACTTGTCCGTTTTAGCTGTATTAGCACGATGGAGCGTAAATAATGCAACTAAAGCATTTTAAAAATATGATTTTTAAATCGGATCATAAAGATATTATTAATACTAACGTCTGTCTACGTTTTCGGGAGCGGTCTCCTAACACCTTGTATAGGGAGAGTGTAAACTAATAGTACGAATTGTAAATCTAGACGTTTAACAAACAGTTGTTACTTTGGCATTCTTCTAATTTAACACATTGGCCTCCTTTTTCAGATAATATATAACCCTCGGCGCAATTACAGCGATTGGTCGCCGAGGCTGAGATTTGCGGGCAGTTAGTGGGGTTCGGGATGGAGCAAGTTGGCGTGCATTGGTCGTAAATACACGGGGTCTCACCTGGAAAGGTAATTTGCTATTTGTAGAGATTTAGTCGCGTAAATTAGACATTTGTTTTCAGGAAACGGTTTCGACTTGGGGGCTTAAGTACGCACTTTATTTCATGGATCAAGATTTGTTAACTCTACATACCTTAAATAAGTCTTTTATAAATAATTTTTACAATATATATATATAAATCTCGTGTAATGGCCGATGAAAGAAGCACCCAGTAATACAGGTATCAAACTCAGTACAGGAGCCCTTGTAAATAGTTTGTACACAAAATGCTTGTATCTATTAAATATGTATCTAATAAACCTTTTTTACTTATTTATATTTACATACATAAAACGCAATATCCGTTAGAAATAAAAGTGAATACAAATTCATATGATATAGAATGATAATCTGTTGATTTTATACATCAATAACTAGCTGTGACCCGTGATGTTAACCGCGTATATTCTGGCACTGACGGAATGTGGATAATTTGTACTTAAGTGACTGTCTGCATATCAAAAGAAGTCACTTTGCTAAATTTAAAATGAATCTCGAATGGTTTTTAAGATCTCGTAATATGTATGTGTTTATGTATATAACAAAATTGTTTCTATGTTTGTTAGTTAACTTTCAAACCATCGAATTACCCAATCGATGTGCTTGTGGCATCGGTTTCATTAGAAAGGCGTTAGTGCGACGATGGTTTTACACTGCGGTCTCCTAACATCTTGTATATATACACGCACATATATAAAACGTCATATAGCAATATTTATATTATAGGACAATTATAATAAGATATGACTTTATTTTTGTTTTATTTTCTGGTTATCACTTGACAGTGATATCACCTAATGGTAAGTCATGATACTGTGTAAGATGGGATGTGAAGAGGTAATTTACATCTTAGGGTTTAAACACAGAACGTACCGGAACGCTAACGTTTTGCTTGGCGGCACGTTGCTGGTAGACTCGTTACTAGACACGACCGAAACCCCCCATCAGTTCAGGCCCAGGCTAATTAGAAAACACTATTGTCTAAAACTGTCCTGCTTTAAATCGAAGCCTCTGTTCGCAAAGCGAATACTCGCTACATTGCGCCCGCGAAGCCGTCGAAATCAATATTGTAATAATGAATATTGGAAAATAAACATATTTATTACCAGGTTCTTTTGATTTACAGGGCACATTTGATATTATATCTAATAAAGAACATCTTTTTGATACCGGGGATACGAAAATAGGCTTCAAATCTATTATTATTATAACATCACCCACTTCAATTGAATAAAGGTCATCTGAAACATAAACAAAATGTATTTAAAATTAATTGTATTGAATTATAATTAAATATATACATGTGTATAAATAATAGCAGTATCTCTCAAAGGGTCAGACTGGCAGTGCATGCAGGAGTGTTGCTGCCAACACTTATGTATGGTAGTGAAAGTTGGGTACGACAGAAGAATCACATAAGTAAAATAAATGCGGGAGACATGAGAGCGTTGAGAAGTATGTGTGGATTAAAACTGAGTGACAGAGTGAGAAATAGTGTGATAAGTGAACGTTGTGGTATAAAAGAAGACGTGGTGACTAAAATCGAGAAAGGTATGCTTAGATGGTTTGGGCATGGAGAGAGAATGAGTGAAAGGAGACTGACAAAAAGGTTTTATGAGTCAAGGGTGAATACGAAAGTTGGAAGGGGAACACCAAGGCGAATGTTCCTGGACCAAATCCAGGACATTTCAAATAAGGGCCAGGTCACGAATACTCTAAACCGACGAACTTGTATGAAAGTTTTAATGAGAATTAAAGAAGCGAAGGAGATATGCAAGGATGATGCCAAGTGGGAGGACGTGGTCTCTGCCTACCCCGAAGGGAATGAGGAGTGACGCTATGTATGTATGTATAAATAATTATATACATGTGACAACTATCAATCCATTACATTATTTTATTATTAACTATTACTTCACATTATATCTATAGGTCGTGTTTAAGTCATCAATCCTTAATATTTTAAAACTTGAAGGCGATAGCGCTAGATATTAATATACTTCTTTCTAATGTTATTTCATTTTATTTTACGAAAGCTCACGTAAGTCTTCTTAAATTCTAAATATGAATACTTAAACTACTTCTCTGGGTAGATGAACTAAAGTCACTTCTTGTACACAATTATAATAGTGAATATAATTAAAAAGATGAAAGGTTCCGATTTAATTCCACTAGAACATGGAAGCTGTAAATCAGCAATATGTTTTATAGGCTAACGGAGTTTCTTACGAAAAACTTCAATAATTTTTTTTATCACGTTGTTATTTTGTTTTATGCTGAGTTTTCTTTCTAAATTTATTTTGGGTTCGTCTTTATTTAATGTCACACCAGTGCGTTCGAAAATCCTGTAAAAGGTTGATTTGATTTACCTTGAGTTTTTGGTGGACATTGCTCCTTCGGTATGCACATTTCCGTTTCATCCCTCACGTAACCTGATATACAATTGCATCCGAGTTGACAAGGACCAGGTTTGCAGGCTTCCTTCGTGGGGTCCCAATCGCAACTTTGTGGAGGACAAGTTTTCAAACAATTTGTAGGCTCCTCATTTATACCGCATGGTAAGTCCAGTGCAACTATGAATTTTTAACCATATAAATAACATTGAAACGTTTGTTTATATTGCCAATATTACACTCGAGTATAAAAGACATTGGCCGGTTCACTTGAAACTTAGCTAAAGTGAATTCTTTCGCGATGTAAATACTCACTGAGAACATAAGATTAGGAACTATGCATGTGGCACTAAGTGGAACAGTTAGGAAATAGCTTAGTACATATGAATTTTCACTCGGTAGTTATAAAATACAAGTCAAGTTAGACTGGTGCTTATAATCAAATTCTCGCACCGTCCCTAAACAAAACATTAAAATTAAAGTAAAAACTAAGCTAGACTGTAAGTCAAATTAAAACAATAAGATCTTACGCGACACGCATTCACCATAGCTATTTCTTGCATAATTATCAATACATTTGCATCCTGGATGACATGGATTTTCCTCCGTGACATAGTACGGCGTCTGAATATAGTCAGAACAATTTGTAGGCTCTTCGAATTCTCCACATTGGGGCACTGTTGAGGCTAATAAAAAGGAAGAATTTTAAATAACTGCAATCCCTTATATAAGGTAGTAATTTTTCTTATCAGGACCCTTAGAGAAAGTCACTTTCGAAGTTTGATAACGCTTAAAAAATGTATGGGAATCACGTTTCATATCGAAAAATTTAACGTCATTCCCATAGATTTTTAAGCGTCAGCAATCTTCGAAAGTTACGTCGTCTGCGTGTTCTGTACAGATAGACAGACAAAACACTCTATATTGCATGCTACATTGTACGACACTTTACTTTATACAATACAATGTAAATAAAACTAAACATATACACTTTGAAACTAAGACTAAAAGCAAAAAAGAAAATTAATTTAATGTAGTGTAATATAGTATAATATAATATAATATAATACATATAATAATATGTACCTAAAAGGCTTCAAATTTGATATCCAATAACATGTATACATCGACGCTAGAAAACACAAACGTAGTAACCCATTAATCCAATTTGCTCACCGGAACATATACAATTTTTATCGAAATATTAAAGTATATATAAACATAAATTATTGTCATTTTTATTTATTATCTAAGGAGTTATTTATATATAAACCTGTTATAAATAGACAACATTTTAATTACTATTTACATGCTTATGTGTAAGTTATAGACCAGTAACATTCTTGTGTTATAATAATGTATAAGGAGACAAGATACTCCGCGTTACAAATCTTTAATAGTGTCTCTTACATACAACAAACAACATAGATCCATTTTCCTTATTCGGTTTTCCGCAAAAATATATTTTTTACAACTAAATGCTACTAACAATAAAGGTGAAATTATACTATAAGATACCAGATTTACCTGATTGGCTTAATATTAGAGACCTAATTCCTCACGATGTTTTCCTTCACCGCAAAACAGTGATGAATTTTATACGATGATTAGGCACCTGCCAAGGATTCGAATTTGTGTCTCAAAACAAGAATCCACGTGTATACCTATTCTATCCGGGCTCCTGTTTCCATATTATCTATTATACATAATGCTAGTATAAAATATAGAATATACCTACTCTCGTGCGTGATATTGCCACATAAAACACTTATTGATAAGGATATTGTAACAAAAAACACAAGCATAGTGACTAATGTATCACGAACAACTATAATAAAATACAGACATTTGCATGTATCAGTAAATAAAAAGTACAGTAAAAAGGTGATTACACTTCATTGCTAAAACCTAATAAATGCGATGTATCAACGGCAGCTACGTATAAAGAGTCATTTAAAAAATCCTAATTATGTAAGACTGTGTTCCAAAGTGAAATTACCTTTTGCTTTATCTATGTTCTATTATTATGGTTTGTACATTCTGTGGTGTACACTAAAGTGACTCTCTCGTTTGTACTAATGATATGATTTTTCATCATAATATATGATATTTTCGTCACATATTAATAGATTTTTTAAAAAACGAAAGATGACTCTAAAGAGATAAATGTGGTGATATAATCACCAAAATTACAAAACCGTTTAAATTGTAAGTAGAAAGTTTATATGTAGGGGTCACATAGGGTACAAATAAACTTTTGACCCATCCAACCAATAGGTCCCAAACCAGTTTCAATACGAAGGCATCCCCTTAAATTGCACGGACGCGATTTCTTAGGCCTTAGTAATTTTCCAGCGCTTTTTAACAGAAATAACCGTCGCCTGCCCCACCCCGTATGGATGTTTTTGCGTTTATTGCCCCACGGGTCGAATGACGCTTAAGTGGATCTTCGGACTTAAATGTTCATGAAAAACTAGCAAATGTTTGCTTATAGGTCAACTACAATATTTTGTTTATAAAATTAAGCCACTGGTGTAACGTCAAGTTTGAGGTAGTGAAAAAATTACGTCTTGTATTTATAGGCTCATATCTTAAAAAATAAAACTTACCTCAGGGGTTTTCATTGTCAATCACATCACTTATCTAACCAAAAGCACATATTATCACTAATAAGCACTCTCAGTTTATAAAATACCACAAAAAACTTAACGACCCTCGACGCGACACACGCATCGTTAGTAACGGTCACTTTGTAAGTTATTTATTATTTGTTTTTTCTATTATCTGGTGTCTCTAGCATATTTTGTTACGAAAGTTACCGAGAAGGGACATAAATAATACACATTATGACTTAAAAAAAAATAGATAGTATAGTCTTACAATCTATAACTGATGTAATAACGTAGATAGAAACATTTTTGTATACATTAAACAATTTATATTTAAAGACGTATTTAATGTCAAATAATCCAGCGTTGAAGGTACTAAATTATAATCGGTTAATGATTATACGAATAACACAAGCTGTTTCAACAAAACGAATTATAACAAATCGTTATTGTAAAGATTATTAAATGATATTGTCTATTGTGGTAAATATTTATTTTTATTTATTTATTTATTACTTTTGTACACCACAATATTACAAAATAAAAACAAATATACAACTAATTCAATACAGAGCGTAATAGGCGGTCTTATCGCTTGGTATCTACCAGACAACCTTTGGTATATGAGTAGTCGTAGCAGACAGTGATGGGTGGTGTACGAGTACATTTAAAAACAAGCATAAGGCTCTCATAATGGCAAGTTAATTTCTTAGACCGTATTTGCAGAACCTAACTTTACTTCTTAATTCCAAACTCACTCAACGTTATATATAGCAAAAAATTTTTTTTTCACGCTGGGATTCTGTAAGAATGTCGCACTTCCCCGGTCAAGCCAGCCTCCTTACGGTTTGTAGTGACTGACTGACTAGAGTTGAGCTATGCTACGTTAAGACTCCCTTTTCAGACAAAATTATATACTTAACAATAAAAAACAGAAGGTAAAATGTTTATTTATTTTTTATTATAAATACGAGTATACCCCAAAAATGCTTAATTAAACTCAATTTTAGATTACAGAGCACTATTTGAAATAAATGTTTGTGAAATTATTACGTAAAGGTTTAGTAGCAGCCCATTAACGTACCATTGCTGGGTCCTCCTCACTCATAAGAGAGAGAGTTATTAAAGCACGCAGCTCCACTGCGGTTTGGTAGGCGTAGTACACAAGTGCACTCTCTATTCGTTTACTCATAAACCGTCGTGACGGCAGTCAGATTCGACCTGAGAAAGATCAGGCGCAGGACCGACGGCTTCAGGTACGGAGTGGGTGGATCACATCGCCAAGTTCCCAAATTCGGGTAAATTTTGACAAGATCTTAATAGAAAACTCAATATCGATTTTTTAATTCACCCTACCCGGAACTCTAACACAGGACCTCAAGTCTGTAAACGAACAAGCTAACCACAAGACTAATGCAGTAGTTTAATTTGTAATAAGGAAAGATTAAGTCATTGCATATATCCGAGCGTGACATACATATATGTATTTATTTAAATATTCTTTCAGATATAATCGCTAAGATTTTTTTTAATGCTAACAGCTTTTCATTCAACTATGATTTAATATGTTGGTTAGTGATGATGCAGTCTGAGATGGTAGCCGCTACACTGGTAAGAACAAATTTAGTCCTGCATCGTATTGGAACGCAATGTCTTTGTCGGGCAGTACGTTATTGCTACAGTATTTACCGAAGCAATTTTAGACCCAGAAATATTAGAAAATAGAAGCTTGAATTCTCCTTTCAGGAAGCGAATCCGAAACCTCAGCCAGCGAAGCGAGTATACACCCCACCTCTAGCTAGGCTGTCAAAATTATCTGCTAAAGAACTCTTTACAAGGTTTCACCGAAACCATTATAAATTCAAAACGTTCTGAAGCAAATAAATTGCTTGAGTTGAACAATTTCCTTCCTCTCGTGTTGTATACATTTGTTTTCCAGATGACTTATTTTGGAATAGCGAATCTGTTTTGCCAGGATTTCCACTAAGCCCACGTTTTACCTTCAGAAGGCGCGGATTTACTTCCACTTTTCAGTTTTACGTAGAACCTCACGAAATTTCTTGTAACAAGATTATATTTTCTCTCCATAACATTTTAGACATTGTATTTATATAAACATTTTGAATATCAAGAAAAATATAGGTAGATCGGAAGATTTTCATAGAAGGTTCTTTAATCGTAGAGAGCTGAAATCAGCAGAATTCGGGAATATAGTAATGAATTGGCAATAATATTGTCAATAACTTTTCGACAATCTGTTTTCTAACGTTATTTGATTACAAAAGAAAATAAAATCTGAAGAATTTTTAAGTTCTGTTTTAAATTTTTTGGTTTTAAAGTTTCTTAGTTTTTGAAGTGAAACTTCTTTAGGCTCAAGCGGGTAAAATCTTTACGGATGAAACCCGTGATTAGCGTCACGAAGATGAGGAGCGTTTTTATGCTAATTCGTTTGAATGTTAGGTCATTTTAATATTTACAAATTACATGTGGCATTTCAATTTGCCACTCGTCATTTAATAATTTAATCGACTATGTTTTATAAAATAAAAAATATATCACAAATTCTTCTTTTTATATTTTAAATTGAATAACAAAATTAAACTAATATTTTCTTATATACACCAAAAACACGTGGCAGTTTTAACATATGTCCATTTTTCTCTCTCTCTCTAAGTCTCGGAAATCTAAAGTTTTAGATTTATATAAATATAAAAAAGATTTAAAAATTATTTTGCCAAAGAAGTTTCACTTCTGACTTGTGTACTTTGTAGGCACGCATTTTTAACTTTTTTTAATGGTCAACTTAATGTTTACGTTTATTTATTGATAAGACTGACAAAAACTGTTTGCAGTGTTCCGTATTTGTGTTCAATACCAACATATCTTGACAAGTTGACTCTTTATACGTAGGGACCATGGTTACATATATATACTTAAACATAACTTTCTGAATCTGTTATTGTTACTTAATAATTTTACGTCTAATACGAGCTTCTTGAGCTAGTGGAAACTTATAAACACGTAACCAGGGGAATAATTGTAAACAGTGCGAGTATCTCAAAACAATTTCACTAGACTCGTGTTAATCTACCCGTTTGGTACTGAGGGCATTATTTATTGATGCGGGTAGTGGTCTGCCCTTTTCTCTTAGTATAACAAGTACATGTCTCAACCTTAAAGAGCTTTTAAGTGGACCCCGCTTTAGGGGTCGGGTGCTACTGACCCTACGGTGTAATTAATGTTCCAGGTACAGCTACGCAGTCCATTAAATATTTAAACAGGAATACCTAATGAGTAAAAGTTGGGCGTGTTCTGAAATTTTTATCGCACATAAACCTTTTTTAGAGCTGTCAAAATGATACAAGCGATAAAAAGTTTGAATTTTGGCCGGTTGATTTGTTTTCAAAAATAATTAATTTGTTTTCAAAAATAATTAATTTAAAATAANACTTTTGTAAATGGCCAACATGTAAGCGTGCTATGTAAGATAGATTTATTACCAGTCTTCTGGGTGGGACGCGTAGATTAGGGAGATGAATTTTAATGAAGTAAAGTACAACAACCAATAAAAAAGTAATAATCCCATTGTCATCTAACTATTTCCAACCTATCCTAAACTGCCTAGTTATTTATGTTAACGTGTAACGTTCCGGGAAAAGCAAATAAAAGAAGAAAAAGAAATACCAGAAGCTGAGGCATTTTCACATATGTATGAAAATTTCTAGTCTTACACAATGTCAATTTCTTTTACAATAAACTATGAACATATATTAAATTAAACCTATTAAACAGTGTTACAGTTTTCTTAATGGAGACCAAACATGGACTTATGATATTGTCATTTAATAATATTATTCATATATACATAGCATCACGCCTCATTCCCATAGGAATAGGCAGAGACCACGTCCTTCTACTTGCATATATTCTTCGCTTCTTTCAATCTCATTAAACCTTTCATATAAGTTTGTTGGTTTAGAGTACTCTTGACCTGGCTCTTATATAACATGTTTTATTTATTGCTGACAGATTAGCGCTTGACTGTGATCTCACCTGATGGTAAGTGATGATACAGTCTAAGATGGAAGCGCGCTAATTTGTTAAGAGGCTATATACCCCTTACGGTTTCTACACAGCATCGTACCGGAACACAAATCTCTTTGTTTGGCGGTACGTTGTTGCTGGTACTGCGGAAGCCTCCTACCAGTCCAGACTCAGACAAATTAGAAAATACAATTTCCTAAATTCGTCCTACCGGGGATCGAATCCGGGACCTCAGCCAGCAAAGTGAATATTCGCACCACTGCGCCAGCGAGGCCGTCGATGTCCTGGACTTGGTCCAGGAACGTTCGCCTTGGTTTTCCCCTTTCAACTTTCTCGTTCACTTTTGATTCATAATCCTTTTTTTCAGTGTCCTTTCATTCATTCTCTCTACATGCCCAAACCATCTAAGCATACCATTCTCAATTTTAGTCACGACATCTTCTTTTATACCACAACGTTATCTTATCACACTATTTCTTACTTTGTCACTCAGTTTCAATCCACTTTTACTAGAATTGTAATAAAACTGATTCAACTCAAACGATTTAGTTCTGTTAGGTGCCTAATAAAATCGTAATGAAAATTGCAATTTTAAATTCAAAAATGTAGGATAGAATTCTACTCATGTTTGAAAGACTACTAACAGTTACAGAGATATTTTTTTATTTTCCGACATTTTAGTAATTTCGCTTGGTGTACAGTCGGCGTAAGAAAGATAATCTACAAATCATCTGAACGTCTTATATAGTCACAGTAAAATTAGGCATCATATTAAGGATACAAAAATATTTATAGTTCTATTTATTACAATGAAATATTTATAAAGACAAATCCTAAATTTTATACATAGCGTTGGCTGCTAATTAATTGTTCTATTAGCAGAAAATTTCTTTTCTGGCTGCACAAATAAAATTAGCTTCAATAAACTTTTTTAACAACATTAATGTATTAGTCAAGTAAGGTAAAAGATAAGGTTAGTAGCAACCTATTAACATACTACATTGCTGTGTACAGTTTTCCCAACTCAAAAGACAGAGGGTTTTAGAGCGTAGACCAATACTGCTCAATTACCGAGCACTTGATTCGCTAGTAGAAGTTCAGGATTCAATTCTCGGTAGACACATTCAGAAATTGAATTTCCTTATTTATGAGTCTAGACTAGTGGGAGTTTCAGGCGTCGCTAGTTACCACCCTACCTACGAAGACAATTATCCTAAGGTATTTAGGTGTAAAATGTAATAGAGTACTTCGACATGTCACGTATTTTCGTTGCTGACTGTAATGCTCACGAGACCGCGGCACAAAGAGATATTAAATTTAAAAATGTACGCGAACGAAATTGCTGCCTGCACGCGTTTTGGGACATTTGAAAAAAACATAGATTGGTTCTGAAATTCCCAACAAAAGTTACGCCTATGCGGTTGGTTACGCTTATTGTTAAGCTGCAGAGCCCGTCTCGTGATTGGATTTTAAAGTGGCTTTTTCGTATGTGGACTCAGTTAAATCCTGTAACTGTGATTTTATATACGTTGGAATTCTTATAAATGATTAGTTATCATGACTTTTAATTAAAATATCGTACTTAATTTTGATAACGTATTTAGTTATTTTTTCCTACATTCGTATTCATTTCGTATTTATTCAAAAAATCAAAATCAAAAATATCTTTATTCAAGTAAGCCTATTACAGCACTTTTGAATCGTCAAATTATATATTTTTTTCCACACTCTGATTCTAATATACGTCTGATGATGGCACTCAAAATCGGCTTAAAATCTAAAGTTACGAGGGTTCCTTCGCGCTCTGATCCGAGAAGAACCCACAACAAACTCAGTCGGGTACTTTTTTTTCACCATAATCATTACAATAATATATTAGTTTACTATATTTTAATTAAAATTAGAGCAATTCGTTCACTCCCAGGCGTTTCTATCGTCTAGGTAATCTTGCAACTTATAATGCGATTTTTCTATCAACTTTCTTTTAACAAAGACTTTGAATTTATTAATTGACATCTTTAGAACGTCTTGTGCGAATTTATTATAGAAACGTATACAGTTACCCTTAAATGAGTTTTTAATCTTATGCAGCCTACTAGAATTTATAACAAGTTTGTTTTGGTTTCGTAA